>JAVJIF010005969.1:0-150690 GCA_038442645.1 Agave tequilana
CGGCCTCTGGATCCTCTCTCTGCCAACCTTGCATCACCGCCGGCCTGATCCTCTCTCCGGCAACCTTACATCACCGCCTTTCGCCGCCGGCCTCTGGTTCCTCTCTCTGGCAACCTGTCGCTCGTGAAGAAACCCTATCAGTAAGTATTTGACTATTTTGCAAATGAAAACTTTAGGATCATTTGCCGCGTTTTCTTCGGTCACTATTCTTTGTGAAGATCAAATCCTTTTGCTTCTATGCTCTGTTGGATGATCTGTTGGGATTGGATGTTCTGTCGGATGTTCTGTTGGATGCTATGTTGGGATTGGATGTTCTGTTAGATGCTCTGTTGGATGCTCTGTTGTGAAGATCAAATCCTTTTGTTAAGAGACTTGGATGCTCTGTTGGATTAAACCGACGGCTCCCAACGATTTTGTTATTGATAAGCCTTTGGTTAAGCCTTTTTGTTATTGAGATACTGATGACTTTACAAGCTAATACGTGGCCAAACAGAAAATTAGGGTGTTTTAAGAGGCTTGGATGCTCCGCAATAGAGCAACCCCTCACATAGAGATCGTTGGCAATGATGACTTTACTGACCCTACATTGTTTGCTCTCATAACCATTGCAAAATGTTGCAAGTACTCTTTTTCATTGCAATATGTTCTTCTATTTGTTGTCTGTTAGAGGTTATGTTCTTCTGATATTATTTTGGGTAATATGAGGGCAATGAAATGTGCATAACTGATGACTTTACGAGTTTAATATATGGAAAATTAATGTGGGTTTTTTAAGAGGCTTGGATGCTCCGTTGTAGAGCAACCCCTCACGTAGAGGCCATGGGCAATGATGACTTTACTGAGCCCTACATCGTTTGCTCCTTGCGCATAACCATTTCAAAATGTTTGCAAATACTCTTTTTTCATTGCAATATGTTCTTCTATTTGTTGTCTGTTAGAGGCTAATGTTCTCCTTCTGATATTATTTTGGATAATATGAGGGCAATGAAATGTGCATAACTGATGACTTTACGAGTTTAATATATGGGAAAATTACTGTGGATTTTTTAGAGGCTTGGATGCTCCGCTGTAGAGCAACCCCTCACGTAGAGGCCATGGGCAATGATGACTTTACTGAGCCCTACATCGTTTGCTCCTTGCGCATAACCATTTCAAAATGTTTGCAAATACTCTTTTTTCATTGCAATATGTTCTTCTATTTGTATGAGGGGGCAAGGTGGAGATCTCAATGGATCTGGATCCCTCTCAACCATTGTGGGCCCCCAGAAAGGTTTGTGAAACTTTCGCAACTGAAGATTACCCTATATAATGTGCGGGTGTTTTAATAGGCTTGGATGCTTGCTGTAGAGCAACCCCTCACGTAGAGGTCATGGGCAATGATGACTTTACTGAGCCTTACATTGTTTGCTCTTGTGCATAACCATTGCAAAATGTTGCTTCTCCTCTTCTTCCAATGCAATATGTTCCTTCTTTTTTTGTCTGTTAGACGCTAATATTCTCCTTATGCAGTTATATTTTCTTCTTTACCTCAGAAGATGACCCAATCCAGAGGTGCTACTAGCAAAGTTGGCAAAGGTAGCAACTCATGTGCAAATCGTAATAGTTTGTACTCTCAAGATCCCGTTTAAGCCACAGTGCCTCACGCCTAGGTCGTGTCGGGCCGAGATGCAAATGTTGGTTGTTGACTCATGAAAAGATTTCAGTCTCTCACAACAACCCAGGACGTCCATACTTCAACTGTCCCGACTTTCCTCACGGGTGTGACTTTTTCATTTGGGAGATGTTGATGAAAATTATATGGATCAAGCTAGTCTTACTGACCTTTATGGCCAGTTGCAAGAGCAGGGACAGCTAATTATGGAGAATAACAACGAACTACGTGAGCTCCGGTCTAAGCAGTTATACAAGAAAGCTTTTACTAATGGCTTTCTTATAGCGACGGTGGTATGGATTGTGATCATTGTTCTCTTTGTGTGTGTTTTGAAATCAATGAATTGAAGGTTTTTAATTCATTTTGTAGTTGTGTGCGGTTGATGTAACATTTTGTAATTGTGCTAAAACAGTATATTAATTATGCGCTCTTTTTTCAGATTGACACTGTATAGCAGCAGCAGTTGAGAGCAGAGTGTTGATACATTTCTGCTCTTGTTTAGTTCCTTTGTTATGAAGCTCTTGTTGATACATTTCTGAAAAATCTGTGATGTCACTTCATGTTGGACATGTTATGTATTAATTTTATCAAAAAAGCATTGAATCAAAAATCTGTGTACAAATATCTGGACATGTTATGTTATGTATCTGCTCTTCTCATATTGAATCAAGTAAGCATTGAATCAAAAATCTGAAACAATTATACCAAAACCTTGTTGATACATTTCTGAAAAATCTGTGATGTCACTTCATGTTGGACATGTATGTATTGAATCAAAAAAGCATTGAATCAAAAATCTGTGTACAAATATCTGGACATGTTATGTTATGTATCTGCTCCTCATATTGAATCAAGTAAGCATGAATCAAGAATCTGAAACAATTATACCAAAAACTTGGAGCACAGTTCTGGAATGAATAGCAGCTCTGGATACTGTTTCCAGCAGGTTTTAGTCGACTATTGTGCTGGTCCTAGTCGACTTGAGCCATGGCTAGTCGACTGCATGGTTGGCCTAGTCGATTAGCACATTTACAGAGACCATTGATATTTCCAGGTGATCTTATTAGTCGACTTGACTTTTTGGAGTAGTCGACTAAGTTAACTATTAGTCGACTATTCATGGGGCTAGTCGACTGACAGGGATTTTACAGAGAGTCCGAAATTTCCAGAGTTGGATCCTAGTCGACTTCACTGATGGGTAGTCGACTATTGCTGCTGCCTGGCTGCCAACAGTTTGGCTGCTATTTTGAATGTGCTGGGAGACATTGGGCAATGATGGTGTGCCAGGTATTGGAACATAATAAAAGCTTAGCAAAAATGAAAGTGCTTAGCAAAAAATGAAAGTGTACCTCACAATGAAATGATTTACATTGTACCAAGAGTATCAAATTCTACACTCTTACCCGCTTCAAATCGACATAAAAATCAACAGAGAAGGAGTAACTGATGAAATTGCTGCTCTCGTCTTCGCTTCTTTTCCCCAATGGGAAACAGAGAATTAGCAATCAACTGATGTAGTCCTCAATCAAGAATAAATACAAAATGATTCAACTAACATACAAACTGATTCAACTACAACAGAGGCCAAAGTCTACAAATATGTTTCAAATACAAAATGATTCAACTTAACATACAAACTAATTCAAGACAACAGAGGCCAAAGTCTACAAATATGTTTCAAATACAAAATGATTCAACTTAACATACAAACTAATTCAACTACAACAGAGGCCAAAGTCTACAAATATGTTTCAAATACAAAATGATTCAACTTAACATACAAACTAATTCAACTACAACAGAGGCCAAAGTCTACAAATATGTTTCAAATACAAAATGATTCAGGATTCCAGTAGTACAAAACACCAGTGCTACCATCAATCAATCCTGTCCAAGGCTTTGGTAGGGTTGGATCTTCAGGCGCATAGGATGGGCCACTTCTGCTGTAGCCATATGTGAAGACTGTTTGACTGCTAAATTTTGTTGTAATAGTCCAACCTACCTGAATTTTAAAATCCACGAAAATATCAGAGAAAATTCTGTAAAAGAGATTTAGAATGTTAGACTCTAATTTCAATCAAACTAATGTTGTGAAATCATTGGAAATCTGTGTATCATATGATATTTATTTATACTTGCTACAAGTGCCAGACCATGAAGTAGTGTCTGGACAAAAATGGATGATTATTATTAGAATTGTTTTAACAGCCACTCACAGAGAGATAGAAGTGAAAACATTTCGAACTTAAATCAGAATGACATGTGAACACTAATCAATTAATAGTTTCAAGCATGAAAATGTATAATAGTAGACCAGTAATAAGATAAAATTATCAGCTACATCAAAGTTTTATGATCCATGATTAGTGAACAATGGACTTATCTGGATGTTGGAGAATCAAAGTCAATCAGACTGATACTAGTAAATATTTGGTTCATAGATGATTTTGCATAAGTTAAAAACAATCAAGCATCCAATAGATCTTACTGTACTTTCAGTAAAGCCTCCAGGATCTGAAACATAAATACATTATGGTCTATGAAATCAGATTATAGGGACATCACAATAAAAAGTCACTAATGTGAATGTTTCAAATACAAAATGATTCAACTTAACAACAACTGATTCAACTACAACAGAGGCCAAAGTCTTTGAAGTACAAATTGATTCAACTGAAATTCAACTTTGTGTAATGACGTCAACATCGTCTGCTATTACAAAAACACATAAAAATTAGAGTCAGACTAAACATATAAATATCAAATACAATCAAATATTATTATATATACAAACAATTACCTTCATCCGAATATTCCTCCAAAGATGAAGACGCATCACCTATCGAGCACATCTGTACTTGAGGGTCGCTGAGCAAGCATAAGAAAATCAAATATTAGTTAAAAAAATGCATTCCAAAAAATATATAAATCCAACAATAATATATTACCTTGTTAGCTTAAGAGGGCAATTTCTACTGTCATGATTTTGTCCTCGCATGCCACACAAGTTACATTTTCTAGCCCGACCTTTTCTCATCTCTCTCATTGGTTTCCACCTTTGTCCCCGAGGTCGCCCCTTTGTTTTAGCCTGATTAGGCTCATGCACATTAACTTCAATAACTCATTTGCCTTGTCCTTATTTTGCATATCTTCTCCATTCTCCTCACTGTCTTTGAACTTCATACTTCGTAGCTCTCTTATAATTGCGTGTAGGTTGTACGCGCATATTTATATGCATCATTAGAGAATAGTCCCTCATCAACAACTTCATTTGCTAGAGAAGTTAATTCACTAAAACGAGAAGCAAAATTTTTGTTTTTTCCATCTCCAACAATATTCCCATCCCTAAAAACGACTCATCTTCGTTTGACATCTTTTCCATCTTGTTAAAATATATTGCTTTGGCAATTCAACATGGTTAGTATGTCGAAGATATGCTAAAAGATGTCTACAAGGGATGCCCTTGAATTCAAACATGAAACACGAACAACTTGCCATTTTTCTGACTTGCAATACTTCACATGTTTCCTATTCTCCTCTACGCACAATAATTCACTTGGTAATAAGTGACATTTCATCATCTTTGCCAATACAATATTATACATTAAACTATGTTCAAGTTCCACTTGAAAGCTGTAAAATATGCACCTCGTGTAGATTTGACACATTTGCTTCTCCATTGGCCACATTGTCTTCAATTTCGGTTTTTCTCTAGTGATTGATGGTCTTCTATAAGCTCTTCTTCTCTTTGCCTCGTTAAAGTTCTTTCAAAAATAATGACAAAATCATGTAGTGATTTTTTTTTTGATACGTGCATTTTAAAATGCATCATCCCTTCGCTCCTTGACTACTCGACATCCCGGCCCAAAAGTGTTGTTTATGATATACAGGAGCCATTTCTTACGAATATTATAAATCTCCATCAACCATTCATTATTTTCCAACCAAATTTTTTAACAATTGTATCCCATTGTGCTTCAAACTCTTGAGAATTATCGGCCCCCCAATATTTTCTTTAAAAGGATTAACAAATTCTTCTCTAAAGGCCCATACACCGACTCTAGCCGGAAGTTTGTCAAAATATGCCAAATGCAAAATCTATGGCGAATATGAGGAAAAACACTTTTAATTGCGGTGCATATCCCAAGATCTTGTCCGTAACCATACCAGAAGGAGGACGCCCCATTACTTCTAACCATTTTCAAAACACCAAATAAAAGACTTTGCCCTTCATTCGGTATGAAGCCACATCCTAGAAAAATCGATTGCCAACGATGATTTATACCAATAAAGGTACAAAGATTAAGCCATATTGATTTGTATTATGTGTTGCATCAAAAGAAACTACTTCTCCAAAGTATTCATAATTCACCCTTGCAATACTATCCACCCATAAACAATGAGTTAGTCGGCTTTCATCGTCCACTTCGAACACATAATAAAATGACGAATTTCTCTCTTGTTGCCATTTGAAGTAATCTATCATCATTTGTGCATCATGACCTCTTCTCTCCTCTCTCAAGTCTCTTTCATGATTTCTAACATCGCGTCTCAGTACATCCAATTCGATTGAAACTTCCACTAGTATTTCCATGAAAGCCATTTGCTTATTTGTTGGTATGTTACTTCTCTAAACTGCTTCATCAATGTTTTCTTTGCATTTGATACATTGCGGTTTCCCCGCAATAAATGACTTCGACTTGGTGTAATAAATTGTGGTTATGATTTTCCACAAATTTATGAATTTTCCATACTTCTTGTTCTTGGACCATTTTCACTCGGATTAAGGCCTTGCAAGATGTTCTACTTGTACCACATCGTCGGGTTTCAGATGACATCCCTTTTGTTTCTCCTTCTTTTGAACAAACAAAAGTTTTACTGATTAACTTTCCATTACGAAAATTTGTTGTGCTAGAACGAACATCAAAACCTCCAGCTTTACCATATTTCTTATAAAATAATTTCACTTCATCGAGGTGTTGAAAACCATTCCAATATGGGGTTTTAAGTGTTCATCAACGTTTGGCACAACCAAATCATCCATCCCAATCATAATATGATCAACCACATCAGCACATCCACCTTCACTTTCCATTCTGTAACAGGCAATCAACAATGAAAGAGATTAAACTGAGAATAATATTTACTGGAATAAGAAATAGCTCAATTTACAAAAAAATTATAAGAGCAAATTAAAGCTCAATTCATTTTTTTTTATATTCTGCACATTTCAATAAGATTTCAATTACACTGCCTACAACTTATAAGATTTCAATTATCCTGCACATTTTCAATTACACTACCTACAACTTATTCTGCACATTATAAGAGCAAATTAAACCTCAATTCATTTTTTTTGGATTTGATCTTCACAAAGAATAGTGACCGAAGAAAAAGCAGCAAATGATCCTAAAGTTTTCAGTAATAAAATAGTCAAATACTTACTGATAGCGTTTCTTCACGAGCGGCAAGGTTGCCAGAGAGAGGAACCAGAGGCCGGCGGCGAAAGGCGGTGATGTAAGGTTGCCGGAGAGAGGATCCAGAGGACGGCGGTGATGCAAGGTTGGCAGAGAGAGGATCCAGAGGCCGGCGGTGATGCAAGGTTGGAAGAGAGAGGATCCAGAGGCCGGCGGCGAAAGGCGGTGATGTAAGGTTGCCGGAGAGAGGATGCAGAGGCCGGCGGTGATGCAAGGTTGGCAGAGAGAGGATCCAGAGGCCGGCGGTGATGCAAGGTTGCCAGAGAGAGCAACCAGAGGCCGGCGTGTGATGCAAGGTTGGCAGAGAGAGGATCCAGAGGCCGGCGGCGAGAACCCAAATGATTGATGGTCTCTGGAGAGAGATGAGAGAGAAAAAGGAGCCGGAGAGCGGTGAAGAAGGAGAACAGGGAGAACCGGCGGCTAGGGTTCAGGCGAGGAAGTGGATGCCGAGAGAGAGAGAGAGAGGGGCCGAGCTTACCGGCGGCTAGGGTTCAGGCGAGGAAGTGGGTGCCGAGAGAGAGAGAGAGAGAGAGAGAGAGAGAGAGAGAGAGAGAGAGGGGCCGAGCTTACCGGCGGCTAGGGTTCAGGCGAGGAAGTGGGATGCCGAGAGAGAGAGAGAGAGAGAGGGAGAGCTTACCGGCGGCTAGGGTTCAGGCGAGGAAGTGGATGCCGAGAGAGAGAGAGAGAGAGGGAGAGACTTCGCGCTCTCTTCAGATGGATAGGGACGCGAGGTGGAGATCTCAATGAATCACCATTGTGGGCCCCACATGTGAGATGACACCCCCGCAGATCCTAAGAGAAGAAATCGACGGCTCCCAAAGGATTTCGCACAGGGAGCTGTGCGAAACGTTCGCAACCGAAGATTACGCGAAGTCTCTCCTCTCTCTCTCTCTCGGCATCCCACTTCCTCGCCTGAACCCTAGCCGCCGGTAAGCTCTCCCTCTCTCTCTCTCTCTCGGCATCCCACTTCCTCGCCTGAACCCTAGCCGTCGGTAAGCTCGGCCCCTCTCTCTCTCTCTCTCTCTCGGCATCCCACTTCCTCGCCTGAACCCTAGCCGCCGGTAAGCTCGGCCCCTCTCTCTCTCTCTCTCTCGGCATCCCACTTCCTCGCCTGAACCCTAGCCGCCGGTAAGCTCGGCCCCTCTCTCTCTCTCTCTCGGCATCCCACTTCCTCGCCTGAACCCTAGCCGCCGGTTCTCCCTGTTCTCCTTCTTCACCGCTCTCGGCTCCTTTTTCTCTCTCGATCTCTCTCCAGAGACCATCAATCAATTTGGGTTCTCGCCGCCGGCCTCTGGATCCTCTCTCTGCCAACCTTGCATCACCGCCGGCCTCTGGTTGCTCTCTCTGGCAACCTTGCATCACCGCCGGCCTCTGGATCCTCTCTCTGCCAACCTTGCATCACCGCCGGCCTCTGCATCCTCTCTCCGGCAACCTTACATCACCGCCTTTCGCCGCCGGCCTCTGGATCCTCTCTCTTCCAACCTTGCATCACCGCCGGCCTCTGGATCCTCTCTCTGCCAACCTTGCATCACCGCCGTCCTCTGGATCCTCTCTCCGGCAACCTTACATCACCGCCTTTCGCCGCCGGCCTCTGGTTCCTCTCTCTGGCAACCTTGCCGCTCGTGAAGAAACGCTATCAGTAAGTATTTGACTATTTTATTACTGAAAACTTTAGGATCATTTGCTGCTTTTTCTTCGGTCACTATTCTTTGTGAAGATCAAATCCAAAAAAAAATGAATTGAGGTTTAATTTGCTCTTATAATGTGCAGAATAAGTTGTAGGCAGTGTAATTGAAAATGTGCAGGATAATTGAAATCTTATAAGTTCTAGGCAGTGTAATTGAAATCTTATTGAAATGTGCAGAATATAAAAAAAAATGAATTGAGCTTTAATTTGCTCTTATAATTTTTTTGTAAATTGAGCTATTTCTTATTCCAGTAAATATTATTCTCAGTTTAATCTCTTTCATTGTTGATTGCCTGTTACAGAATGGAAAGTGAAGGTGGATGTGCTGATGTGGTTGATCATATTATGATTGGGATGGATGATTTGGTTGTGCCAAACGTTGATGAACACTTAAAACCCCATATTGGAATGGTTTTCAACACCCTCGATGAAGTGGAATTATTTTATAAGAAATATGGTAAAGCTGGAGGTTTTGATGTTCGTTCTAGCACAACAAATTTTCGTAATGGAAAGTTAATCAGTAAAACTTTTGTTTGTTCAAAAGAAGGAGAAACAAAAGGGATGTCATCTGAAACCCGACGATGTGGTACAAGTAGAACATCTTGCAAGGCCTTAATCCGAGTGAAAATGGTCCAAGAACAAGAAGTATGGAAAATTCATAAATTTGTGGAAAATCATAACCACAATTTATTACACCAAGTCGAAGTCATTTATTGCGGGGAAACCGCAATGTATCAAATGCAAAGAAAACATTGATGAAGCAGTTTAGAGAAGTAAACATACCAACAAATAAGCAAATGGCTTTCATGAAAAATACTAGTGGAAGTTTCAGTCGAATTGGATGTACTGAGACCGATGTTAGAAATCATGAAAGAGACTTGAGAGAGGAGAGAAGAGGTCATGATGCACAAATGATGATAGATTACTTCAAATGGCAACAAGAGAGAAATTCGTCATTTTATTATGTGTTCGAAGTGGACGATGAAAGCCGACTAACTCATTGTTTATGGGTGGATAGTATTGCAAGGGTGAATTATGAATACTTTGGAGAAGTAGTTTCTTTTGATGCAACACATAATACAAATCAATATGGCTTAATCTTTGTACCTTTTATTGGTATAAATCATCATTGGCAATCGATTTTTCTAGGATGTGGTTTCATACCGAATGAAGGGGCAAAGTCTTTTATTTGGTTGTTTGAAAAATGGTTAGAAGTAATGGGGCGTCCTCCTTCTGGTATGGTTACGGACCAAGATCTTGGGATATGCACCGCAATTAAAAGTGTTTTCCTCATATTCGCCATAGATTTTGCATTTGGCATATTTTGGACAAACTTCCGGCTAGAGTCGGTGTATGGGCCTTTAGAGAAGAATTTGTTAATCCTTTTAAAGAAAATATTTGGGGGCCGATAATTCTCAAGAGTTTGAAGCACAATGGGATACAATTGTTAAAAAATTTGGTTTGGAAAATAATGAATGGTTGATGGAGATTTATAATATTCGTAAGAAATGGGCTCCTGTATATCATAAACAACACTTTTGGGCCGGGATGTCGAGTAGTCAAAGGAGCGAAGGGATGAATGCATTGTTAAAAATGCACGTATCAAAAAAAAATTCACTACATGATTTTGTCATTATTTTTGAAAGAACTTTAACGAGGCAAAGAGAAGAAGAGCTTATAGAAGACCATCAATCACTAGAGAAAAAACCGAAATTGAAGACAATGTGGCCAATGGAGAAGCAAATGTGTCAAATCTACACGAGGTGCATATTTTACAGCTTTCAAGTGGAACTTGAACATAGTTTAATGTATAATATTGTATTGACAAAAGATGATGAAAATGTCACTTATTACCAAGTGAATTATTGTGGCGTAGAGGAGAATAGGAAACATGTGAAGTATTGCAAGTCAGAAAAAATGGCAAGTTGTTCGTGTTTCATGTTTGAATTCAAGGGCATCCCTTGTAGACATCTTTTAGCATATCTTCGACATACTAACCATGTTGAATTGCCAAAGCAATATATTTTAACAAGATGGAAAAGAGATGTCAAACGAAGAGGAGTCGTTTTTAGGGATGGGAATATTGTTGGAGATGGAAAAAACAAAAAATTTGCTTCTCGTTTTAGTGAATTAACTTCTCTAGCAAATGAAGTTGTTGATGAGGGACTATTCTCTAATGATGCATATAAATATGCGCGTAACAACCTACACGCAACTATAAGAGAGCTACGAAGTATGAAGTTCAAAGACAGTGAGGAGAATGGAGAAGATATGCAAAATAAGGACAAGGCAAATGAGTTATTTGAAGTTAATGTGCATGAGCCTAATCAGGCTAAAACAAAGGGGCGACCTCGGGGACAAAGGTGAAAACCAATGAGAGAGATGAGAAAAGGTCGGGCTAGAAAATGTAACTTGTGTGGCATGCGAGGACAAAATCATGACAGTAGAAATTGCCCTCTTAAGCTAACAAGGTAATATATTATTTGTTGGATTTATATATTTTTTTGGAATGCATTTTTTAACTAATATTTGATTTTCTTATGCTTGCTCAGCGACCCTCAAGTACAGATGTGCTCGACAGGTGATGCGTCTTCATCTTTGGAGGAATATTCGGATGAAGGTAATTGTTTGTATATATAATAATATTTGATTGTATTTGATATTTATATGTTTAGTCTGACTCTAATTTTTATGTGTTTTTGTAATAGCAGACGATGTTGACGTCATTACACAAAGTTGAATTTCAGTTGAATCAATTTGTACTTCAAAGACTTTGGCCTCTGTTGTAGTTGAATCAGGTTGTATGTTAAGTTGAATCATTTTGTATTTGAAACATTCACATTAGTGACTTTTTATTGTGATGTCCCTATAATCTGATTTCATAGACCATAATGTATTTATGTTTCAGATCCTGGAGGCTTTACTGAAAGTACAGTAAGATCTATTGGATGCTTGATTGTTTTTTAACTTATGCAAAATCATCTATGAACCAAATATTTACTAGTATCAGTCTGATTGACTTTGATTCTCCAACATCCAGATAAGTCCATTGTTCACTAATCATGGATCATAAAGCTTTGATGTAGCTGATAATTTTATCTTATTACTGGTCTACTATTATACATTTTCATGCTTGAAACTATTAATTGATTTAGTGTTCACATGTCATTCTGATTTAAGTTCGAAAATGTTTTCACTTCTATCTCTCTGTGAGTGGCTGTTAAAACAATTCTAATAATAATCATCCATTTTTGTCCAGACACTACTTCATGGTCTGGCACTTGTAGCAAGTATAAATAAATATCATATGATACACAGATTTCCAATGATTTCACAACATTAGTTTGATTGAAATTAGAGTCTAACATTCTAAATCTCTCTTTACAGAATTTTCTCTGATATTTTTCGTGGATTTTGAAATTCAGGTAGGTTGGACTATTACAACAAAATTTAGCAGTCAAAACAGTCTTCACATATGGCTACAGCAGAAGTGGCCCCATCCTATGCGCCTGAAGATCCAACCCTACCAAAGCCTTGGACAGGATTGATTGATGGTAGCACTGGTGTTTTGTACTACTGGAATCCTGAATCATTTTGTATTTGAAACATATTTGTAGACTTTGGCCTCTGTTGTAGTTGAATTAGTTTGTATGTTAAGTTGAATCATTTTGTATTTGAAACATATTTGTAGACTTTGGCCTCTGTTGTAGTTGAATTAGTTTGTATGTTAAGTTGAATCATTTTGTATTTGAAACATATTTGTAGACTTTGGCCTCTGTTGTAGTTGAATCAGTTTGTATGTTAAGTTGAATCATTTTGTATTTATTCTTGATTGAGGACTACAGTCAGTTGATTGCTAATTCTCTGTTTCCCATTGGGGAAAAGAAAGCGAAGACGAGAGCAGCAATTTCATCAGTTACTCCTTTCTCTGTTGATTTTATGTCGATTTGAAGCGGGTAAGAGTGTAGAATTTGATACTCTTGGTACAATGTAAATCATTTCATTGTGAGGTACACTTTCATTTTTGCTAAGCTTTTATTATGTTCCAATACCTGGCACACCATCATTGCCCAATGTCTCCCAGCACATTCAAAATAGCAGCCAAACTGTTGGCAGCCAGGCAGCAGCAATAGTCGACTACCCATCAGGTGAAGTCGACTAGGATCCAACTCTGGAAATTTCGGACTCTCTGTAAAATCCCTGTCAGTCGACTAGCCCCATGAATAGTCGACTAATAGTTAACTTAGTCGACTACTCCAAAAAGTCAAGTCGACTAATAAGATCACCTGGAAATATCAATGGTCTCTGTAAATGTGCTAGTCGACTAGGCCAAACCATGCAGTCGACTAGCCATGGCTCAAGTCGACTAGGACCAGCACAATAGTCGACTAAAACCTGCTGGAAACAGTATCCAGAGCTGCTATTCATTCCAGAACTGTGCTCCAAGTTTTTGGTATAATTGTTTCAGATTCTTGATTCAATGCTTACTTGATTCAATATGAGGAGCAGATACATAACATAACATGTCCAGATATTTGTACACAGATTTTTGATTCAATGCTTTTTTGATTCAATACATAACATGTCCAACATGAAGTGACATCACAGATTTTTCAGAAATGTATCAACAAGGTTTTGGTATAATTGTTTCAGAATTTTTGATTCAATGCTTACTTGATTCAATATGAGAAGAGCAGATACATAACATAACATGTCCAGATATTTGTACACAGATTTTTGATTCAATGCTTTTTTGATAAAATTAATACATAACATGTCCAACATGAAGTGACATCACAGATTTTTCAGAAATGTATCAACAAGAGCTTCATAACAAAGGAACTAAACAAGAGCAGAAATGTATCAACACTCTGCTCTCAACTGCTGCTGCTATACAGTGTCAATCTGAAAAAAAGAGCGCATAATTAATATACTGTTTTAGCACAATTACAAAATGTTACATCAACCGCACACAACTACAAAATGAATTAAAAACCATTCAATTCATTGATTTCAAAACACACACAAAGAGAACAATGATCACAATCCATACCACCGTCGCTATAAGAAAGCCAGTAGTAAAAGCTTTCTTGTATAACTGCTTAGACCGGAGCTCACGTAGTTCGTTGTTATTCTCCATAATTAGCTGTCCCTGCTCTTGCAACTGGCCATAAAGGTCAGTAAGACTAGCTTGATCCATATAATTTTCATCAACATCTCCCCAAATGAAAAAGTCACACCCGTGAGGAAAGTCGGGACAGTTGAAGTATGGACGTCCTGGGTTGTTGTGAGAGACTGAAATCTTTTCATGAGTCAACAACCAACATTTGCATCTCGGCCCGACACGACCTAGGCGTGAGGCACTGTGGCTTAAACGGGATCTTGAGGAGTACAAACTATTACGATTTGCACATGAGTTGCTACCTTTGCCAACTTTGCTAGTAGCACCTCTGGATTGGGTCATCTTCTGAGGTAAAGAAGAAAATATAACTGCATAAGGAGAATATTAGCGTCTAACAGACAACAAAAAGAAGGAACATATTGCATTGGAAGAAGAGGAGAAGCAAACATTTTGCAATGGTTATGCACAAGAGCAAACAATGTAAGGCTCAGTAAAGTCATCATTGCCCATGACCTCTACGTGAGGGGTTGCTCTACAGCAGAGCATCCAAGCCTATTAAAACACCCGCACATTATATAGGGTAATCTTCAGTTGCGAAAGTTTCACAAACCTTTCTGGGGGCCCACAATGGTTGAGAGGGATCCAGATCCATTGAGATCTCCACCTTGCCCCCTCATACAAATAGAAGAACATATTGCAATGAAAAAAGAGTATTTGCAAACATTTTGAAATGGTTATGCGCAAGGAGCAAACGATGTAGGGCTCAGTAAAGTCATCATTGCCCATGGCCTCTACGTGAGGGGTTGCTCTACAGCGGAGCATCCAAGCCTCTTAAAAAACCCACAGTAATTTTCCCATATATTAAACTCGTAAAGTCATCAGTTATGCACATTTCATTGCCCTCATATTATCCAAAATAATATCAGAAGGAGAACATTAGCCTCTAACAGACAACAAATAGAAGAACATATTGCAATGAAAAAAGAGTATTTGCAAACATTTTGAAATGGTTATGCGCAAGGAGCAAACGATGTAGGGCTCAGTAAAGTCATCATTGCCCATGGCCTCTACGTGAGGGGTTGCTCTACAACGGAGCATCCAAGCCTCTTAAAAAACCACATTAATTTTCCCATATATTAAACTCGTAAAGTCATCAGTTATGCACATTTCATTGCCCTCATATTACCCAAAATAATATCAGAAGAACATTAACCTCTAACAGACAACAAATAGAAGAACATATTGCAATGAAAAAAGAGTACTTGCAAACATTTTGCAATGGTTATGAGAGCAAACAATGTAGGGTCAGTAAAGTCATCATTGCCAACGATCTCTATGTGAGGGGTTGCTCTATTGCGGAGCATCCAAGCCTCTTAAAACACCCTAATTTTCTGTTTGGCCACGTATTAGCTTGTAAAGTCATCAGTATCTCAATAACAAAAAGGCTTAACAAAAAGGCTTATCAATAACAAAATCGTTGGGAGCCGTCGGTTTAATCCCAACAGAGCATCCAAGTCTCTTAACAAAAGGATTTGATCTTCACAACAGAGCATCCAACAGAGCATCTAACAGAACATCCAATCCCAACATAGCATCCAACAGAACATCCGACAGAACATCCAATCCCAACAGATCATCCAACAGAGCATAGAAGCAAAAGGATTTGATCTTCACAAAGAATAGTGACCGAAGAAAACGCAGCAAATGATCCTAAAGTTTTCATTTGCAAAATAGTCAAATACTTACTGATAGGGTTTCTTCACGAGCGACAAGGTTGCCAGAGAGAGGAACCAGAGGCCGGCGGCGAAAGGCGGTGATGTAAGGTTGCCGGAGAGAGGATCAGGCCGGCGGTGATGCAAGGTTGGCAGAGAGAGGATCCAGAGGCCGGCAGCGAGAACCCAAATTGATTGATGGTCTCTGGAGAGAGATCGAGAGAGAAAAAGGAGCCGAGAGCGGTGAAGAAGGAGAACAGGGATACCGAGAGAGAGGGGCGAGCTTACCGGCGGCTAGGGTTCAGGCGAGGAAGTGGGATGCCGAGAGAGAGAGAGAGGGGCCGAGCTTACCGGCGGCTAGGGTTCAGGCGAGGAAGTGGGATGCCGAGAGAGAGAGGGGGGGGGGGCCGAGCTTACCGGCGGCTAGGGTTCAGGCGAGGAAGTGGGATGCCGAGAGAGAGAGAGAGAGAGAGAGAGAGAGAGAGAGGGGCCGAGCTTACCGGCGGCTAGGGTTCAGGCGAGGAAGTGGGATGCCGAGAGAGAGAGAGAGAGAGGGAGAGAGCTTACCGGCGGCTAAGGTTCAGGCGAGGAAGTGGGATGCCGAGAGAGAGAGAGAGAGGGAGAGACTTCGCGCTCTCTTCAGATGGATAGGGACGCGAGGTGGAGATCTCAATGAATCAACCATTGTGGGCCCCACATGTGAGATGACACCCCCGCAGATCCTAAGAGAAGAAATCGACGGCTCCCAAAGGATTTCGCACAGGGAGCTGTGCGAAACGTTCGCAACCGAAGATTTCTCTATATATATATATACATTTTTCTCATATGGGCTTACTGTACCTCAGCCCGCGGGCTGAGAGAGTTTTCTCAGCCTGCGGGCGTGGCAACATCACCGCCCCACATCTGTAATAATTTTGGCGGGCAAAATTCTGTAAAATCCCGCCCAATTTAATGTCAGTCACCTCAACATTGTAATTTTCAAAAATACCCTCCCTCACAACTTTTTACCGACCTTGGTAGCAGTCCTCAGAAAAAGACTGCGACCTTGGTAGCAGACCTTGGTAGCAGTCCTCAGAAAAAGACTGCGACCTTAGTAGCAGTCCTCAGAAAAAGACTGCGACCATGGTAGCAGTCCTTAGAAAAGACTGTGGTAGCAGACCTTGGTAGCAGTCCTCAGAAAAAGGCTGCGACCTTGGTAGCAGTCCTCAGAAAAAGACTGCGACCATGGTAGCAGTCCTTAGAAAAGACTGCGACCGTGGTAGCAGTTCTCATAAAAACACTGCGACCATGATAGCAGTCCTCAGAAAAAGACTGCGACCTTGGTAGCAGTCCTCAGAAAAAGACTGCGACCTTGGTAGCAGTCCTTAGAAAAGACTGCGACCGTGGTAGCAGTTCTCATAAAACACTGCGACCTTGATAGCAGTCCTCAGAAAAAGACTGCGACCTTGGTAGCAGTCCTTAGAAAAGACTGCGACCGTGGTAGCAGTTCTCATAAGTACTGCGACTATATTAAAAATCATTAAATATCAAATCAGATAAAAAAAATTAAAGAAGCAGCATTCACTGTCTTTTACCGAAAAAGTAGCTTTTCATAAGGGGTATTTGGTAATTTAACTTCTTTCGATAAGCGGGGCGCAAGTTAGTGGGATGCAAAATTGAGCCACGTCAGCGCAGGCTGAGAGAGTTCTCTCAGCCCGCGGGCTGATATACATTTTTCTCATATATATATATATATATATATATATATATATATATATATATATATATATATATATATAGACTTGTATCCTTTCAAAAGGATTTGATCCCGGATCCTTCCCACTCAAATTCAACCCTCCAACATTCGAATACAAGATCCACTCCGTTGAAGTTGATCTATACTATTTCAAGTATCTATAAACCAAAAATCAAGTGTTTTGAATACTTTTGCCCATCCATCAAGTAGGGGAAAAACGGACGGCCTAAATAGTGAGTTGGTTAGTTTAACGGTGTAGAACACTTGAAATCTAACAAAAATTAGTTTATAGGGGTTTTTAAATGTTTAGATCATAATGAAATGGCCGGATCGAGAATTTGTATGTCTAAAGACATAGATCTAACCAACTCACTACTTTCGGCCGTCCATTTTGCGTCGCTTGATGGATGGGCAAAAAGTATTTAAAACACTTGATTTTTGGTTTAGAGATACTTGAAATAGTATAGATCAACTTCAACGGAGTGGATCTTGTATTCGAATGTTGGAGGGTTGAATTTGAGTGGGAAGGGTCCGGGATCAAATCTTTTGAAAGGATACAAGTCTATATATATATATATATATATATATAATATATATATATATATATATATATATATAGTGTGGCGTGCCTTGAACTTAACTGTCACGTTACCTGTCATATATTCACACTGACTCTTAAATTGCCACCAAAACAATCATAATGATTTCATAACCACTATTAGACAATCATACTAGAAATCATAACAAGCTAAGCCACAAGAAATGGGCCAACTAAAATTTCAACCTGTCACATAAGCACAAGCTCTCAGAACTAAATGGTGAGCTAAGACCCAGTACAATTTCTTCACATATAATGTCATGATATATTAGGTGAAATCTGTAAATTTTCAGTGTCACTCCGTGTAAATTTCCTTCACCTGGCTGATGATATAAAAGCCCATGAAGAACTGCAGAGATCACCTGGGGAGTTACCATCCTCATCCTTCAAATCAGTGTCGGCATTGTGTTTGACAAGCAACTCAGCGATAGCCTCTCTGTCGCAAACAGCCGCATAATGCAATGGCGTCTGGCCTTCGTTATCCTATATAATAATAAACGGTGAGATGGTTACAGGTGTAGAGGAGATGCATTAGTATAGCAGCGCAAAATAATCCATCGCCGGAACAAAACTGCATCAAAGAGAGTTCATGGACAAACGGCCAGCTGAACTGATGTCAGGATGCATTCATTGATACAAGTCAATGAAAAGAGAAGAACATTGTGTGGAAGTGAGTGTCGATAGTAATGCATGCTTAAACAGAATATTCAAGGTAACTGTGTTCTGTGGAATCTCTGGCAAGTGGCAATAATTTCCATCAGAGTACTTAAGCTACAGATTCAGGTCACCACACTAAGTAGATGATGCAATTAACTAAGTAGATGATGCAATTAGACTTGTCATCAGGACCCAAGTTCCTGTGATGGCTGTCTTAAGCCTACAACCCTCTCTCTATAATACCTCTTTAGGGCATCTCAGTCAAGCTAGGTAGCTAACACACAATTGCACTAAAAGAATTTTTTTTCTTTACAAAAAGAGGCTGCATCTAAATTCCCACTCACCTCCATTTAGTTTCACATTTATGACGGTATCTGTTCCCACATAAAACTGAAGGACATCTGCACTACCATGCTACCCGAAAACTCTGTCCACTAACTATTTTGCTAGGTTGTTGTTCCATTTAAACTACGTGACCAGAAATTGCACATCAATACAGTTAACAGCATTGACTACTGCATTAGAATACAAAGTTTTACTTGCCTTGTCTCAGTGGTTTGTCCATCCTCTCATCAGAACAAGCTAAAAAGAATCAGGCATCTCGAAGTTTCAAACCCTCCAGGAAATTCTTAGGCAATGGTTATATCTCTCAGGATAGGGCCACATATAAGTTAACGTTTTAAAGAGATAGCCTAGTTGAGGTTTCATATTGGAGTTTGCATTAAGGGATTGTTTGGTTGCCAGCAAGCGGCCGCAAGTGCAAGCTGTAAGTGATAACATTTTGCAGTTATAAAAAAATTTGTGTAAGTAAATTTTGAAGTGCTTGGTTGGTAATGTAAAGATATAAGTGGAAAAGTATAATGTTAAATGTAGTGTTTGGTATAACTGTAAAGTAAAATGGGAATTCAATTTTCATTATTTGATTGTGAGCCACAAGATATAAGTATAATTTCAAGTAATTAAATTTAAAACAAAACCCTTACATAATAAGATGTAAATAAAAATATTAATCTAATAAAAAGATTAATCTAATATTAAAAAAGATTAATCTAATAATAAAAAATATTAATCTAATAAAAAACTTTAATCTATTAAAATAGATTAATTAAATAAAAAAGATTAATCTAATAATTAAAAAATATTTAATCAAATAAAAAATCTAATAAAAAATTAATCTATTAAAAAAAATAATCTAATAATAAAAAATTAATCAAATAAAAAAATAATCTAATAATAAAAACATTGATCTAATAAAAAGATTAATCTAATAAAAAATATTAATCTGATAAAAAATTTAATCTAATAAAAGATTAATCTAACAATAAAAGATTAATCTAATAATAAAAATATTAATCTAATAAAAAAGATTAATATAATAATTAAAAATAGTCAAAAAATTAAAAAAATCAACCTATTAATAAAAAAATTGCAAATTGGCCTGCAAGTTGGCTTTGTAAGTGGGCCTGCAAGCGGACCACAAAATTGCAAATGAGTCTGCAAGAGTGGGCTACAAAATTAACTGTTTGATTTGCAAGTGGGCTCTGCATTCCAATTTCAAACAAATAAAGTAAAATCATTTTGTTACAAGTAGGTTTTGCACTTGCAGCAAACCAAACAAGCCCTAAGGTTCGAACGAGTCTGGGTGTATATCATCTACACTGCAATGTCAGAGGTACTGTAGCCATTCCATAGATTAGCCTGACAATAATCGTTATTGTTTGCTGAAGCCTGGGTTGTGGCATATTGTACAGTATACTGAAGTTGGGCATAAAAATAATGACCCTGCACGGAACCAGACATGCATGGTGATGATAGCTGGATTTACCAGTGGAATTTCCTCACTTCCTTGATGAGCTGAATTATAACCCGATGGGGGGTTAACCCACATTCGGGACATTTTGGTTTTCCAATGTCAGTAGTTTGCACCCTAGCCGAAGCCAGACATTGTGGTTTATAGCCCCATATTTAGGTTTTGAATGGAGTTGGCATTGAGGTTTACATGCAGAGTGAGCCCATATCTTGAATGCATTTGGCCTCATTGGGTGATCGACTAAGCAGTATTTACAGACATTCCCTAAACTTTGCCAGCAATAATCACAATTATTTTCAAAGCCTGGGGCATGACATTGTTGAGCCTAGTAATGTTGGGGACTGTTATATGACCTTGCCTAACAACACTTGCATGGTGGTAGCTAACTTATTGGTGGACTGGCCTGACTTCCTTGATTCGCCGCAGTGCAAAAGCCCATTGTGAGTCATCAGCCCCATGCCCCCTTAAAGAATTTTGGTTGGCCACAGTCGGCAGGGTTTGTCCCAAGTCAAAGCCATCTGTTGCAAATTATAGCTCGATTATTGTGAAGTCTGATTGACCACATTCGCATCTAATGAACATAGAGTGTCGCATTTGTCAAGCCGCCTGAGCTAAAGGATCAGATGAAAGACCTGGTCCTCTAGGCCCATACTCATTACAACTACTCCTAGTTGAATAAGAAGATTCACCAGGAAGTAATTAGGTAATGTCCCGAATAATCAGTCACTGGCCAATTGGACCGGTAACTGATTCCATGGCTGTAATTATGACCACTTGGTTACCATTAGAACCATTGTTTCTCAGATGACTATCATATTGAGCGCTCCCTGTGGACTATGGCAAGGGCGTTCTGTGGAAGATGGTGCGAGTTAGGCACTCTTACATCCAACCAATTATTAAGTTTTTCCATCTGCCTGATCGACTCATACATGGAAGCTTCCAATGGTTTCAGCGCATTTGTCATCTTCCTAAATATCATGCATTTCATACGGAAACTCGCATCATCTCTCTGAAAGCTTCAATAGCTGCTGCTTCTATTGTAGATCTTCAGCCAATTGACTTGTCAGTATATTGATCAACTTGTCTATGGACGTGGGAGAAATAACTAATTTGTGATTTAAGTTCACAACCTCAAACTGACTGGCATTCACTGAGTTCTAGAATCTGTCCTTGCCCTATTTGGAAGCCATAACTTTTGCCTATGTGAGTTTTCAAAGTAGTATTCCAGCGAGATGAGCTATTCCCTAAAGAGTGTTTTAACAATATGATAAAGCAACAAAAGTAATGAATCTACCCCATGTCTTTGTGCGCAGCAACATTGAGCATGTTTTTCCATCTGACACCAAAACATTGTTCGAATTCGAATTTAGTCGAGAGTTCAAGATAAAAAAAAATACAGTATATTTACATCAGTTATCTGAATAGCTATTTATATTCAGCGCAACTAATAGTGTTTGATGTGATTTATAAGAGACAAAGTACTCATTAAGGCCAGACCACCAACATCCTATTGCTACAAAGTTATACTAAATATGTTGTAGACAAAACATTGTTAAGCTAGATGTATGCCCATCACTTTTATCACTTCCACCCACATATATTTACCAATCATTTAAAAGACACGGCTATAGTCTACAGATCTATAGATTACTGTAATAGTCAATTGCATTACCTTGGCATTAACATCTGCATTCCTGTTCAGAAGTACCTCCACGACATTAAAATGGCCACGGTCTACAGCCCAATGCAAAGGTGTCCTCCCTTCACTATCTGCAACCAATACCAAGCAGAGCATGTGAAAGGCCGATAATAATAACCAAAAACAAATATCATTATAGATAGCAGAAAAAAAACAGTTTTCTCCTGCCCATCCTCTGTTTATAGCTGATATATTGAAGGAAAGGCAGAAACAGAACAGCAAAATAAACAAAGACGAACACGGGAGAGCAGCATGAAGCATCAGCAGATTGTAGGAAAGATATCAGCACTTCAGTGTTTTACTTAGTGGTATCAATCTAATCAAAGCATCTTAGCAGATTATCACAATCATGAGCATTCACAGGTCACGTTCTAATACAAAGCAAAAACTGTCGTTCCTACTCCTGAATGTAGTGAAAGGACCAACAGCCAGGCTGTCCAGTCAAACAACTGATACAAATCACTGGCTGATTCTTAGTTGGATCTGAAAGTTCAATTCCTCTCTATGTAACATGCACCAAATAGAATACTTTCTAAATGAACAGAACAGTGCACAATGCAACCATTTGGGACACGGCTTTGTGAGGGTCTTTAAGCTAACTAAGTTTTTTCTTTCCACGACTTTTCTCTGTTTGTGTGCTCCATCCATAAACACACTTCTCTGTTTTTTTTTTTTTTCTTTTTTTTTTTTGGTGGGGGGTGGTATACTTCCCTTCATATATCAGGTGTGCTAGCTTGGAACCCCCTCCACAACCCATCACCACCACCACCTTTTGTGTGTGTGTGTGTGTGTGTGTGTGTGTTTGTGTGGTGTTTTTTTTTTTTTTTTTTTTTTTTTTTTTTTTTTTTTTTTTTTTTTTTTTTTTTTTTGTTGGGGGCGGGGGAGGGGGGGACAAAGAAAAAAACACAGATGAATTTTTTTAAAAAAACAAAGAAAGAAAGAAACATGATTACAAGTCTTGGTAATGATGACCAGCTCAAACTTCTAGATTGTCAGTATCAGTTAAGAATTCAGTTCTATGACATCATTCAAGAGAACAATTTGACTTGTTAACAGCTGCCATTGTGCTACCTTCAGTAATAACGCAATGAGCAAACTTCACTAGAGTTTCCATTCAATTCCACGATGACTGTATACGCCTCCTTTGGGCTGCGGACATACCAATTATGATCCCTCCAATAAAGATTACCTTCCTAAGTGTAAGGATGTATTTGGTGTAGACAACATTCATATACAACTTCCACTTCAAGTGACTCCTAGATCAAACTAGAATTCAGAGTGACTCTTAGTGACTTCTCCAAGTGACACCTAAAATTCAGCTTTAAAACATCACTAAGAGGAGCAATTTGACTTATGAACATCTGCTAAGTGCTACCTTCAGTAACAATTTGACAAGAAAACTTCATTCCAGTTCCCTTTCAACCCCACAACTACTCTAAATGCCTCCTTTGGTTGTGAACATACCAATTATGATCCCTCCATTCAAGATTACCTTCCTAAGTGTAAGGGAGTATTTGGTGTAGATAACATTTCACATGCAACTTCCATTCTGAGACTCCAACATCAAACTAGAATTGGAAGGCCTCTCATTAGTCATTAGTCAACCGATAGCTCCCATTTTATATCAGTCACCCAATCAATGTTATTAAAAAGGAGGGGGAAACTCTTTTCTTAATCCGAACACCATGAGCTACGACTCTCTTTCTCACTCAACAATCCATCATCTTAGTTTCACTTAGGCAGAGCCAAAACATCCTTCAGTTCCCCTTCTTACATTTGTGGCACATTACACATTGGTTTGTATTCCACATATTCAACTTCATTTTTAAGGGCATCCAGTTATATTCACGGGAAGTTACGTATTGGTTATACCTATTTTCAACTTCTGCTAGAGTGCTACCTCCAGTAACAATTTGACAAGAAAACTTCATTCCAGTTCCCTTTCAATCCCATAACAACTCTATATGCCTCCTTTGGGTTGTGGACATACCAATTATGATCCCTCCATTCAAGATTACCTTCCTAAGTGTAAGGGAGTATTTGGTGAAGATAACATTTCACATGCAACTTTTCCATTCTGAGAGACTCCAACGTCAAACTAGAATTGCAAGGCCTCTCATTAGTCAACTGATGGCTCCCTTATATCAGTCGCCCCATCGTTGTTATTAAAAAGGAGGGGGAAACTCTTTTCTTAATCCGAACACCATGAGTTACGGACTCTCTTTCTCACTCAACAATCCATCATCTCAATTTCACTTGGGCAGAGCCAAAACATCTATCTGTTCCCCTTCTTACATTTGTGGTACATTACACAATGGTTTGCATTCCACATATTCAACTTCATTTTTAAGGGCATCCAATTACATTCACGGGAAGTTATGTATTGGTTATGCCTGTTTTTAACTTCTCATCCAAACGTGTATGCACACAATATAAACTACATAAAGGCAATCTATTAATTTTAAAATGACTGAAGCTAAAAAATAAATAATTTTGAGATTTTATATTAAGTAGGCGGCAAACTGATGAAAACAGACAAAGACTCCAATTGACAAATCCACCTAACAAACATAGAAAACAGCATGGTTTTTCTAAAACTAATTTTGTCCTCCAATCTGCTGATGCGAACCAAGCATTATTTTAAGATGTATTGAATATCTATCACAAAATAGACAGCAAATACTAATTAGTTTATTAGTAATTGTCATCTAGTTTTGGTTGCTTTCTTTCTAGTGGATGGTTATCAAAGTGATTACGATAAACTGGGAAAATCACAAAATAAAAGAAAAAATGGTTCCCATTCCCTCCTTTGATGCAGTACAGGTAAACTTTACCAAAAAAAATGGAACTGCATACTGTGACTTGATTGAACATCGCAGAGAGGTGATGGTTCCAATGCAATTGGGCCATCTAATTGTCCAATGACTGCTTGAATTGTAAATAAGAATAAGTCAAGGTACATATTAAAGATCTAAGAAAATCTAGAAAACCTTATCTGCCTGAAATAATTTTGGTAATCACAGCACAAGGGATTAGATTGACTCTAGATCTTCTAAAGTCTAAACTAATTTGGGACTAGAGTATAATCTAATCTGAAACTTATTTAAACTCTGCTTATTATTCAAAAGTACTAAGAAAGAACAAAAAGTAGAGATTCACCAATTGAACCTCTTAAAGTCCCTGCTATTACACAAAACATTAAAGTTGTGGTGAGAGTCGAGCGATATACTTTTATATTATAACACTCCTCTGCAGGTTGAGGGATCTTTTTTTTGGGCTGAAACATTGGCTTTGTGCGGCGATATTCTTTTTTTAAATCTGCTCTGAACACAGGGAAAGCTGGCTTTGAACTGGGTGGCCCTAATACCATCTTATAGTCTCACTGCACAAGGAATTAGATTGACTCTAGATCTCCTAAAGTCTAAACTAATTTGGGACTAGAGTATAGTCTAATCTGAAACTTATTCAAACTCTGCTTATTATTCAAAAGTACTAAGAAAGAACAAAAGTAGAGATTCACCAATTGAACCTCTTAAAGTCCATGCTACTACACAAAACATTAAAGTTGTGGTGCGAGTCGAGCGAAATATTTTTATATTATAACACTCCTCTGCAGGTTGAGGGATCTTTTTTTGGGCTGACACATTGGCTTTGTGCGGCGGTATTCTTTGTTTTAAATCTGCTCTGAGCACAAGGCAAGCTGGCTTTGAACTGGGGTGGCCCTAATACCATCTTATAGTCCCACGGCACAAAAACTTAGGAAGTTGCAATGAAGATTTAGAAATAAGCTTCTATATTCTAACAAAAGTAAAGAAAACAAACTAATGGCAATTCTGAATTAAATTCCATCCAGCATTAGTCTCTTTACAGAAGCAATCTGCCTAAGCAATATAACAAAATTATTCCGATAGATAATTGCAAAGAGAAGCCAGAAAAGCCTAATCTACAATCTAAATAAGAGAGTTGTATAACAATCACAAAGAAGATGGACTAAGACTCAATCATCAAACCCAGCTGGGCGATCCTCATAAAAGATTACTATATAATGATACTACATAACTGATAGTAACTCTAGATGTGAAACAAATGAAAGTATAAAGCAAGCAATGTAAGAAAGTTGTGGGAATTAAATAGAAAGGTCAAACCTCTCGAATTCACCGGTACACCATTTTCAATATGTCTGAGTAAGTTATCAACTTCTCCTTCTCTGGCACAAGCATGTATGGCATCCAGCTTTCTACAAACAAGAGTTCAAATATCAATTTAATGACCAAATAAATGATAGAAGAAAAGAGGATGTATCACCACTGTAACAAGGGAACTATACGTTATTTTGATAGACATAATTGCAACCTAGTTGTACTTCTTGTTTTTAGCAGCTATTGGCATTTGTCATTACAATAAGGTTCTATATGCAAAATTTCAAAGAGATGACATTCTTCTCATATATTGATATGAGTGTCTTTACCTAAAAAGTGTGATGTCATAAGCATTGAACTGATACTAGGATCTCAAGCAAAGAATTAATTTGTACATTGCAGTTCAATAGTCATTTTTATACACCCAACCAGGATATGGTCGATTAAGATTAAAAGAAACAACAATCTCTAGGTATGGGATCAAAATTAAGGTATTAGAGAAGCAGCATACAGCAATTGTATGCCTATAGCATTTGCTAAGATAGTTCATATACTGCAGGAAGAAACATGAATATTTAGATGTCGTGTGTGCATGTAACAGCACATCGACCTCTCAAAATAGTCATCATATAGCATTGCTTCATGGAGAGAAACTAAATTATTAATGAAAATTAAAATTTGAGACAAGAGTAACCTACAGCTGAAAATAGAAAGGACTCAATTTTATTCAAAGGCATGAAGTATACTTAAACATGAAAGGAAAAAAACAATTTCTAGTAAAGCATCATGAGTTCATGACCTGACATGGCAGCCAAAGGAAAATTAGAAATTATCTGAAAGAAAACAACAGTTGCACTGTTCCAAATACTTCACTTGCATACTCTAGAAATAATCCGGTTGTAGTTAAGAACCTTACAAATCATTGTCTGACTCTTCTTCATGAGCAAAACTGCTGAAAACTGGGCCCATTGGTCCTTTTGCAGCTTTACCAGAATCACTAGTACCTTCATCTTTGTTTTTCTAATAAATTGCCATGTGGATAGAAGAAAAATCAAATGGATGCTAGAGAGCCCTTGCAACATTCTAACAGCAGAAAAAACTCTAGATGAATTGGAAGATTGATGATTGAGTACTCACACTAGCGGCACCATCTGCCCAGGATGGATAAAGCTCACTCACAATTGCAATATACTTCTCCATTGCTTCTTCTGGAGGCATGGCACCCAGTTTCTGCCACGCATTCCTTGCATATCATAAAAGTTCAATATCTTCAATCAGTGACGTACTAAAAAAATTAGTGAGGAAGAAGACTGAAGAATAATGCACTGGATCATTTTATATATATTAATGTACATTCTGTTATGTGTATGTGCATGCACACGCAAATGGGTTTCTCCGTTAAGCTGACGTGCTGACTATTACAACAGTGAGCACATTGAAATGATTTGATATACAGAAAGGTATTGTTAAACAACATCCACGTCAAAACATGCACCACTATATTAGAAAGAAGAGGAATGACATGTACTTAAAGACCGCTTTAATGATCTTCCACGGGGAAGATCCTGACAGCACAGAAACATTGATCAATAGGAAGAGATTATGTTAAACCAACATTGCGACTTAAAAAGTCCATAATAGTTTTCTGAATCGTTCAATAGGAAAACAGGAATCACAAAGCCACCCGATAATTCAGAGCATATTATTATGTAAGTTGTTTTTTAGTACCAATATATTGCTGCTTTTTTTTCCAATCCAGTACCCAACAAAAGTGATGACACAGAAAATCCAACAAAATCTTAAGTTAAACATACTTAAACAAGTACATCGTTCCAATGGTATACCTCATTTCTTCCTCAATGAAAAAGCGTATTTATGGGGACATCATACCGACTTCTCCTCGCACCTATCAGCGTCGCCGCCGCCGTGTTGCATCAATCCATCTTTGGTTTTAGTTTTGAAATGTACTTGGTATTGTTTATTTTGATTTTACCAAACAATTGTTTAGTCCACGTGTCATAGTTGTGTTTGATTTTTGTTTGAGTCCATTTAGACTTCATTTGAGCCAGTATTTAGGCTTGAGATTGAGTCTACTTGGTCATGTTTATTTTCAGTATTGTATTTGTTTTTGTTGTTTTTCATTTAGTCCCACATCAGAAGTGGGTTGAAACTTGTAGTTAGATTAAGCATAAGGGCCTAACTCAATAAATAAATCAATGAAGATTTAATAAAAAAATTATGTTTTGATATTGGTTTGATCTAATTGATTGAATCAACAAGTGGTAAAGCCTAAAACGGAGTTGCGATCCATGTTCATATCCCCAATCCAAATTTTAGCCTTTGATCCCACATCAATTTTGATATCAGAGCTAAACTCCTGCTCTTTTATTCAAAAAATAATAATCCAAAACCCTAGCCTTTATCCAAACCCTAGCTTGATTTAAAAAATTAAAAAAAGAATAAAAAATCCCCCAAATTATCAAAAGGATCATGTTCATCTTCTCTTCCTCTCTCTCTTGCACCCCCAAACTCAAAAATCTAACCATACTCTTCATCAACCCTAGCTCCAGACCCGCCGCCACTGCGATTCCCTCTTTGCCGCCAACTCCTAGTTCTCACCGCAGTCGATCTCCTTCAACTGCAACCACGACAGCCACCCGTCGCCCCACCATCATCTTCGAGATCTCCACATCACCTATCAACCGTCGTCATCTTCGAGATCTCATCCACATCTCCTTCGCCGACCTACCGTCATTGATTGACCGCCGCTGCAGCCTTCTCGCCGCAATCGTCGTCATCGCCGATCACGATCACCACCGATCACGTCGTCATAGTCCAGATCACCGTCGATCACGTCGTCGCAGTTGCCGTCATCGCAATCATCCACTGTGTCGTCTGTTTCTTCCTCGTCACGCCAGCGTCGCCATCCTTCGCCAGCGTCGCCGTCCACACGAGATCGAGGGAAGAATTGATTTATTCGGGTCGCAGTAAAACCCGATCCGACCCGACCCGCTTGCAGCGCAGAATCCGAGCTGACCCGAGCCGACTGCGAGCCGCGGAGCTGACTCGAGCCAACTGAGCAGACCCGAGTTGCGGAGCCGACCCCGAGCCGCTGACATCATCAGCTCACTAAGCCGACTTGAGCCGACCTTAAGCGCCGCACTGTACAACAGCAGTCCAGACCCGATTTCAGGCCCGATTCGAGCCAATTAGCGTCATTTTCGAGGCAGTACTCTTTCAGACCATACCACTGTTGTCCAGGACTTTTATGGGCGACTTTCATTTATCGGTAGTAGGTGTTTCTTTGAGATAATCCTAATTTTATCGATTCTACTTCTTTTCCAACGGCATTAGAAGTTGTCTCGATTATCCTTGATGTTATCGATATTATTGTTCCTCTAAACTTGTGAGCGTGTGAATTTGTTAATTTTTCTTTACTCTAATCTGAATATTAAAATATAATTATTTCCTGAATCTAGACACTTGATTAATTCTCTTGATGTAATATTAAAACGAGCAATGTTACGTGCATGGTTTCTATTATTTGATCATCTTAATTAAATCCATAATGTCTAAACATTCGATAAATTATGAGATAATCTAGTGGGCATACATAATTGAATTACTTGCTGGTTTCTAATTTATCGTGTGCAACCCACATCAAAGTATTTTTAGGTGTTAGGATTAGTTTTTATTCTTATATGGTTGTATTTAGATCTCATTTCGTTGTTGATTTGCGTCCCGTGTTCGTTGAAAATCATCATTTAGGGCATAATTTTACAGGAAAACATCATATCATCTAAGTTTTACATTTAGGAATAATCTGTTGCATGCTCACTCGTAATGGAACATAGCATCACCTTCAAGACCCAATTTCTGAGATGGATCCTAATATTGCTAGCATTGCAAAATTCATAGAAGACTTATCCACCCGATTTGGCAATGTCGAGCAAGAGTTAAGCAATAGGGAACGTATAGACCGACTAAAACGTGAGACTACTGAGAATATTAGCGAGAATGGACCTCACTTGAAAATTGCACACCTAGATATAATGTTCAATCTAATCGCGTTGGAATGAACTTACGGAACAATAATCTAGAAGCACCCACCTTTGATGATGGTCAGTTGGCTCTCTAATTTTTTCCTCGATGGACATTGGACATGGATCATTATTTCAGTTGGTATAATATGTCTTATGAGAGACGAATCCGATTTGCCAACATAAAATTGGTTGGTCAGGCTAGGCGATATTGGACTAATATAGAGAAGCTGATGACTCTAAGGAAACAGGAGCCATTTCAGACTTAGGATGAGATGAAATTAAAACTCCAAGAGAAACATTTGTCTGTGTCATACAAACAATGTTTACTTGATCAATGAAAGTGTTTGACGCAACGCAATCAACTAGTGGCGGAGTACATCACCAAGTTTGATGAATTTCTAGTTAAGTGCGGCGAGAATGGGTCTGACACCGTAGTCTTGTCTAGATTTGCTCAGGACTTAGAGAAGATCTTAGGTGTAAGCTTTTTGTGCGAGATATCTCCACTCTAGGATAGGCTTATCAGCTTGTTTAGAATCTAGATCGCTCTCAAAGTTTTCCTTTCACTAGACGCACATACTATAAGAATGACACCAAGAAGGCCACCATTGTCAAGTCTCAGCCTAGTCAGTCTCAATCTCAGTCCCGTTTTGAATCTAGTAACTTCACTCAGAAGCATGATGATAAAGGCAAAAGAGTTTACAGTGAGCCATCTAGATAGATTTAACAGAATCGATGTTTTAAGTGTCAAGAGTTTGATCACATTGTTGCACAATGTCTGAGCAAGACAAGAATTTTGATTATTGAAACTTAGTCGAACAATGACCAGGATGATTTAGAGGAGATTGTCCATGACCCTGAAGGAGATGTTTGGGAAGATGAGCTTGTTATTGATCAGATTACCACCTTATGATGTTTTTTGAGCATGCACCCACCTTCGATTGATGATGTTAACAGGATCACCCACCGGTTTAGCGTAGTGAGGTGCGCTTTAGGTCAACCCAAAAAGAGTGATGTCTACAATATTTCAAACTCTCACAAAAAAAAGTGACAAAAATTATCGAGTCATAATTGATAGTGGGAGTTGTATCAACACCGTCGCCTCGAACATAGTGACTAAATTTGGGTTGAAAGTTGCTTCCCATCCTCAACCATATAAAGCGTCTTGGGTGAACTCTGCGTCTATTGACGTTAAAGAAAGATATCATATCCTGATCCAATTTACCACTTATTCGGACAAATTTTGGTGTGATGTAGTCACCATGAATGTTAGCCATATCATCTTGGGCAGACCATCGCTATATGACCTAGATGTCACTATTTATAGACGTTCGAATGTCTGTTCATTTGTCCGTGATGGAAAGAAAGTCAAACTAGCCCCAATGAGACATATCCCTCTGCCTGACACTAAACGGCCTAATGCATCAAGCAGCAAGAAATCATTAATCTGATTAGTTTGAAGTCTCTCGACAAGGAGAGTCTAGAAACCCTTTACGATGCTTGGTCGATACGAATTTGAGGACTTGGGATCTCATTTTACCCACTGCAGAGTTTGCATATAATAGTTCAGTGAATAAGACAATAAGTATGAGTCCATTTAAAGTTGTGCATAGTTACAAATCTAAGAAGCCTATAAATCTTATCCCTATGACGCATTATCCTAAAATATCCGAGTCTGCATCTGCATTCGCATCGCATGTTCATAATTTACATAAAGAGATCAGCAAAAAAATTCAAGTAATGTGCATTATGAATCCCATGCTGATTTGCACCATAAGCATCTTGAATGCAATGAGAGTGATTACGTAATGATCCAGTTTTCGCCAGGAATTATTAAGAAATTGCATGCTCGTAGTGCCGATCCTTATAAAATTCTCAAGAAAAATAATCTAAATGCCTATGTGATTGATTTACCTTTGGATTTTGAGATTAGTTCGACATTTAATATTTCAGACTTAGTAGCTTATAAAGATCCTCCTTTAACTCTAATAATCCACTTGTGGATATTGATGAGCCTACCCTGAGCTTTTCTTTGGAGAGCTCACTTGTCACCATTACCTACTACACTTGTCCATTTGCAACAAAACAGATTGACAGCATTCAGGATGATCAAATCATCTTCACTCGAAATGGTGATCGCATACGATATTTAAAGCATTGAAAAAAATTGTCCTGAATCTAATGATATATGAATTACTCGAGAGGACCTGCAGTGATTGGCCCCGGAACTATTAGAGTACTATGAGAGCCATCAAGAATCTTACTCGACAGGGTCGAGTTCTTCCCACCCTGGGAGAGTTTATGAGGACATCATACTGACTTCTCTTTGCACCTATCAGCATCATCGCCACTGTGTTGCATCGATCCACCTTTAGTTTTAGTTTTGAGATGTGCTTGGCATTGTTTATTTTGATTTTACCAGACAACTGTTTAGTTCACGTGTCGTAGTTATGTTTGATTTTCATTTGAGTTCATTTGGTCTTCACTTGAGTAAGTATTTAGGTTGAGATTGAGTCTAATTAGTCATGTTTATTTTCAGTATTGTATTTATTTTTGTTGTTTTACATTTAGTCCCACATCGGAAGTTGGTTGAAACTTGTAGACAAGTGAAGCCTATGTAAAGGCCCAACTCAATGAATAAAACAATGAAGATTTAGTAAAAAAGTTCTGTTTTGATATTGATTTATCTAATTGATTGAATCAACAGCTGGTGAAGCTTAAAACCGTGTTGCAATCCGTGCTCATATCCCCAATTCAAATTTTGCCTTCGATCCCACATCATGTACTCAATTACTTCTTCAAGTCATTAGGTTCAAGAAGCTTTCATAGTTCTGCTATGTCACATGTAGATATCTTATCTTTCTGAAGGGATACAACAATAGAAAAACCATTATCCATATGTTCAGAGACTGGCTAGCTATGACAGCGAGTATTGGTGATGCAGGCTAAGCAGTCTGTGTCAAGGAGCATCAGTTTTTACAGCCGGTTAAATAGCAAGAAAGTTCATTGTTGTAAGATCCATATTTGCTAGGATAGCAGTTCGTGCCGACATTGATATTATAGTTAACTTGGATTCCAAGTGTATAATTGGAGTTCATGGTCCTATTGTTTTAGTTTTGGCCAAGAACATGGGCCAGTAGCTAAGAGAATATATGGGTAGCTGAAGTTGGATCCAAATGAAGGTTTATGGCGGAAGAGGATCACCTGGTTTTCTTTTCAAGAGCTAGGAATATGGTGGTGGGCTTGTAGAGACTTGGTAGCTTAAAACATGTGGCTATAAGATCCAGACCGAAGTTATAGGTGGAAATATCATGTATCAGTACAAGATCCATGAGTTTTCAAGTGAATGTTGGTGCCTGAATGTTGTTGTTTAAGGCTGGAGAGAATATCTAAAAACAGTGGGCAATTGCTATGGATGGATTCATGGGAATGCTAGTAGATTGATACGAGAATTAAACAAGGAGATTGCACATTTATTTCATTACAGTGATTACATGTATCTGATTAGAAAAAGATTACACATTTATTCATTTTTTAAACCTGAATTATGACCCTAAACTCATTAAACCAAATTCACCAAAATCCCAAGAGACTAGACCTAATCCCTGAACTAAAATCACGTTAGGCTCTCTCAATCTCTCAGTCCAAAGAGGCAACCCCTCTTCATATTCCCTTCTGCATCCTTGCGCAATGGTATAGTGACGCGCCGAGGTTCTAACTTTTCTTTTTCATGTTCCACCTTCACTAGTTCATTTGTTTTCATATTTCCAATATTCCCTTCTCCCTCTCCTTCGTGAGAAGGCTACACGATGGGCCTACACGATGGGCCTGTTTGGTTTGTCAGAAGTGGGAGGAAAAGGTGGAAGTGGGAAATGGGGAGAAAAAGGTAGGAAATTGGGATTTATGCATTTCCTTTTTTCGGTGTTTGGTTATAATGTGAAAGTGTAACTAAAAAGTATATTATATTTTCTGGTGTTTGGTTAGTAATGTGAAAGCGAAAGTGAAAAAGTTGATCACAAATTGACCGCAAAATAATGTTAAAATAAATATTATTTATGAAGTTTTTTTGAACTGTAATTAGAATGCAGGTGGAATTTACATGACCAGATAACTATTTTGAGATACAACTTATTACAAGTGAGATTTACATGACCACAAAATTAACTGTAACACCCCTCAAAGTGGGAAAATGGTTGTGTAAAAGGGAGGCGTAAAAGAAAAAAGGGAAAAAGAAAAGAGGTTTTCCATTTTCCATTTTCGATTCCAAACAAACATCAGAGTGGGAAATGAGTTTCCCCACTTCCCCCACTTCCGCTCCAAAACAAACAGCACCAATGTGAAACGTGTATACGTGTATGAAAATCAGCAATAAAACACTCAATCACGTTTCACCAAGATGAAATGATCAATGGTAGAAAAAAATTAAAACTAATAAAGTGGATAGATGTAACAAAATAACATGCGCAAACAAATCCAATTTAATCATGAATAAATTAAAGATAATATATTATGCGGCAAAAGATTCTACGATCAATATCAAATCTAATGAATTTTAGGTAAGCAGATACGCACAATCTCATGTTTGTGAACAGCGATTAAATCGATAAAATATTAGAGATTAATTATAATACACGAAATAACTGTTATAAGTTAGAAACGTACCTATTGAGGATCATGTCGACCTCAATGTCATGTGATGCTTGTAGATGCGTAGAGAAATCTCTCATGAGCCCAACGTCGAACCGTGCGTGATTTAGACTCCGGATGAGAGAGATACATGCTGAAATGAATCGAAATTGCTTAACGGATCTGTCAGGATGTCGGATTTACTGTAACATGCGGGTACACTATAGCAGTCGGAGGGTCCGACACTATAGCAGTCGGTCGGGCATTGTAGCGATACTTTAGCAATATTTTTTCCTGAATTTTTTTAGAGAGAAACAATATGTGGAGAGGTTAGAAACCAAGAGAGTTAGAAATTTAGAAGCAAGGTTTTGAGAGGAAGGGATAAACAATTAGGGCTTTACACTCTAATTGGGGCTAGCTAGGGTTCACACTCTAAACTAGAGTTTCCTGAGGCTTCCCACTGCTAAGAGAGAAATTTGGAAAGATCATTGCTCACACACAAGAAATTTTCATACTATTCATTGTATATTATTGTTTGATACAAGAGGCCTTTATATAGGCTTGTACAAAATTTGAATACAACTCAAACTCCTAATCAAAGTAGAACTATAATTCCAAAATAAAGAAACTAAACTCCTAATAAAAATACAACTCTAAAATAAAAAGCTCAAAATATATAGAGTTCTACTAGTACTAGAAAACTGGAACGAAGTGTCTTCTCCACCGGTGAAACACGTGATATACATGTGCCTTGATGTCCGCATCAGTCTCCCCGTGTTGGAATAACTCGACTCCATCGAGTTAGAAATGAAAGTGCTTTCATACTACTTCAAAATTTCATGATTAATCTTCGATAGTTCACTTGGGTCTAGTCATGTATCGTCAATTGGTACTTTTCCTCTCTAACAAATTAGATATTTTCGAATCCCACAATTGGGTGGTGATAATTTTATCATTTAAGAATTTATCAACTTGACATGTTGTATAGGATAAAATATCTAATAGTGATGAAAGGAAGGGGCTCTCGAGAATAGACTCATGGGAATGCTCATCAACAAGTGAGATAACATTAAGACCTTTATAATCTACTGAGCAGTCAAATTGAAAATAGAGCTGATGCCAAAATCTATAAGATCTATAACAAATATTATCATTCAATTTCATCAAGATTTGAAATGGATCAGAACACGAGCATGCTTTTAAACATCACCACCAATATCAAAAATAGTTAAATTATTCCTATCATCAGCTCGTATCTCATAGTTGACGTTGTTTTGTGCAATTTTATCACTGATTTTATCTTGTGGTGTGTGCATATGTGATGCAAAAGATGACGCAACTAGTGATGCAAACTCAATGACTTTATACTGATCAGTTATGAGATAAGGTCTGTGAAAAATTTTGATTTAGTATCTAACATAGGTCATAAGAGAAAAGGGGATGATTTCGGCAGTAGGGGAGGAAGGGGTTGGTGATCAAAACAGGTAACGACAGCAGTGGTCAGTAGGAGGCGGATAAAGTGGTTTGAAAGTAGAGCCAAGGAAGGGAAAGGACATGTGATAATAAACTTCTTAATCACATGAGTGACTTTCGAAAACTAGTACTATCAGGCTTAGGTGCTTTAATGAGAACTCTGTCATTGATGACAATCTTAAATAGGCTTAGACAATTGATAACAATATGACCATAACATTGGCATTTATAGCACTTAGTTGTGGGACCAATTTTAAAATTTTCAGTGTTTTTGCTTTTATTGTTATCAGACTTTTTTTGACTTTTCTAAATGTGGGGATCACACAAGGAACACTACTTTTTGAGTTTTGATTGAAAGAATTCATGATTTAGAGTAGGTTATAAATTTTAGCCATGATATCATCAAGTGTTGGTTGGGACTGCATGGTTTTGTTCGAGGGAGGGAATTTGGCTGGTAGGGATGAAAGTGTATTAGACCTATGAGGTTGAACGGAGGTTGATTTTCATTTGAGTTCATTTGGACTTCATTTGGATTAGTATTTAGGGTTAGGATTAAGTCTAGTTGGCCATATTTATTTTCTGAATTTTATTTATTTTGTTGCCTTTTTTTGTTTAGTCCCACATCGGAAGTGTGTTGAAACTTGTAGTAAAGTGAAGCATATTCAAAGGTCCCAACTCAATGAATAAAGGAATGAAGATTTTAATTAAAAATTTGTTTCTTATTATTGGTTTGATCTATGGGATTGAATCAACTGGTGATGAAGTCTAAAATCGGGTTGTGATCTGTGTTCATATCTCAATCCAATCTTTACCCTTGATCCCACATCAATTTTGGTATCAGAGCTAAATTCTTGCTCAAAAAAATTCCAAAACGATTATGTTCATCGTCTTCTCCTCACCCTCCACCAAAACCCTAACTTAACTTCTGCTCCTGTCGCACCCTGCTCAGCCGCACCTCCACCCATCCTTTCCCGCGGACATCTTCTCCTCATCATCATCAGCAGCAGCGCATCTGCAACCACAAATCTCGTCTTCAGATCAGCAGCAATAACACCTCAACAACAGTTCTCGCCACGACATCGCAATCCTTGCAGTCGTCAACCTCGCTGTCAGACTTCATTCCGAGTGCCTCCATCTTCTCACCAACGAAATCTACCCCTTCTAAAACTCACGAGTTTTCGTCGGAACGAGAACTCAACCGACGATAAACCTCGCCTTCAACATCGCCAGTGTCGACTTTGCCGCCTTCAACTCCCGCTCACTAAGCTGACGGCGATGCAGAGTCCAGATCCACTACAGCCGGACTTGTTTCCTTGCCATCGAGATCTCCTCGCCTACAGCTCTCAGACCTCGTCGTTGCCACCTCGCAGATCTATCGTTGCAAGTAATACCTTGCCTCCTGCCAGATCACCGTTGCTGCAGCAAAAGAGTTCAGAAAAACCATAGTTATTTGGGTTTGAGTAGTCGAGTCCGACCCCATAGCGACCCCACCCGTGAAGCGACCCGACCCACCTTAGTTCTCGGACCTGACCCACTCGCAATTAGACTCAAGCCGACGTTGACGTCATCGGCTCATATTGAGCCAAACCCAAGCTGCGACTCAAACCTGATCCCACTTAAGCCGAGTGAACGAGTTGACTCAATGACTCGGTCTGAATCAGTTCAAACTTAGCCGGGTTGATTCAGAAGCCGTTTCAGGCCCAATTGCCTGATTCGTACCATTTTTTAGGCAATACTTTCCGGCTCATACCACTATTATTCAAGACTTTTGTGGGTTACTTTTAGCTATCAATAGTAGGTATTTTTTGAGGAAACCCTAATTTTATCGATTCTATTTCTTTTCCAACAGCATTTAAAATTGTCTTGATTATCCATGATGCTATCGATATTGTTGTCGTTCCTCTAAAATTAAAGTATTTTTCGAGGTAACCCTAATTTTATTGATTCTACTTCTTTTCAACAGCATTAAAAATTGTCTCGATTATCTTTGATGTTATTGATATTGTTGTTGTTCTTTCAAAATTATGAGTGTGTGAATCTGTTAAACCTTTCTTTGCTCTAATCTGAATATTAAAATAGAACTATTTTCTAAATCTAGGCACTTGATTAATTTTCTTAATGCAATATTAAAAAGACTAATGTTACGTGCATCATTTCTATTATTTAATCATCTTAATTAAATCCTTGATGCCTAAATGTCAGATAAGTTGTGGAATAATCTAGTGGGCATCTATAATTGACTACTTGCTAATTTTAATTTATTATGTGCATCCCACATCAGCGAATTGTTAGGTGTTAGGATTAGTTGTCATTCTTATTATGTTGCATTTAGGCCTCATTTCATTGTTGATTTGCATCGCTTGTTCACTGAAAATCATCATTTAGGGTATAATTTTAGAAGATGACACCATATCATCTAGGTTTTGCATTTAGGAACACCATGTTGCATGCCCACTCGCAGTGGAACACAATATCACCTTTGAGACCCAATTTCTGAGATGAATCCCAACATTGATAGCATTACAAAACTCTTAGAAAACTTATCCACTCGATTTGACAATGTCGAGCAATAGCTGAGAAGCAATGGGGAACATTTAAACCTAATAGAATGTGAGACTACCGAGAATATTAGTGAGAATGGATCTCGACCTGAAAATCACACACTTTGATATAATGTTCAACCTGATCATGATGGAATAAACTTACAGAACATTAAATCAAAAGCACTCGCCTTTGATGGTCAGTTGAATCCCTAAATTTTTCTCGATTGAATATCGGACACGGATCATTATTTCAACTAGTATAATATGTCTGATGAGAGATGGGTCCGATTTGTCAAAATGAAATTAGTTGGTCAGGCTAGGCAATATTGGGCTACTATAGAGAAGTTGATGACTTTTAGGAGACGAGAGCCCGTTCAAACTTAGGATGAGATGAAATTGAAACTCTAAGAGAAATATTTGCATATGTCGCACAAACAAGGTTTACTTGATCAATGGCAGCGTTTGACGCAAGGCAACAATCAACCAGTGGCAGAGTGCATCACCAGATTTGATAAATTTCTAGTTAGGTATGGCGAGAATGAATCTGACATTGTATGCTTGTTTAGATTTTTCTCAGGACTTAGGAAAGATCTTGGGCATGAGCTTTTTATGCGAGATATCTCCACTCTAGAACAGGCTTATCAGCTTGTCCAATATCTAGATTGTTCTCAAGATTTTTCTTTCACTAGATGCGTAGACTATAGGAATAACACCAATAATGCACCACTGACAAGTCCCAGTCTAGTCAGTCTCAGTCCAATTCTCATTTTGGATATAGTAACTCTACTCAAAAGCATGATGATAAAAGCAAAAGAATTTGAAGTGAGTCATCTAAATTGTTCAACAGAATCAATATTTTAAGTGTCAAGGATTTGGTCACATTGTTGCACAATATTCAAGCAAAACAAGAACTTTGATTATTGAGACTCAGTTGGACAATGACAAGGATGATTTAGAGAAGATTGTTCATGACCCTAAAGGAGATTCTTGGGAAGATGAATTGTCACTAAAGGCCAAGCCACAATGCCTTGTCCCAATAGACGTTCATCTCTACAAGGACAAGTCCTGGTGCAATGTCAGGTCTATTTGGTTGTCATAATTGGCCGTAATTCATAAGTCATAATTGGTAAAGTCTTTTACAGTTATAAATGAGTTATATGCATGTAAGTTTTACGGTGTTTAGTTGGTAATATAAAGTTGTAAGTGGAAAAGTGTATTGTGCTTTACGGTGTTTGGTTGTCGTAATGTGTAAGTCGTAAGTGAAAAAGTTAACCACAAAATTAACTATTTAGTGATTTAAAAAGTTTTAATATTGCAAATAAATACTAAAAATGTTAAATATTAAAAAAATAATATTAACATAAAAAATAATACAAATTTGTATGGTCACAAAATTAATTGTAAGTGGACTGTAAGTGAGTGGTAATTGGGTTGCAAGTGAGCGGTAGTTGAGTTGCGTAAGTCTTTTACGAATTACAGTCCAAACAAACGTCGTAGTTGTAGTTGGGTTGTAAGTCATTTACGAATTACGAACTTTTACGACATTTACGACAAAACAAACAGCCCTGTCGTGGCAAGGGGTGTAGATTAGGTCAAGAATGTTATCATCTATGGTTGATCCATATCTGAAAACTTAAAGGATGACGTTATGGGAGAATCTAATATTTTATAGATTATTAATTTGTCTTTCATTACAGTTAAACAAAAAAGAGCATTCTCTCAGACTTTACATGTTAGGATCTCTTGTCATCATTATTAAAGTATCGGGTAAGTTATCGCGTACATTTAGGGTGATATACCTAATAATCTCTTTTGATAAAGGTCGTGACGATGGTTGATCCAATGACCCAACTGTCTAGAAACTTTTGTGTCCAATAGGGAGTAAAATTCACTAATTATTTTAGGAAGACCTTTTTGACATATATTAGGTGCTATGCTAAGCTCTCTATTGTTGTTCATTATAGAGTATCTGAGTATGCATCTGCGTTCGTATCTATGTTCATAATTTACATAAAGAGATCAACAAGAAAATTCAAGAAAATAATACACATTCTAAATCCAATGCTGATTTGCACCACATACATCTTGAATTCAATGAGGGTGATTACATAATAATCTGATTTTCCATCAGGGATTATTAAGAAATTGCATGCTCGTAGTTCCGATCCTTATAAAATTCTCAAAAAATTTAATCTGAATGCCTATGTAATTGATTTACCTTCAGATTTTGGGATTAGTTCGACATTTAATATTTCAAACTTAGTAGCTTATAAAGTTCCTCCTTTTAATCATGATAATCTACTTGTGGATCTTGATGAGCCTACCCTTGAGCCTTTCTTTGAGAGACCCCATTTGCCACTACTACCTATTACACCTATCCCTTTTGCAGCAAAACAAATTGATAGCACTCAGGATGACCAAATCATCTTCACTCGAGATAGTGATTGCAGTTGATATTTAGAGGTTGGAAAAGTCGTTCAGAATCTGATAATGTTATCATCTATGGTCGTTCCATATCTGAAAACTTAAAGGATGACGTTATAGGAGAATCTAATATTTTACAGATTATTAGTTTGTCTTCCATTATAGTTAAACAAAAAAGAGTATTCTCTCAGACTTTACCTGTTAGGATATCTCTTGTCATCATTATTAAAGTATCAGGTAAGTTGTCACATACATTTAGGGTGATATACCTAATAATCTCTTTTGATAGAGGTCGTGACGATGGTTGATCCAATGACCCAAGTGTCTGGAAACTTTTGTGTCCAACAGGGAGTCAAGTTCACTAGCTATTTTAGGAAGACCTTTTTGACATATGTTAGGCGCTAAGCTAAGCTCTTTATTTTTATTCATTATAGAGTATCTGAATTTGCATCTGCATTCGCATCGCATGTTCATAATTTGCATAAAGAGATCAACAAGAAAATTCAAGAAAATAATATACATTATAAATCCCATGCTGATTTGCACCACGTACATCTTGAATTCAATGAGGGTGATTACGTAATGATCTGATTTTCCATCAGGGATTATTAAGAAATTTGCTCGTAGTGCCGGTCCTAATAAACTTCTCAATAAAATTAATCCAAATGCCTATGTAATTGATTTACCTTCAGATTTTGGGATCAGTTCGACATTTAATATTTCAGACTTAATAGCATATAAAGTTTTTCTTTTTAACCCTGATAATCTACTTGTGGATCTTGATGAGCCTACCCCTGAGTCTTTCTTTGAGAGACCCCACTTGCCACCACTACCTATTACACCTATCCATTTTGCAGCAAAACAGATTGATAGCACTCAGGATGACCAAATCATCTTCACTCGAGATGGTGATTGCAGCCGATATTTAGAGCGTTGAAAAAGTCGTTCAGAATCTAATGATATATGGATTACTCGAGAAGACCTGCAGCGATTGGCCCTTGATCTACTGGAGTACTACAAGAGCTATCGGGAACTTACTTGACAGGATCGAGTTCTTCCTACCCCAGGAGAGTTGATGGAGACATCATACCAACTTCTCTTTGCACCTATCAGCGTTGTTGACATTGTTTATTTTGATTTTACTGGACAACTATTTAGTCCACGTGTCGTAGTTGTGTTTTAGTTTCGTTTAAGTCCATTTGGACTTCATTTGAGTCAAGGTTGAGATTGAGTCTAATTGGTCATGTTTATTTTCAATATTTTATTTATTTTGTTACTTTTTATGTTTGGTCCCACATCGAAAGTGGGTTGAAACATGCAGTCAAGTGAAATCTATCTAAAGGTCCCAACTTGATGAATAAAGAAATGAATATTTTGATTAAAAAATTTGTTTCTTGATATTGGTTTGATCTATTTGATTGAATTAAAAAGGTGGTAAAGCCTAGAACCAGGTTGCAATCCGTGTTCATATCCCAATCCAATCTTTAGCCCTTGATCCCATATCAGTTAAAAGTCAGGTAGGTAACCAACTGGTCAAATTTTTGCCATTTCTCTTGGGAAACATGTTTCAACTTCTATTCATGTGCAATAAATAATAATCAATCTTGATATTCGAAATATTCAGAAACTAAATACAGGTCATCGTTACTGTTCTGATGGAAACTCATGACCCTGTTTCTCTTTGTGTTCCCCTGCAATAGATCATTGCTAGAACTTCACATTTCCAGCATCAATTTCCAATTTTGCAGAATATCAACTTCACCCACATCAATGTAAAACAAGCTATATGGCAATCAACAAGCATAAATACCAACAGTTCGCACATAATTGAGAAACACATACCACTTGGCGCGAGCAGTGACCTTGAGGGCATAAGGCTGAGGCGTAGTACAGGGCCCCTCTGTTGCAATCTTGTAAAGCCCATACAGCTGCAACTGCAGCTCGTTGGAGACCTTCATTGAGTTCCGATCGGCCGCCGTCGCCGCTACAAACGCCGTCGCCGCACTGAACAACTCATCTAGCTCCGTGCTCTCAATCCCTTCCCAATCGTCGTCGTCATCATCATCTGAAACCCTAGCTTCGCCACTCACCAGCTCCCCCCCGTCCAAACCCCTGGGCTCGCCTTCCAGATTCTTGCCATCATCAGACGGCGTCGCTTCCGCTGTCTCTGAGATCAAATCCTCCTCTCGAACGACCTTCAGGTGATCCTCTCTGAACGAGATCACAGTCGAGATGAGCTTCGCGACGAGGAATGCGAAGATGAGACCGATGAAGACGGACTGCCCGATCTCTTGCCAGTCTCCCATTGCGAGTTCTTCTTCACATGAAACTCCTTCAAAACCCTAGAAATTTTGGGGGAAATTCGAGATTAGAGCCCTAGAAATTGTGAGCTCGACCATAGACTAAGAAAACTGTAGAGATTTGAGCAGCGAATTTATAGGCGGGGGCTTTGAAACGGAGTGGGCGGATAAAGAAAGCGAAAGCGAAAGGGAAAAGATAGACAAATGGTCAGCGGCTGCAATTTGATTTTTCGTTTTTTTTCCTTTTTCTTTTCCTTTTTTCCCCCTTTAAGTGTTTTGGACTGAGAATTGTGATTAAGGACTAGTGTGTGATTAAATCAGGAATTTATTAATTAATAATTAATTATGATGTAAGCAATGTTAATTACGGGAGGGTGACTTCAGCAGTAGTTGTTTGTTTGGTGATGTCTTCTTCATTTTGATTGATTGCTTGTGTTTATTTACTAATAATAATAGAAGTTTCCTACTTGCGTGCAATTTTTGTTTTACTTCTCCTTTTTCTGTCCCTTCCTCTTCTTTACCATTTCTTTTTAAGGACAAAATTTTGTCATGAGAAAACAAATAAACATGCGCCTTTCTCTAATTATTCAACATAGCATTGATTAGCATCTCAATCTATCTATCTAGTAAATTATTTCATTAACTTAAGATATATGAAGCAATAAACATGAACAAAGTGATCAACGATTCAACTTAATTCACTAGCCAAAAGAATTAATAGATGCCAAAATAAGTATTGACTAAATCTCAAATTACCAATTAGGTTATTTTCATCTCAAACTAAAAAGTACGATAAACAAACAACATGCTACCAGAATGGAGCAAGAAGAATTTGTCTCCATCTCGTTGGGCCTATTTGTTTCAGAGAAATTGGGTTGAAAAATGTACATTTTCTCTGATTTTATGAGTTCCGCTCTCTTTTTCGTAGCAATGTGTATTTGACTAGCAGAAATGGACTAAAAAAGGTCTCTTTGGAGCGTTACAGTTTTCTTGACTAGAAAACTGACAAGGTGCATGCTATGTTTTTTCTTTCGAGATTTCTGATCATATTAGAATTCCAACTTTACTTTTTCTTACCAAACAACCCCTTTGCTGCAAATGAGAAAGCAACAAGTCCTAAAAGCTTCAGCTTGGAAGTAGAGACCACCTTCGCTGTTTTTGTTTAGAATCAAGTACTCAATATTTGAGGCATACCTAACGAGCAACTCTTTGCCTTCTCCGTCAACTCGAAAACTCGCTACCAGTTATGCGGAGGTGCAGCTTCTACACCATGAGTTTGCCTCCTCCGTCTTTGATTGTCCAGAGAAACGTAGTAAATTACTAACACGATTTTTCATTTCAAATTGGAGGGATTTTTTTTTTTAAGAACATAGGCAATAGCTAGAACTTGAACCCAAAAAACCCATAACCCACTACCACTCTTTTCCTAAACGAGCAGCGAGCCAGATCTCATTGGTTATTTTAATAGTTTTTGAAAAATTTCCTTCTTTCTGACAATGAAGAAAAATTGAGACTAAGTTATTGATATATCGGGATAAACACCTTGGTTTTAACGCCAAAAGATACTTTAGTAGATTCGGTACGCACTACGAGGGACATGTACCGATGAGAATATAGATCTTGTACAACCACCAAAACTTGGGATCATTCGATGTCAGTAGACGAGGGTCTGCTGATGATGGTGATACTGACATAAGGATTGTGACTAATGATTGTTGTCCTATGTGAGGACAGACTTAGAAATATGATATTTTGTGAGGATTGCGATCATAGTCCGCAGTCCTCAAAAATACGTTTTTTTGTGATGATTGTGATCATGGTCGCAGTCTTATATATATCAACAGCCAGCATTTTCGAAACAGTTCGCTTTTTCAAAGCGCGTTTGCGACTTTCGCCACTCGAGAAGCGTTTCTACGCTTAACACGTGGACGCACGTGGTTGTTTTAAAAAAAGTGGTGGCTGAAATGAACAAAAGTATGAAACTGAGTTTTTTTTCTTGATTACGATTTGACATACCCGTATGTAACAAGATGCTCATATTTAAAAACATAAATATTAAAATATAAAATATCAGTTATTAAGTATTTAAAAAATTTAAAAATAAATTAATTTTAAAGATCATTAATCATAATATTAAATATTAATATTTTAATATCAAATATTTAAATTTCTACTATAGCACTCTGCAAGTCAGAAAATGAGGATGACAATGTGAAAAATGAGATTGGGAAAAGTGCAAGTGGAATGCAAATCTCACTTGCATTTTTATCGTCAAAACAAACGGTGAAAGCAGGAAAAGGGTCTTCCCACTTGCACATTTTCCTTACTTTTTCTCAAAACAAACACGCACAATAAGGGGCATAAAGAAAAGAGTCAAAATATAAGAAAGGCTCAATGGTATATCTCATATGCGTTTAAATGCTAAAAAAAATAGCAAGAAGGAGATTATTGTAGTTTTTTCCCCTCAAGTTAAAGAAAAAGATAGAGAACTAATGTTTCCACCCTAAAAAATTGAGGACTGCACCCCACAAATTATTACAAAGTGTGCCATTATTTTTTTTTGACATTTTCACCTTTAGCGAAAAGTCTAAAATACCCCTTTCTTCCTCCTCCTCCTCCTCCTCCATTATCCTCTCCTCTCCTCCCTGACCTCCCCTCCCCTCCCCCCTTCCCCCTCCTCCCCTTCCATGCCTCCTCCTCCCCCGCTCCCCTTCCACGCCCCCTCCTCCGCTCCCCCTACCCCTCTCCCCAATTTACCGTGATCTGGCATGTTCGGCGAGCTATAGTGAAAAGTCCAATATACCATTTTCTTCGTCCTCCCCCTCTATGGCCTCCCCTTCCCCTCCTTCATCCTAATCCACTCTCCCATTCCCCTTCCCTCCCGACCTCCTCCCGATCTCCCCTTCCCCCCTCCTTCTCCCCTCCCCTACCCTAATCTCCCCCTCCCATAGGGGAGGGGCGGGGAGGTCACGGGGTGAGGAGGTAGAAAGCCGGGGAGGCTAGGGAGAGGGGGTTCGCTAAGGAGGGAGGCGTTTCGGGAGAGGGGGTTCGCCGGGGAGAAGGGGAGGAGAAGAAAAAGGGAATAACTTGGTCTTTTTTTGAATTTTTTAGGTGCTTTTATTACATTTGTGGGTGCCTTAATCACTGGTTTCTTCATAATTTTTTTGAGTGGAAATATCGGCTCCTATCAATTTTTTTTGGGGGGGGGGGGTGCCATCGCCACTTTTTGGGGTGAAAATATCTGCTCCCAAAAGGATAGAATGTTAAATCAAACAGGCAATCATAATTGAGATTAGTAACGGAAATAAATAAGTTTATGAGGATATTTTTGGGGCTCACACAAGTCATTAAGAGTGTTAGTTATGTATTTATTTTATATTATTGTTGGGTTGGTTTTGGTTTGTTGGGGGTGTGTTGTTAGTATTTTGAGGGTATTTCAAAATTAAGCATAGTTTTTTTTAGTCCCACGTTAGATAGGAAAAGAACTCTTTAGTGGTTATATAGGGAGTCTCTTTCATGATGGGTTGTGTGGGCTAGAAACCAGGGGGTGCTCACGAGCACACAAGCCCATTAAGGCCCAGTGAAGGGGAATTGGGTTACCGGATCCAGAAAACCTTAATGCGCATGTGCGCTCGCATCGCACGCGCAGGGGGGTGCAAATCCGGGTTTCAGAGCCTCGTGGGTGTGCCCGAATAGACTAAGTTTTGCCAATTTTATTTTTGGATTTAAAATTAAATAAAATCTTTTCAAATCCTGTCATAATATTTGGGTGAGAGATAGCTGTTGAGATTCGTATCTTTCCATGTCCTGTCCTATCATTGCAATGACACTTTCCAAGGCAATTTTATTTCTCTGCACAAGGAAAGATTGGTTCTCTGTTCAAGGATTATGTTCTCTTCCTAAAGATTTTCTAATGATGATAAACTCTCTTTATAAAGGATCTATTCACTTCTCTCAAAAGCAGAACTCAACCATCTTTCTCTTCCTCTGAAATTTCTTAGTGCATCTCTGGAGGAAACAAAACCGAGCTGTTCGAGGGCCTGTGCATTGCGAGTGCATTCTTGCAGTGCCAGCGATCCTTGAATCCTGGAGGGTAGGCCGCCATCAACCTGCTGCACCGAGATACTCTATCAGAGGGGCGCGATCTACTCTTAAGGACAGTGCTCCGTACGCCTCGATCAACATAGAGAAGTTCCTTCCTTCTTGAAAATTTAATTTAATTAGATTAGCAGTATTTCATAGATTATTTTACATGTGTGTGTGGAGGGATTTTCTTAGAGACAAAGATGCAGGAAAAAAAAAGAACAGAGAGAGAACGAACAACAATTAATGCCCACTCACAAAATCAAGGTCATTGAAATATTATCAGCATTACAGTGTTAGCGTATGAGAATTTTCATTGATGTTAGAGTTTCCCTCATCAATTTATAAGGTTAATCTATAGTAATTTATGGTAAGACTATATTCTCCAAAATTTCTCTGATGAGATGAGTGTTCAATATTATTTTTGTATGTAGAAAAATGAGTTGGGTTATGTTAATTGCTCTCCTGTACTCTTTTCTCTCGGTGCTCTTCTGATTGTGTGTCTTATGTTTTTTATTTTTATATATTTTGTTATAAAACTTGCATGTTCAGTCTTCAATGAAAGACTCAGGGATCTCACTTCTACCCAGTGCCCAAATTCAATCCAAGTTATTACTCCGGATCGTACATTTTAAATTTCATACTGCAGTAAAATAGGAAAAATACCAAAATAAAAAGAAAAGAAAAGAAAAGAAAAGTTACAAGTCATACTTTGCTTCACATGGAAAAAGAAGAAAGAAGATTACATTAGAAAGACTATAATGACATTGATCAACACAAGGTTTCTTGCATCTAAAGGAAATCAATCAGTTGGTTCTTTTAGATCCTAAAATCATGTCCCACATGATTCTCTAAGCATTGTACTTGCAGCTTCCATAACCTGTAAAATCACATCCAAGACACTCAAAAATTTAATATACAAATTCAATTTCCAATCTATCAAAATATTAAATGCAAGATGGTAGGGAAAATATTGGCATGTTTACTTGGATCAACAGTAGTCAGTGTCCCTGTTTGTCCAAAATCACAGTCATAGAAATTTCTGCCTGAAACTTGGTAGAATGCATTCATGGCGTACGCTGCATGAGCACGGACTGTGTTGGGAAGAAAGCAAGCCCCGCCCGGTTGGATCGGGCCGCAGTCGACCGCCTGCCCGCAGACGTAGTCGAGGTTCTCCTGCAACGACTTCGGGTTCGTGTTAGGCTTCGGAATGCACCATCTCTTACCTTCTGACGAGGTCGGATTCAATGGCGGCGCCGTTGAGATTGTCGGAACTCTAGCCTGAAAAATTCCAGGTTCAAGCAGAATGCAATAACATAGCCAGTATTTTCACAGCTTTTACAGGCTCTAACCTCGTTTTTCAATATCCCAATGTCATACACCGGGCTCAAATCTGGACGAAAAAGCCCGAAGTTCCTCTCAGACGTAGGACCGGGCTTGAGATTCTCGTTGAAGAGGGCGAAAATATAGGCATCAAACGTTCTGTTGGGCATCAGAGGCGTGCCAATGCCGGAAGCTAGATGGCGAACGAGGTTCTTGTTGTAGTCCATGGCGTTCTCCACGCTCACGCCAACCTGAAACGCATCTCCGACCGAAGGCCAGCCGGTCTCGGCCACCACAATGTCAATGCCTTCTTCGAATCCCAGCAGCTTCATCGCTGAAAAGACCGCATCCAGCTGCGCATCCAGCATGTTCGTGTACAGCATGTGCGTGTTGTGGTCCATCACGCCGTTGTTTGGCCTGAACAACGCGTAATCGAGAGTCTCGGGGGTGAATCCGAAGAAAGGGTACGCGTTGACCATGAAGGAGGAGTTTGTAGCTCTCAAGAAGCTCAGGAGAGGCTTGAGCACTGACGTGTCGTAGCCACTTCTGAACTTTCCAACAGACGGTGGGCTGGACGCTGAAAGAATACCGAGAGAGTGCGGCGTGGAGACCTTGATCCTGTGGTCGAGGTTCAGGCCAGCGAGGGCAGTGTGCAGGTTCTGCATTGCTGGCACCAGGCTCGCGATGAGCGGTTTCCTGGCGGTGGAGATCACCTCGTTTCCGACTAAGATTCGTGTGATGTTGGTGGCTCGAGCGTAGGGGAGGACGCTGTTTTGGACCCAGTGGCAGGCGAAGGCGAGGCTGGTGAGGCTCTGGATGAGCTCGTTGGGCACGGCCACGTCAATGGCTATGCCGGTGTCGGCGAAGGCTTGGAGCGTCGAGGGGTCTGCGTCGTAGAGCTTGACGTGATCGATCACTGTGTTTTCTGAGAGGAACTTCGCGACTTGGGAGGGAGGAGGGAGGTTGTTGGCGACCCTGCCATAGTTAACACCGATTCCAGCTCCTTCGACAACTGAAATCAGTTATCAGGTTGTTATACATTAGACTGCAAATTGTAGAGAAAATGAAATATGTCGGGTAGTGAAGAACTTACCTCTAGAGATGCAAACAACGAAGATGATTGAGAGAATGGAGATTGTTGCAGCCATATTGCCTACTGAGATTGAGAGGAGAGAGGAGGTCAAGATGTGTGAATTAGATAGAAGATGTGCTGTTATCAGGAAGAAGAAGATGAAGAAGATGTGAGACTTTTGAAAAATGTATTCTTTTCTTTGGAGGTAGTATACTTGATGCTTCAACAACCTTTGAATCTCCACTTTGGTTTAGCTTTCTTCTTCCTTTTTCATTGTACATATATAGATTTGGAAATTACTTGTAACTAACAGAGGAGAAGGAAAAGTTTGATTTCTCAAATGCCATGCCATTAAAAACACAACATTTTGGATCATTAGATTCTCATTTTTACATTCCTAGCATACTTGGGGCTAAAGTTTGATTTGGTGCAATTCTATGTGATTCATCCTCTTAAATAGGAAAGCAAAAGGTACCTATATCCCATAGCTTGGAGCTGAATTTCTTTTATTCAAATGTTTGTCAAAATAATGATAAAAACCAAAAGGTAAAAATTCAACTTTTTTTTGGGTCAAAACATCTATTGTCCAATAACAATGTATATTTGCAGAAAATTTAACCCTTTTACATTCGCAAACAAAAAAAATTCATGCAACAAATAGAATATTAATGTGTAAAATATGCAAATTATGTCTAGAAGTTATCATTCAAGTCAAACAATATATGAGTTATTAATCTGTTGCACAAACATGACCACATAATTATGGACATGATACACTGATGCACGATAAATTTTTAAAGACACACACGACACATGTGTCTTTTTTGTGTCCGATATGACACAGCTTATAATAAAAGTATCTGTGCTTTCATAGTTTCATTATTATCTCTTTAATGAAACAAGTGATTATCTCTACTCCAAAAAATGAATTCATAGAGTATGCTTTTCATAACTTTATTTTGCTCGATGCATTAGATTTAAAGAAATTCAATTTCAAATGATCCACAACACCCAACCCCCCCCCCCCCCGCCCCGCCCCCTCCGCCCTCCCTCCCACCCCAACACCCAAAAAAAAAAAAAAATTTTTTTTTTTGGGGCTCTCTCAAATTGTTAATGCTTTTAGAGAAACTAATAACAACAATTTATTTGGGTTGTCAACAGAGAAAATGGCCCAATAAGAGCCCAGGTCCAGCCAAAATGGGCTATTAATCAGGACCAGACACGTGTTTGCCAATTGCCCCAAAGTCCCCATCGCGAGTCCTAGTCATCTGATTCCATCGCGAAACGAATCCTCTTTCGCCCCAAAACCCTCTCTCTCTCTCTCTCTCTCACCTACAAAACCCTCGACTCTCCAAACCGCCGCCTCCCCTTTTCTCTCCCCCTCAAAAATCCGATCTTTTCCATTCATTTATGAGATCGGGACCAACAAATCGAACACCACGGCAATCCTAAAGCCCTCACCCTCTCCCTCGATGGACCAGCTCAAAATCTTCAGGGATGATTTCTTCGATTGGAAGCCCGCGGCTGTCGTCGCGCTCGCCGCGAGCCCCGACGGGCTGAGGGTGGCGGCGGCGAGAGAGGACGGGTCATTGGAGCTCTGGCTCGTCTCGCCCGGCGCCGTCGGTTGGCATTGCCAATTGGTGCGGTTCGATTAATTTTTAATAGGACGTTGTCTGTTGATATTTTTGGTAATTTGATTGTTGCTAATTTGGTTGTTGTTTGATTTGGAATGAAGACGATTCAAGGAAACCCTAACTCGAGAGTGTCGTCGCTGGTGTGGTGTCGGTCGAGGCTGCTGTCGTCGAGCATCGATGGCTCGATTTCGGAGTGGGATCTCTTCTCGTTGCAGCAAAAGGTAAAATTTTGACCAATTCACAGTTGAACACTTGGTAGAAGATAAGACTGAAGCCAAATTTTTGTCTTGATGAATTAAGTTGATGGCTTTAGGTTTCTTTGAAGTTTGGAGGAAACTGATAATTTTGCATATCTGAAGGAAGAAACTTTGTATAACTTTGTGAAGTGCCAGGAGTGCTTGAAGTGCTAGACAGTGATATGATGATATGCATTTATGATGGATAACAATTTACTAGAATGAGAAGGATATAAAGAAGTTACAGGGTTTATCTGTACTATTCAATAAATTTAGAGGTAGGACTTCCGCATAACAACTTGCAAGAAGGATGCCGTTTGTTAATGTGCATTTGATGGCTTGCACAAGTTTAGATTAAATCATAAGGTCTTCAAAGCTTGTTAGCTTGGTCAATCTCATATTCCTGTAATTTGAAATGGTTTGTTTGAGCTTTATTGTAAAATATGTTAGCATGCATTGTTAGCGTTAAGACTATGAAGATCCATGTAAGAATAAAGTTAGAAGTGAATTTGATTAATATTTGTTGTTTCTTTGAATGCATTATTAGTCTTAAGACTATAAAAATCCATGTAAGAATGATGTTAAAAAAAAAACTTTATAGATATATTTTGTTTATTTCAATACTTAAAAAAAAAAAAACCATCATCTTCTGCATTTAAACAAGTCAATCAAGCTTCATCAAGCCTTAACAAGTATGTAAACTTTGCTTGTTTATTACCAAGATTGAAATAAAGCTCGAGCTTGTCTTTTCAACTTAAATTAATTAGCTTGTACGAGCTGTTATTGAGCTAGGCTAAGTTACTCATGAACAACTTGAACAAACAAACAACCTTTGTCCTTGTAGAATTTAACATTCCACTTTTCCTCTAAAGATGCTCTCTCTCTCTCTCTCTCTCTCGCGCACGCACAAAAAAAACTTTACGTGTACATTTGACTGTTCAAGCATTTAAAACCATTCTGGTTAGATTTTGTGCTGAACAAACTACATGGAGACAGATGTAAGTTCCACTAATAGAATATCTGAATATAGAACCTCCCTTGCACTTTTGTCACTTGGATCATACCCACCATAACATCACTAATCCATGTAAATAAGTTATGCATTGTCTTTCACATGAACTCTATGTGAAGTTAGAATACTGTGTGTTGAATTTCCTATTTAAAAATAATGGGTAGGTTTTGCATCTTTCTTGTTTTGTTCTGTGTGTTTCCCCCAGTTTTTGTGTGCTTTTTTCCTTTTTCTCACACACACACAGAGAGAGAGAGAGAGAGAGAGAGAGAGAGAGAGAGAGATTCAACTTATGCACGCGTCCAAAGTCTATAATTTGGGGGGGGGGATGTAAGAGCATGAGCTTTGTTCATGCAATCGATCAGGAAAATAGATTAAGTGGGAACGCCTTGCTTTCTTTTGTTGGGTGAGCTTTGGTGGAGGGATTGATGTTTAGATCAAAGAGTTGATTCTTTAAGTTGAGCATTTGGTGGTAGTTTTACAAAAAGAATCTTGCTTTCCACATGGTGGTAGTTCATCTAGACTCTCTCTTTCCTAGTAAATTGTTGCTACTTCTTAGGTGGGATTCTACAGTATTTGTTGGCCGATGTGCCTGTGACTTTTGTCAGGGAATATTGTGATTGTTGCTGTCGTTAGCTTGTTTTTTTCCAATATAGGTGGCCTTTCTTCTGTTTCTTTGCTCGCTACATTTATGGATATTCTTTGATTTTTCCCATTAATTGGTTAATTTTTCCTTTCCCTATATTATAATTTGCTAAATATTTTTCATTTATGTTGGACATCTCACTTGGTGAGGATGGTCTCTGATGGGTTTAAAGGAATATGAAGTATGAAAGTTTCATCTAATTTAGGATTTCAGAACATGCGCGCGCGCAGAGAGAGAGAGAGAGAGAGAGAGAGAGAGAGAGATGCAAACAACACACTAACGAAAAAGAATAGAAGAGCGAAAGAGAAGAAGCACCTCCAGGCTTCTCGTTCATTCATCTTCCTTGAGGAGGTTCTATAATTTATTTTAATAAATGTCTCAGACATTCTATCTTACAATAAGTTTTTTTATCTGTTCTGCTTGCAGATTGTTCTAGATTCTGTCGGAGTGTCAATTTGGCAGATGGCTGTAGAACCATTTGATAATTGTCTGCAACCAGATAAAAATGACTCAGAGCAACTGGCCAATGGACTTGCAAATCATGATGCTTACAGTGATTGTGAGTCCAGTTATAATGAGGATGATTACGACTCTGATGAACCTAATACATCACATATTGGAATTAGCAATTTGCGGTTAGCCGTTGCCTGTGATGATGGTTGTGTGCGGGTATACTATGTCTCTGATATAGATGAACTAACTTATTACAGATCATTTCCTCGGGTTAGCGGTTAGACTTCATACACACTTATCCTCCTCTTTTGCTTTCTGTGGTTTCACTCCTAGAACTTATCAATTGTGTTTATGTACAGGGCGCATTTTGTGTTGCTTGGAGTCTCAATGCAAAACTCTTGTTTTCCGGCAGTAGTGACGGGTATGTTTAATTAGTTGGCTGTGAACATATTGATCATACTGCCTTTTTTAATTCTATCTGTTAGAATCTGTAATGCTAAGGTAAAAATTCTGAGTGTATTCTTTTCTGCCCCTAGTTTAATGAAATTTCTTCCAGTTCTGTTCTCAATCTCTTGGTATAGCTTCATTAACCTTTCTTCTTTATGATCTTAATTCATGGCGTACCTTAATTTTTGCAGTATCATAAGATGTTGGACACAAAATCATTCCATGAATCTTACCGCATCACAGTTGGCCTTGGCGGATTGGGTAGTGGACCGGAGCTTTGTATCTGGTCATTATTGTTCTTAAGGTATTGGAGATGCATTTCCACTACTTGTCAATTTTTTGAACCTTCATCTCATTTGAGATTTACTCTATTATATTTTAGGTGTGGGACTCTAGTCAGTGGAGATAGTACTGGCAGCGTCCAATTTTGGGACAGTCATCATGGAACTCTTTTGCAAGCGCATACTAATCACAAGGGTGATGTCAATGCACTTGTAACTGTTCCTAGTCACAAAAGGTTTTTTCTGCTGGTTCTGATGGGCAGGTACCTAGTTAATACTATTATTGAATTTCTTGGTTAAATTCTTTGCTATCTAGAAATGATTGTGCTATTATAGCGGACACTATTGAGAATTTCTTGTTTATATGGAGTTTCAGTGTGGTATTAAATAGAATCCATTTCTCTTATTTGCAATTTCAATCTTTTACCTATTCATGTCAACCCTCACCTTTTTTTTTTTGTTGAGTCAAGGCCAGCACTATATTAAAAGTAATATGCGAAGGTTTACAACTCTTTTAAGAGAAAAAAAATCAGGTCTTTAACTTTTAACAATACTTTGCGGCTCATTCAATAAATTTGGGGGGGGGGGGGGGGGTGGGAGGTTAAAGTTTTATTAAGTGACATCAATTGGCAAGTGACCCAAAATTAGCCGAAGCTCATGCAATTCTACTTGGACTTGGAGCAGCTACTGAGATGAGGAGCAGTGTTCGAACTGTCCATAGTGGCTGCAAGAGAATGGTTCAGCGCTTCTCCAATGCCAACTGCCCACCACCATAGCGAGCTGCTCATATAATCAATGAAGGTCTCAACTCAGACCAGTGTATCAAGCTGGAATTTTCCAAAAGAACTACCAACACAGCAGCACACGAGGTAGCTCATGTTGGTATTATTCTTGGATTGTGGCAAGTGGATGCATGACTTGTTGCCTTCCCCTCTTCTTGAAGAGATGGGCATTCAGAGATGTAATCTTTGCATGATCTAAATAAAGCTATTGGCTGTCTTTCCTTGAAAAAAAAAGTGACATCAATCGGACCAGTTTGTTGGGGAGGCTGTTTATTAGAATCCACTAGACGTTTTTAAAGAAGAAAAGCTATCATGTCCGTTTGCTCATATTGAAAAGGGTAGTGCAAATTCAGAAGTAAAAAGGTAACATCTAATTAGTTTATACTAATGTTGGGGCATCTTAACAAATAATTATGGTGGGATATATAAATTGTATCTTTTGTGGTGTTCTAAGAATTCATGTAATAGTATACTAGCTCAAATAGCAATAACCAGAAACCTTATTCCATCTAAAGTGGGTCATTTTTTTATACTTCTCACTTGTAAGGTTATGAGAAATTTATGGAGTACGGTTCCAGATTCCTGACCAAAGCAACTTTGGAGAGGAAATAGAGCTGCCATAATATATGAAGAGCAGTTAGCTGAAAGCGTAGCCCTGCAAAAGAAACCAGAAGATGAAAGGGGAAAAAAAGAAGGCTGTGCAGTTTAAGATCATGTTTACAAGATGTTATTAGAACCAAATACATAATTTTGTAACCGCTTACGTTCCTATTCTTAATGTCATTGTTTCCAGGTGATCCTTTATATGATGGCTAATGACCCAGCTGATTCTGGAAAAGAGGAGCTTCCTACAGAACATGTAAACAAATGGCTCCACATTGGACACAAACGGGCCCACACTCATGATATCAGGGCTTTGACAGTTGCAGTGCCCATTAGCAGTGAAGGTTTGTGCTAGATGAATTATTGTGCTCATTGTAGCATTTACCGCTTATAGATATTTTAATGCTTTGTGCATTAATGCATCAAAGTTTCTCTATTTGTTTCTACTTAACAGATATACTGCCAGATGAAAAGGTGCCCAAGATACGGAGACGAGCAAAGCCCATAAACTTCAGTTATCGTAAATGGGCACATTTAGGAGTTCCCATGCTCATTTCTTCAGGTGATGATACCAAGCTATTTGCTTATCCCGCCAAAGAGTTTACCCAGTTTGAACCTCATGATATCTGCCCCGCACCTCAGCGAGTACCCATGCAGTTGATACACAATATTGCCATTGATGGGGCCTCGATGATGCTTGCTCAGTACTCTGGATACTTAGATGTTGCGCTTGTCAGCTTAAATCATCGTGAATCTCCAGCAATGAGAAGTCTATGCCATATTAAAGCCAGGGAGTCAAGAAAAATCATCTCTAGCGCCATATCTAGTAGTGGGATGTTGATTGCTTTCTCCGATCATGTGAAACCTTTCCTTTTTGAGTTGAGACGTAAAGGTGGAAATAATGGTTGGTCTCTCAACAAGTTACAACTACCTCGAGGGTTGCCATGTGCACATTGTATGATTTTCAGTGTCGACTCTTCACACCTGATGCTAGCTGGCCATGATAGAAAAATATATGTGAGTTTTTAGTCTACATAGTAGCCTATATTTTGTGCAGATTAAAGATAAAGTGGTGAAAACATCCATGAACTGTGGGGTACTTTGGTACAAGTAGACACTTTGCCCTTGTTCTGCTTATGTTGTCAGGTGTCTGAAGCCCTTCACTAGCATTTTTTTTTTTTTTTTTACTTTTAATGGACACAGCACCTCAGTGTCAGGCACACTAAAGTTCATGGATTATTGCAATTTATCTTGGAATAGTCAGCTGGTTCTCACTATCTCCAAGCCTTTGGTAGCTTGATCAATGTTTGGACTCAGTCGGCTATCTTAGACTTTGGGGTTAGCTTTATAATCTTTTTTCTTCATTCTTATCTGGTCTTGTATTTTGTTAGACTTCTAATAACCCTAACTTTCCAATTTGCCTAGTCCAAGTAAATCTGGCCCATTCTTTTTCCTAGATTGTCACTCATCACTCTTCTAGGTATCACTGTTCTATCAAATGTTTCACTGTTTTAATTGTCACTCATCACTCTCTCTCCCACAATCTTGTTGAAGCTGTCTCAAGTGAGAACATCAGGTCTAGCTGCTATCTACCTCTAACTGCTTTCAAGCATCCTCAGTGCACATACTGTCTTTTACTGTATTATCTCTCATCTATTTCAACATTGTCATTGAAGTCTTATACATGTTCCTTAGTTGCCCAACTGCCCCACCTATAGCCATAGCCTTTTTATAATATTTTTCAATGTCAGAGATATTTTACTCTCTGTTGCACGGCACGTTGGGTACATTCTCCACTTTAAACCAGTTTCTTGTGATTCTATGAACAACATCATCAATTTAACCATCGTGATGAATGATGGATCTCAAAAAATGAAACAGATCTCCAAGGCTGGTTGAGATGTGAATCATACTTATTTATCTTTCTAATCTCAAAACATTTTAGATTTAGATTCTAAAGCTTCTCTCAACAGTTCTTTTAGGGACAATCCTTGTGTAGTCTCATCAACATGTACATCTGCTAATGTCATGCACAAGTGTTTCAGCTACAAAGCAAAGTAAGAAAGCCTTAATATCATTCCTTGATTTAAACCTTTGTGACTGGGATTGATCCGTCTTTCCTCCAATTGTTCTCACTCTTGTTACTACATCATAGATTATTTAATATATCTACTAGCCTGTTGTTTCCTTCGCCACATAATCTCCACAAAATTCCTATCTTTAGCTGGAGCTGCTATATAGAATTCCTAATTTCCCTTTCCTTTTGGACGCCTGATCTTACATGCCTCTTGTTTTTGGGTCCTTCATTAGGTTGTTGATTTGAAAAAGTCTGAATTGGTCCATACTTTTGTGCCTCAAAGTAAGGAGGGGAATATAAGCAACGCCTTTAGAGAGCCTCCCATTACAAGAATGTTTACTAGTTCCGATGGACAATGGCTGGCTTCTATCAACTGCTTTGGGGACATTTATGTTTTTAATCTGGAGATATACAGGTAGGCACTGGAAGCTTTTCCTCGAACATATCTTACTCCCATTTACCTGTTACCATTTTCTTGTTTTATCGTAATTGTAGTTACAACTAAATGCTTCGGTCATTTTTTGTTTGTTTGTTTGTTTGTTTCCCCCCCTGGTGTAGTTCTGTGTCATGGTAATGTGGTTTGGGATTTTATATTGCTCAACTGAAATAGTGCTTCATATTCATTTCTGATTTTCATTTCATAACAAAGCAACCTTCTGACAAATCATTATCTCCTAGTTGAAGCTATGCAAAATGAGACATTCTTGTAGTGTATGGCCATTTGGAGTGATACATATTTGTCACATAAGGGTGTACATAAAAGTGCAATATGTTTGTGACATGCATCTTTTCTGCTATACAACACACTTAATAATTATTCCTTAATTTGTATGTTCTGCTACTATTTGTCCTTTTTAAGGTAAAATTAACCTTATTTATTCCTATTTGTCATTATCATGTATGGATTCCAGCACCTTACTTGGACATGTTAACAATGATTACTGTTATAAGCATGGAGTTTTATATTGGAATTTCATATTGATGCTCATAAATAGTGACAGCATAATAAAACAAATGCCCTGTGATTTTGTTCAGTGATTCAAATCTAAGAGAGAGGCAACTTAATTGAGTATTTTCTGCACTAACAAGCACTTATCGTTAGCTCTTGTAGATGCTGCTGTTATGGTTATAACATTACAAAATCAGAGTCTATCTTGTAGAGACGAGTTTAGAACATGGTGGACAGCTTAAATTACTACGATCCAGTGGAAGCCAAAGCTTGATTTTCTGCTCATATTAGTTTCTTTACTTTTCATTTATGCTCATCAGATTATGGATGTTAATAAATTTGTAGATATCAGCGCATTTACATGCACACGTGGCTGCAAGCTTTATTGTCTTTTACCCATCTTGCTATTGCATATGAGTATTTGTCCTCTTTTTGTGTATCTTTATCAATTTATTCAATGTTATAACTGTTTTTGTTTACTTTCAAGTTTTGTATAACATTGTTTTCATGGTTTTATTCTTTTTGGAAGGCAACATTGGTTTATATCCAGATTTAATGGTGCTTCTGTCACTGCCGGAGGTTTTCCTCCAAAGAATAGCAATGTGCTTGTTGTCACCACATCTGCAAATCAGGTGTATGTTTTTGATGTGGAAGCAAAACAGTTAGGTGAATGGTCAAGGCGTCATACCTATCATCTGCCTAGAAGATTTCAAGAATTCCCGGGGGAGGTTATCGGAATCTCCTTTCCGCCTTCTCTTAATTCAACTTCAGCGATAATCTACAGTGCAAGGTATGATCTTGTTTTGCATTAAGATTGAGGTGAACGAGTTGGGTTGGGTACCATGGCAGGAAATTTCATCCCATGGCACCTCATTATCTCCAACTCCCCATCTCCACGGTGGATCATACCGCATCACTGTTTATGGAGAATTCATTATGTTCTCTATGTCAAAAAACATAGAAGCATAAAGGAACATGTGATTTTTACACTTTTTTACTGATGGAGAGGGGGGGGGGGGGGGGGGGGGAGCTTTATTAATACATCTTGTAGATAACTATGTTTTCCTTCCATGCTATTTATAGGTTCTTTTGTCATTGAGCATGACCTTTTTGTGGTTGAATTGCTTTGCCATTAAAATTTGACGTGTCCTTGCTCAGTTTTTGAAGTTTGCTTGTTTCTCTAAATGCTTTCAGGGCTATGTGTTTGGTTGACTTTGGGATGCCAGTTGGTCAAGATGACTACATTGAGTTGCCAAATGGTTCCAATCTATTGTTGGAGAAGTATGATGCTTCCAAGAATGCAAAAACAAAACGGAAACGGAAGATTGAAGAATCCAAATTCCCTATGAACAAGAACTTGATTTTTTCACATTCAGCAATCCAGCTTTATTTGTTGGCCATCTTTCAGAAAATTCCGTGTTCGTAGTAGAGAAGTCATGGGAGGAAGTTCGCAAGGCATTTGGTGCTCCTGTTCATAGACATCTCTTGGAACTTAAACCCAACTCATTAATGATTTGTGGCTCGAAGTCTATTCTTCAGTGGCTGAAAATCTCATAAGGTCACCGGCTGTCCAAGTGTGTACCATGTATAATATTACTAACAGTTCCAGCATGAGAAGTTTGGAGGTGGTGAGGTGATTCAATTTGTTCGAAAAGGGCAAGTTATTATTCTTTCTTGTTCTTTTAAATGAGGAAGTTTTGAGTCTCAATGTTATTCCCCCCTGATACATAGTGAGAGCAGACCATTTGTTTCAAGCTAAGGCGATCGAATTGATTCTATCTGGCTGGAAGAAATCACGCGAGGAGCAAAGTGATCAGGTACCATCCATTGCCGCTATTACAGTGATTGTTTACGCTGAAGAGAAGTTGCTTTTGACGATGCTCCAGACAGTGGAAGCGTACGCTGTGCAAAGTGAAAACTGAGTCAATGAGAGGGGTTTTGGTGAAAACATTTTGTTCGAACAAAGATATGTGAGTTGTTCCAATGTTTTTGGATCATATTTCAATGTGAACCTTAACTTCAAATAGCTATGTTAATTTTCTGTTTCAAGTTGTTATTTTTGTCCTGGACATGACTAATGTTGTCCTGTTGGTTTCTTTCTTTCCTGTCCACATATGAAAGTTATGGTAGACTATTTTTCTTGTTCTTGCCCTTCTTAGTTCATCTGACATTTTATAGCCACTAATGTTATAGTTTATCTGATATCTTTACTGAACTTTATCTATATCCTTATTGCTAACATCAAGTAATTTGGACTTCAGAGACCTCTTGCTCATAACAAAATGTTTATAACGATGTGATGAAATTATTATAATAAAAAGATATTTAAGATGTGATGATATTATTATAAAAAGAAAAAATATGACAACCAAATTATTTATTAGTAATAAATAATAACAAGATTTTGGTTATAATCATAGAAGAAATCAAGAAAAAAACAATAACAATAATCAGATCCAGCCTCTGGGCCTGAGTGATACCAAGCTCTCCTGCTAATGAGAACTGTGACTGATTGTAGAAAGCTAAATCGTTTGCAATATGATTATATGAATGACTGGATGGAATGCTCAATAATAAATAATAAGATAAATTTTAAAATAATAATTAATAAGATTTGTTGAAATATGTGTACATAGCTAGGGTTTCAACAAGATAAAATTTCCAACTTTCTAAATTGACTTCTCAAGTTTTTAAAAAGAGTGGAATATTAGGACACTACACGAACTGAAAGGACACAGGGTGAACACACTTTTCTCTATTTCTTACTTTCTCCTTCACTTTTTAAAATTTTAATTGCCAAATTGTTGCCAAAGCACATCAAATTTCATGAAGTTCTTTATCTATTAATTTTTCTCTCTCTCTTTGAATTTGTTCGATGATGCAAAAAATCAACAAGTTTCAGGTACAAACTAGCTTGTGTTCTTCCTATAGTTTCATGATGCAAAAGTCTCTTGTTAGTTTCATTGTACTGCGAACGAGAGGATTGTGAGGACGAAGATGATGATGGCGATGATGTTGATGTCGTTGGGATATCGCTGACAAATTCTTCTCTGCTCCAGTCTTGCATTGAGATGTTCAGAGATGGAGATGGTTGCTGCTTGTGAGAGTTGAGATTGCGGCCTCTGTTGTTTTTTTGATCCATGGGGGAGGAAGAGAGAAACAAGCTAGTTGTGAATATAGTGAATCTATGTACATCAAATGATAACAAACCAACTTCGATTTTTGGATTTTGTGAGTATTCTTGTGACTTATTATTATATAGAAGAAAAAGAATCATCTCTATATATAATTCAAATTTCGAGACAGACTGAATTTTTTTTGAGTAAGTTGTTATTAAAATTAATATTTGAGATAATAACTTAGTGGAAATAGTAATTAGCAAGTGTGATAAAAATGTTTTGCAAATTGATTAATTCACTAATTAATGGTTTGTTGAGGGTTTTAAATCTAGCTAGCATTCATCTGTGCTAGTGCTAGCTTGGTTCTTGATTTTATTCATTAGTACTACTTCGACCAGTTCCGTTGATAATTTCCAGAGACAACATCCTATCATATGACAGTCTCAATTTGTAGAATTTCTTCCCTGGTGTTCTTTTTAGGTCTTAATGTCAGTTTTCTGTATTTTGTGAGGGTGAGATTATTGCATTTTGTATCTTTTAGTCTATTTCGTTAATATCATTTTAATGAACAGGGGGTTATATCCATCCGTTTTGCTTTTTAAAAAAAAAAAAAAAATTGTCGAGTGAGGGGTTTAACACGAGAAGAAAGAAAAGTTGTGAAAGCACTTTTCACAAGTAATACCAAATACACCCTAAGACCTTTTGTAGTTCACTTTCATTTTTTAACAATGAGTCAGGCCCCACAGGCAAGTGAGACATACATTGAGAGCAACAAATTTCAAAATGCTGACTTGTAAGGGACTATATAAATAATATAAGTTTGCTAGAAACTAATATAAAAAAAAACCCTAAAAGTTACTGAAACATTTTGAGTTCATTGTAAAAGAAATTACTTGATTGTATTTCTTCTCTCTTAGCCTTAGATTTTTTTTTTTTTGAAATAATAACCTGGATATTAAATCTATTAGTTTAGAACTCAACTTTTCAGCAAGAGAGGACAGAAAGAAGAGGAAAAAGAAAGAAACAAAAAGAACAAGAAAAAAGGGGGAAAAAAAAACAAATGGAAGCAACAATAACGTACCCAACTTCTATCTTTGAGACTTGAATTCATGGAACCTATGATTATATATAAAACTTATTACTCTATTTAACTTTATGACTTTTCTCACAATACCTCCTAAACTAAAGAAATCTCAAAACACCCCAATAATTCTTGCAGCAGATTAAGTTCAAAAAAACTAATTTTTACAAGTATTTTGATCTGAAGTTTCTATGCTGAAGTTTCTATGTACAAATTGAATGTCCCAAACTGATTATTAGCACCCACGAATTTCAAGTTACATATCGAATTAGTATTTGCACCCATCTGCGTTGAGAGAACAGAAGGCGATGATGGATGGCGAGCTTCAAGCAGCAGAGGAAAAGAAGCTGAAGAGGGAGCACAAAAAGATGGAGGCGGCAGCGAGAGCCCAGTATCAAGAGGGAGAAGAAGATACTGGCCAATGTTCAGGCTGCGTGCAATCAGCAATAAGGTGACATTGACATGATTAATGCTGGAAAGTCTGATGATGAACTTGTAAAAATAAGCAGTGGTAATGGCTGAAGAGCTCATCATAAAATTTCACAGCTGTGAGATCAAAAACCCACAACCTATGCAGCTTGGCTTTTACCAAAATGTAAATAAGAAGCTTGTGAAACTCACAGAGGACTTTCAGGCGACGGCAGCTCAGAACCACTGTCTGCTAAACGAGAACGATCAATCTGCTTGCAAATCTGAAGCAACTGCGAAGGAATTAGACCCTCCAATGAAACCAATCTCCAGCATAACATTCCAATAACAATTTCCAGCTTGCACATTTGGAAACCCACCATGCACTAAGAATTTGATACATTGATGTTTAAATAGTTACAAGTGAAACCACCTTTCTTTTTCCTGTACCACTGATATACAGGACGGCGCCTACAGATTACAAAGAATAACGGGGAAAAAAAAAAAAAATGATATCCAGCATGAATCAGTTTCTGAAACTGGACATTACAAGCAACTAATATCATGCTGGGACAATGACACGCCACGCAATCTAAAACTCTAGTTGGAGTCAAACATCGAAACCGTTACTGGTATTCAAACCGTTAATCTTACAGGAGTTGCCAATCATCTTCACCCGAATGGCCATCACAATCGTTCAGGTTCCCCGCATTGAAGGGTTCATCCATGCCACCAATATTGCTGCCACTCCCGTCTGCCTTGTCTAATGATGAATCTGGGTTGTGGACTGTTCTTGAGGGTTTAAGAGACTGAGTAACAGTGAATAATGGTGCTCCGTTGGACCTCTCTCCAAGCTCAGACGCACGCAAGCAGAAATCTTTGAAGTCGTCTGAAACCAAAGAAACTTGAGTCAGCCGCTGCTGCAAAGGAAATCAGACGTAAATGATGAATCTTAAATGCAGGGAAGACCAGCACGTGATACCTTCATCTCGACAATAGAAACCAATGGCCAAGGATGGATCTATCTGGTCAAATGGCAGGTTTCGGACAATGCTATAACAGAAGAAAGGTAAATCATATTAAGAACAAACACATAGAAGCTTCCAGCAAAATCTATAAGAGGGAAAACATACCTGCAGTGATATGAAGAAGCATCAGCCTCCAAATTCTCTCTTTTTATTTCAACCACCTGTGTAGTTATAACATGTTATGATTATAGTCAGTGTTTTAAATATCGGATAATGGAGATATATCGGTCGGCAAAATTATATACTGGAAACCGGGTGATATACTACGATATGGCACTAAATACTGAACGTCAAATCGGACGTCATACCGGATGGAGAATATATATGTGATTGCCTATATAAATCATATGAAACTGCTTAAAGTAAGCTTAGGATCATAGACTCATGGGGATACTTTTTGTAGAAACTCCTCAAATGCGTTTGTAAAAGCTACTCAAATGCGTCATGTGGCGATATATCAGATATTTTCATCTCGGATATCGGCCGATATATCGGCCCATATCGTTTCAAAATGATATTTAGTAAAATTTTATACTTATCGTATCGTTTTGAATAAAATACCGGTATCTCAGCCGATATACCGGTATGCTGGCCGATATTTAAAATAGTGATCACAGTTAACTGAATATATAGCTCATAAAGGACATTTACATTATTTTGAAAGAAAAGAACAGACAGTAGCATGCACACAACACAGGAAAGGAAAAAAAAGAAAAACGCCACAAGCATGTACTCACACACACACACACACACACACACACACACACACACACACACCGGTAGACACATTTCTGGCATGCATCTTATTGCATAGCATGCACACAAATGCACGCACACTTCACTAGAAGTGGCACCAAATAGGGAATAGAGCATACGGATACCCCAAAAAAAAAAAAAAAAACCCCTCAAAGACTAGACCATTGGATACAACAGTTTTTTTTTTTTTTTAATCTAAACAGTCTCCTACAAGTAGATGGACCAAGCAACAAAAACCTTCATCCAAGAAAAAGAGATCTGGGGAGAATAACGCTAAGTTGTGCCTTCTACCCAAGTTCATGTCTCAACTTTCTTCCCCCCACCCCCCCCCCCCCCCCCAAGCACGAGATTGTTTAGTTGAGATGTTCCTGACTATTTATTTATATAGAACTAAATTACTACATCCTTAAGTGGGATGGTTGAGATCAAAATATAAAATGTTAATTGTATAATTATTAATTTCCTTATATGAGATGAAAGCATTAATGTGAAATCATGAGGTACATTGTGCAACACACCAATCCTGCCAGCTAGAAAATTTTGTATAACAGAATATGATACAAGACATCCATGGGTATGACAAAAAGTAATTTAACGGTAAGAACCATTAAGTAAATTCGAGAGGCAAATTAATATGCATTTTACATGGGAAGTGGCTTACAAGGATGCAAGGGATTAACGGGACCACCAATTAGTAAAAATAGAAATAGCAGTAAACCACTTGGAACTGCAAAATAAAAGATTTTGCAACAAGTGATGAAATATTAATGGCTCAAAGATCACAAAACTGCCAGAAAAAAAACTTCTAGGAATGTTGCTGCTGCTGCTGTTAGGTACCATCAACTATGATATACACAGGCTGCAAAAGAGAGATGATTGTGGCTCTACATGTGAGTCTGGATCAGAAAAATGGATAATATGGATGGTAATTGGTCAGGTTGGTGTTCAAGGATGTGCAGGCTTGACTCATTTCCATCCAGAGACGAACTTTTCCTTGACCCCTATCCACTTGAGTCAGTCCTATTGAACCACTTTGTAACTTCAATAACTATTGATGTCTTTCAACTTGTTGGTCCTTGCACCACCTAATGTTTATCTAGCAGAATCGTAGCTCAAAGATAAAAGATCACAAACCTAACAGATTATAATGGAGGCATTATGCAAACAGGTCTCCATGTTAGTTTTATATCACATTAATATATTAAAAAATGTACATTTTGCAAGATTCCAAACACCATAGTGGCGACACATCTGGTCCAACGGGACTGCCAATACCCAATCCATTTAATATTTTAAATTGCCGCCCTCCCAGGAGTGCTTACATCATGGTTTAAAATCTCTGTATTGGTATCAGTATACATGAATATCGTCAATGTTGAGCGTATCAGCGATATCAAACCTGATATCGGCCAATATTGTATGGTTAATATTGTATTGTGTATCTAAAAACCGATATGATATTGATGATTCGAGGATATATATTAGAATTCAGGCGATATCCGACACCATGGCTGACATTCATCCAATTTTGAGGGTCTGACTTGAGTTTGTGGGACATTGAAAATTGTGACCTCTACTGTGGGTAAATTATAAACTGAGAATGCTACAGTTTTTGGTTATAGATTATTATTAAGGAAATTGGAAGCTAATATATAAATAATACAAAGACAAATTTAAAGGACACCAAAGGCGGGCTATATATACCTTCACTAAATTTAGATTAAAAGCATTACCCAAAAAAAGGAAAAGGAGTGTGAGTACTGCCATAAGGCTACATGAAAAACCAGTATTAGTATGAAAGAAAAGAAAAACAAGATAGTTAGCTAAACAGATTGCTTAATAAATTGGTACAGAAGGTTGATTGAACCATACTCAAAAGATGCAGAACTTAATTGAGTGTCAAGAAAAGGATTAAGACAAGTTTAGCAATTACGGAAAAAGGGTGTGTGCAACTGAAAAGGAAACTCAATCATTGAGGTTACTTGTGCCATATTGAGTCAGTGTTTATGAAGGATTTGAAATTTTTTGGATCGCCTGTCAACTCAAAGAAATCCTCTAAATTGGAGTCAAATTCCTAGCCTAGAAACTAGGGACAACCGGGGCACGCCATAAATCCTATCAGGCCCGTCCGCAAGCAGAGAAACCTACCTGAAAAGTAATGCCACTTTAAGCTCCAACCTTCAGCATTCTCCTAAACTAAAATACTATCGCGAAGAAAGGGAAAAGATATTAGATTTGTTCTCAGCATTTCATTCAACTATAAGGCACATATAAAGCCAAAGATCCAAATTGAACACATCAGCATATCTCCATATAATAGGAAGCTTAAAAAATTAAATATATCTGGACTCTGGAGATACTCCAGCATAAAGCATCAACAAAAGAAACTCTATTAGCTAGTGTATATGGTTGCCAAAACCCGAGAGCCTAGAGATGAGGGATGGGATCTTTTAGGTTGGGAGTAAGGGTTTGAGATGTTTGAGTTCATTGTACATCTCGGAAAAGGAAATTCGAGATTTAAGTGGACGATTACTTCATTAAACTAATTTACCTTTCAATACATCTGTCTTTATAGCAATGCTGTCAGAATCAAACTGGTCGTCGAACCAGAAAGGCAGGTTGTTTTGTCTTTTATGGTTCAAGCACTGTTCTCGTTTGTCAAACCAGATTCAAATAATTGGATATATCCTTTAGCAGTATAAGCAATTCATATATCTAATTCAGCCGGAGATTTATCTGTCGCAATACCGAACACAAAACTACAATTTCAGGGTTCAAGTCCATGGGCTTCATATGGACACAAATAAAAACCATGTTTTTGACTAATTAGACGAAGTATCAGTTTTTTATCCAAAAAAGGGATGCATTCATGACTAAAGTCTACCAAAGAATGGGAGCGGCAATTTATTTTTTTCCCCACACATAAGTGCATAATAGGAAGTTTTTTTATTTTGTATAGGATAGAAGTAAAACTGACAATTAGAAAAATAACTGCAAGACGAGGGACTATATGATAATTATATTTATTTTGATATGTCATATAATTTAAAAAACGCTCTGTAGAATAACAAATATATTATTTCCAAAAATACTGTAAAAGAATGTAGCAAAAACAAGTAAAACATTAAATGGTTCAAGTTAAGTATAACATTAACGTACCGCCTGCACTTCATGAGGATCTAGGTAAAGTGCTTTATCATCTTGTACTCCTACAAGGTATGTCGAGGCCCCTGGTTTTCCACCCAAGATACCTAGGCTTTGTGGAAAAGTAAATGTATCCCAGAGCAGCGGAATATACCTGACAAGTAACAATGTAACATATTGAAGACAATACGGTGCCAAATAGAACTTCAAATAAAAGCGTCACATATATTGCACAACTTGAAGCATGAAATATTATTTTGAAAAGATAAGTTGAGAAATTTGTTGATATAGTAAGTAATATAAATGCCAAATCCAAGGGCAAGTACATATGGGGGAAAAACATCCGAATACATGATAATTGAAGTATCTTGAAACTGAGTCTGCATTTCTTTTCTTTGCTATAGAGACTTCCTCATTAAATATTTAAAAGAGCAACACTGTGTAGCCTCTGAAATGCAATGAAAAAGTCAAACCAACATGCATCGTCCACATATCATGATGTAAAACAATGGGAAAAATATGTTTACTTCCGCTGCCAAGAAATCAATGAGATAAATGCAGTACCCCTCCCTGCCACTCTTCTCCTCTCCTCCCACGTAATGCATAGACATGACACGCAATGGGTAAAAGAGTGTTTAGAACAAAGTTCAAAGAATTAATTGGACCAAAATAGTCCATGTGCAGATGTACCTCCCTCCCTTTCTAAATATACAGCATTTTTCCAAAAACAAAAATAGTCGGCTTATTCGGCTTATAATTGATAAGGAACCCAAAAGAAAAATGAATATGAGGATGGACAATCTCTCCAAATCTCAATCAACTTTAAGAGTTATGCAGTACCTTCCGATACCTGAATCTTTGAAAAGAATCTAGCATCATATCCAGCAAGAAATTAAGTTCAATGTCAAAATTTGAAAAGGATAAAGACAGGACGGAAACATGGAGATGGAGAAGAAGACAACTTCAAAATATTCAGTTTGAAGCATCTTTGCTAGCTTGTTTTTCATGGTCTCAAGGTGAAGATCAAAACTCCAAAATGTATCATTAGCATTACTATCAACCTGCGTCTTAATTTATGGTAAATCACGGTTCATTGGATTGGGAAGAATACAAAGAGTGAAACACGTCCCCTTTCCGATTATCTGTCTCCACGGAATGCATGTATGCACTGAGGGATCCTGAACATATCCATCTGTGATCTTTTCCATGTCAATTAGGAAACATTTGTTTAGTACACAAAACCCTAATTATAATGATTTTTTTTTAGGGAAAGGATGGGATCACAAACTCAACACCCCAGCCAATTTAATTCAACAATTATGATGATATTTAAATTAAATAACAAAGACCCGACAAAGATTGATTCTCCATTGCTACAATACTTCACCTTAAGTAGCATGCAGTTGAGAATCTTAGATGCCTCCGCACTCCACCAGCTATGATGTTTGTCCCTTTCGGATCATGGTTTTTAAAGATAGTGCCAAGGTTAGGCTTTTAAAGCCACAAATAAGTAACCATGAAATCATCACCAAAGCCACATACCTGCCTGCATGTAGCTCTCATGAAATAAACATACATAGATTGTTCACAGTGCTTAAAAAGGACATGAATCCCAACAAGAGGGCATGTCTCGTAGAGTCAACTGGTTAAGGAAGAGAAATAGTTTTATAAAGAAAGATGGTCATCGTTATCCTAGTATCCTAGTAGTGCTCATACCTAAACAACCACTACATTTCCTATAAGTATTCTGTGCTTATCCAAGGATATTCAGTTCCTTATCCATGAAAGTACTTAGCTCCTTTCTCATAGCAGTTCCAACTAGAACACTATATTTGATTCCAGAGGGACTCCCTGCTGCTTTAATGTTCTAGACCTGTCAATGGAATAGGTCATCACTTCCCAACAACATCACTATTTTTGAAAGAAAAAAGTTCTTAATCTAGTTATTCTGTATACGAGAGAACTCAGAGAAGTGAACCCAAATTGACTAGTTAGGACTTGCTGTCGCTGTACATTCACATATATGGTTATAATTTATTAATCTTTGTAGTCAGATATTGGGGAATGGATTATTATCGCAAATAATGAGAATATTATTGAACTTTTTCAAAGTCATCAGATAATAATAAATAGAAGTCTACACATCCAAGCAGAATCACTTTACTCCCAGGTAGTTTTCTGTTATCCATCAACCGATTCATCCATTTATTTGTCAATGGTAATGTTTTAATAAGATAATCATTCAATGTCCCAAGGTAATTAAAGCAGAGTTCTAAGGCATGGAAACATTTTGACTACAAAGGTAGTACAGCAGTCCCTCACTCCACAACACTCAAGCGTTGACCAGAGAATCACTCAAGATCCGAAGGTACTTGCAGTGACCGAACTCTCAAGGCAGTGAGACACCAAGGTATTTGTTAACCCCCCCCCCCCATCCGTGTGTGTGCGTGTGTGGGTGCGCATAAAAAAAGAAAGTAAAATGCACAAAAATTACATGAAGTAAAATATTCCACAAAAACAAGCACCTAATAGTGATTATAAACCAAAGCTTACATATAATAATCATGAGCAGAAGAAATACCATGTATAGCTGCAATATATGTAGGCATGGTAGTTTTTAATATTCCATACATCTACATTCCTATATAAATTAAACAGTTAAATGTCCAAGTATAGTGTTCGCAAAGAGTTGCATGTCAAACACAACTGTAAGAAAGGAAATTTAATATTCTTCCTTCAGCACTTATCTGTGTGGCCATTTAACACGTTCCTTATATCTTATGCCTCCATATATTATATACGATTTACTAAACACCATTTTAGAATTATGAATTCAAATCATCATATATCTGGAAAGAAGAATAAAAAAATGTGAATAAAGTCATAACACCTACAGACCTTTAAGCAATCACCTATGTAGCCAATGTAATATTCTGATGGGTGGTTGGGAATATGCGTATGACGTGTCAACGCAAGTTTTGCCTATACACATTTCTTCGACATTTACAGAATGCAAATTTCTTTCTTCTCAACCAAAAAAAAAAAAAGAATTTAAAAGAAATAAAGGGTAGCAATAAAAGATAATATCTATGTTCACTAAAACAAATCAACCAAACTTAATGGAGAAGAAAAAAATTTTACAACTTCCTCTAAGACATAACTGACCCTACATCAAAATGCATGGGATTTTACATTATTTTTTGATTGTTTTATCTTCATAAAATTTTGGAGGGCTACCAAAGAGTTTTAGGTAAAACTAGCAACAAAACTTGCATTAGGAAGTGTTCTAACTCCCTTTTTAATAGAAGTAAAATGGCAAGAAATTCCAGAACCACTATGTGATATTCATAGTACATGATATTGAGCAACCCACAACATAAATTCCAAAACAATAGCTCACAAAAAACATCGGAAACAATAATGAGATAACATTAAATTTCAAAATTTACCTAGGGTTGACCTTTTCTAGTCCAAGAACCAAAGGGACCAATAAAAGAATCGGTGCCCAAGCAACTTCACCATTGTAAAAATCAGAACAAAGCTTAGAAGCAACATCGATACAAACGACTGGTGCGCCACCCGTTCACCATCTTCATCACCAGAAACAATATAAACAGCCATTGGCAATGTTCCTTTGCCTTTTTCATGGTCAGCATGCCCTCTCCTAGCACGAGCAAGAGTCTCCCATGTGCGACACATGGCATATGGACCCAACCATGACCCCGCAGCCAGGCCATAACCTCTCCCCGCTTGAAGCAAATTGTGGATGGAAAAGGCACACGCTTCCGAATCACCAAAATGATGTAAAATCTCAATGTATTCTGGATCATATGGCTGCATAATCAACAGGGGACCATCATGAGCAACCCTACATTGAAAATTTAAAAAGACTCATCACCTTCATATGTGTAATCAACTAAACTAAATCGTTCTCTCCTATCAACGAAGATTATTATGAATCACTATCATGGTTTACAACATCATCCATCTCACCTTCTGTAAAGGCTTCCTCCAAGCTCTCCCAAGATGATGGAAAAGAAGGGCCTGAAATTTAATCATTCACCAAACAGATAGGATATTTATTTCAGTATAATAAATGTAGGCTAAGAGCAAACTAGCTGATAAAACTTAAGCATGTTGAAAGATTCAAATGGATCATTTATACTTGGGCAACAAGCATCTGACTGCTTCTGATCATGCACCCCCAGCCAACATCACTAGTAAACCTTGAATCACCAATAGCATCAAAACCTGTGAAAAAGTTCCAAGTGAAAAGTTTTCCTTCACGGAAAGCAAAGTGTCTCCAAAATCCAACTAGTAAAGATATACTTGGACAATCTAATAAATAATTCAAGTTATACTTCAAATACGACAAACCTTTTCGATATGTAATCCAAATCCTTGATGAGAAATCTTGTAAAAATGCAGCCAGGCCATTTTCAAGATTAGCACCACCAGACGATTCATCTGGGGAAGGCTTATAACACGTACCCAGAAGCCATATTTCACTAGTTGAGCTTGAAACATCAGCCCTGCTTGTGCCAAGTATACGCTCCTGAAACCTCCTCATTGCGCCCCTAGTCACAACTTCTTTACAGCTGTCGTCCATCCATTGTTTCTGGACTTAGTTACCTTCTTTTCACCAGATGATGAGCTGGTGTGTGACTCAAAGAAGGAAAAATTGGAAGCAAACAAATTTGACCACGAAGAGGCCTTTCCAGTGTAACCAGCCTTTTGTTCTGAAGAAGCAGCCTTTGTTCTGAAGCAGAAGCTAATGTATCCCCAACTATTGAATCAGCTGCGAGCCCTGCATGAATTGAAGCTACAGCTCTCTCAGGCAAGTCCGTCATTACCTAAACATACATGCACATACCATAATGGAATTGATACATCGTATACAGAATAGCATGAATGAATATTTACACAATTACATTATGACCAAGAAATAAAAAGAAAATCACGACATCATATACCTAAATAAACAATGGTGAAAATTCTCTTATACTGAGGTTAAAAGAAGAAAAAACAAAAGAAAAAGATAGCGTACTTCTAGTCTTAACTAATTTGTTTGACTTGAATGGTTCTCATGATATAATAAATTCATATATCATTTCAAATATTTGTGCGTGCATGTGCTTATAGGGCGAGACAAAAAATGGTGGATGGAAGGACATATGGTAAAGATGCGGATATATGGCTGGGCTGTCTGTGTCTTCATATAAACATATATAGACAGAAGCACTAACTATCTATGCATTTATGTATGTAAAAGGGCTTGTCTGGTTCACCCCCCCCCCCCCCCCCCCAAGAAAATGGCTTCAAAAACAAGCTTTTATTCATATTTTGTATAATCTTAGTGACATTGCGATGCAGGAGAAAAGTTTCCAATATGGATGAGGTATCTTCCATTTTCCAACCCAAAGAAGATGAAAAAGAAATGAAACTCTGGCTGATGTGATCTTTTTAAAATTTCACTCGAGGAAAATTTTATTTGATGACCCGAATGATGTAGGAGAGCGGGACAACAAGCTTTACATTAGTCGACTAATCATCAAGAATAGTAAACTAATCCTCTCAGTGGTCGACTTACTAGTCGACTAACCCTCTCAGTAGTCGACTAACCAATCTCAGTAGTCGACTAGTTTTGTGCAATAGAGAGTAAGAAAATTTTCTGAATTTCTTACTAGTCGACTAGTCCCTAGTACTAGTCGACTAATACTGTCACCGACTTGCTATTCGATTCTGTTTTGGATTTCATTTTCGGGTCCAATTGGATTCCAAATTGTTTTTGTTTTTGTTTTAGTTTCCTAGTTAGATTAGACTTCTACTTTTAAAGCCTATTTAAAGGTCATTGTATTTTTTGTTCTGTATACAATAACTTTGATAAATTCAATTGAGTTTTTCCTCTCAAATTGCTCATGAATTCGAGTTGTTTTCTTTTGCTTGTGGATTCGAGTTCCTTTGCTCATAGATTCGAGTATTATCCCTACCTGAAGGTTCCTTTCAGGGTTCGTCAGCGCTAGAAAAAGATCTAGCCAACATCTTCGCTTCTTTATCTGCGTCAAGTGGTATAAGAGCTTCGACAACTTTCTGACGATGACGGGAAACGGCGAATTGTAAGGCATTTCCGCAAGGGTAGGCGTTGTTGAAGGAGACATCATCACCATCAAATCTACCTTGGATTGCATGACCCAAGAGATCGAGAAGTTATCTCTCAAGATTGATGACCGAAGTCTAGCTGATGGTACGTACCGAAAGGGACATGGTCGTCAATCAACTCAACCTCCACCATAACAACCACCACAACAACAACCTCCACTCCAACGACCACCACAACAACCACCACCACTATATCACTGGCAGCCACCCACCACCATCACCAAAACGTCCTCTACGAAATTTTCAATACGAAAATCTTTCCGATGAGGAAGAATTGAACAACCCCTTCTATCAAGAAGACGACTTCGGAGATGAAGCTTACGATGAAACGATGGCTTACGGGCGAGGCCATAAACGGATGTCCAATCCTTATTCTTACAGGAGAGGAGGATTTTCTTTTCTTAATCATGATAGGAGAAGAGATTACCCAAGTCCTAATGAATATAGGATGAAGATCGAGATTTTTTTCCTTTAGTAGGAACCTTGATATAGAGTCCTTGGAATGGGTCTACAAAGTGGAAAAGTTCTTCGACATGGCTTACGTCCCTGAGGAGAAACATGTCAAGTTTGTGGCATACAAGCTCAAGGGAGGAGCAGGAGCATGGTGGGATCAATTACAAATCACAAAGAGACACCAAGGCAAACCACCCGTAATGACATGGAACCACATGAAGTAACTCTTATAAGGTAGATTTCTTCCACCCGATTATCAACAAATCCTTTACAATCAATTTGAATACTGCAAACAAGATACAAGTACTGTTGCGGCGTACACGGGGGAGTTCTATCGCTTAACATCACATTGTAATTTGGCTATGACGGAGGAACAACAAGCGGCGAAGTACATCAACGGCCTAAAATACCCTATTCAAGAAAGTGTGATCCTCCATGGTGTGTTCTTTGTAGACAAAGCTCATAACAAGGCGTTGAAGATGAAGAGACTATAAAGCAGAACTTCACCTTTCAGACGTCTGATGTCAACATCAAGTGGCGAAGGGATTTAGCCGAATCCCACGACAGCTGACCAACCGCCAGCCTAACAACTGATCAAAGCCCTTGTGTCAGCAACCGACCACCGCAGCTGCAAAAAGCAAAGAGAATCCCTACGCCAAGCCTGATGTTGGCAAGTATTACAGGCGTGGAGAGCCTAGGCACAGGTCCAATGAATGCCCTAAGAGGAAGCAAGTCAACATGGCAGATTACGGAGATAACAAAAGAGTCGTGATTGAGGAAGCAAGTGATTCTGACTTTGCCGAAAAATATGGAGATCATGCAGCTTGTGTTGTTCAAAAGTTGCTATGCAACCAGAAATTCCCTGACACCACACAACAACAACTCTTCTACTCGAGATGTTCGGTCAAAAATAAGGTGTGCAACCTTATCATCGACAACGAAAGTTGCGAGAGCATCATTTCTAGTACATTGGTGGACTACTTTTGCTATAGACCAAACCCTCACCCTTACACTATTGGTGGATCAAAAAAGACCCCTCCATCAAGGTAACGGATCTTTGCCATGTCCCTCTTTCAATTGACAAATTTTATCAAGATTTCATTGCTTGTGATATTGTCAATATCGGTAGGTGTCATATTCTTTTGCGTAGACCATGACAACACGATGTTGATGCGACCCATAGAGGCAAGACAAGAGGAACATATATGTGTTCACTTAGAAGGACAAAAGAGTTGTCATGAAACTAATTCGACCAAGTCCAAAGCCTACAACGGAAGAGTCGTCAAAATTCATAGTCATATGCAATCAAAGCGAGTTCTTTGAGGAATCGAAGGAAACAACGCAGAGCATTGCTCTAGGGGTTAAAGAAGAAGTTGTTTCCTCTAAAGAAATTTCCGAGATAAGTTGAAGCATGTAGGAAAGCCTAACTTTGGCAACACAGTGCAACTATTCTCCATGATTTTGAAGATCTTTTCGTGCAGAAGGAGAGTGCTCAAGATGCAATCTTTCAATTTTTCAAATTCATATCACCTACTATTGGCATATAGGCGCGACAAAAGCATGATCCATCATTGAGCTACCGCTATAAGGAAATGTACGGTTTGTCGAGTTACAAGTGGAAAGGATTAAGAATTTCTAAAGTGATACTCTTTATTTCGTGTCGCACGACTATAGGTGTTCTACACAGTGTGCCAAGTTCTATCGTCAATTGTACCTTGGAAGCTCTTCGAGGCAAACCAAAATTTTGAGATCACAGTTTTCCTCAGGCAGAGTTTGTTAAAGATGACATCGTTCATGGTTTGATTGATTGGAACTTGAGGACGAATTCTTTTAAAGAGGTAGGGACTGATGTGTGAGAGCAGGGCAACAAACATCAAGATTTACATTAGTCAGCTAATCATCAAGAATAGCCGACTAACCCTCTCAGTAGTCGACTAACCCTCTCAGTAGTCGACTAGTTTTGTGCAACAGAGAGTAAGAAAATTTTATGGACTTCTTACTAGTCGACTAATCCCTAGTACTAGTCGACTAATACTGTCACCGACCTGCTATTCAATTCTGTTTAGAACTTCAGTTTCGGGTCCAATTGGATTCCAAATTGTTTTTGTTTTAGTTTTCTAGTTAGATTAGACTTCTACTTTTAAAGCCTATTTAAAGCCATTGCATTCTTTGTTTTGTACACAAATAACTTTGATAAATAAAAAGTAGGAGAGCAGGATAACAATCAACAGGATTTACATTAGTCGACTAATCATCAAGATTAGTCGACTAATCCTCTCAGTAGTCGACTAACCAATCTCAATAGTCGACTAGTTTTGTGCAATAGTGTAAGAAAATTTTCTGGATTTCTTACTAGTTGACTAGTCCCTAGTACTAATCGACTAATAATGTCACAGACCTGCTATTCATTATGTTTAGGATTTCGTTTCCGGGTCTAATTGGATTCCGAATTGTTTTATTTTAGTTTTCTAGTTAGATTATACTTCTACTTTTAAAGCATAGTTAAAGGCCATTGTATTCTTTGTTTTGTACACAATAATTTTGATAAATTCAATTGAATTTTTTCTCCTAAATTGCTCGTGGATTTGAGTTGTTCTCTTTTGCTCGTGGATTCGAGCTCCTTTGCTCGCAGATTCGAGTAGTATCCCTATCTGAAGATTCCTTTCAGGGTTCATCAGCGCTAAAACGAGATCTAGCCAACATCATCGCTTCTTTGTCTGCGTCAACAAATTATTTGGGAAGGAATTTTCTCATCACAATTCTAGCAGTAAATAGAAAGTGCAACTAGCAAATAGATGCCACAACTAGCTTGGAAAAATTTTGAGCTCATATTTGTTATTGTGTCTTGTATAGGATGAAATCATAATACCCAAAGTATTTATGTGAAAAACTAACCAATCTCATGAAGTAGTCTTCAAAAAGATGCATATGTTGGTGACTCTCTAGTTAACTCGACTTTCCCTCCTAAACAACTAGATGTTTGAGTCTTTGTGTGAGCATGAAAAGCAATCGGAGAAAAATGTCTTCTAAAACCAACTTGCCCAAAATTGTCACATTTTTCGTGCAGCCCAAAGAGAAAAAGGAGGAAATGAAGATAGAAGAAACAAGAGATAACAGAGAAGCCTTACCAAACTAACTCAATTCATTTCCATTGACCATTGTTTCCATCAAATTCAGACATTTAGTTTACAAAATGAAGATAATCTTCATCCTAGCTACACTAACAAACAAATTTGGAAAATAAACCTAAAACTAGATAGTAAACTAAAATGCACTTTTCAGTTATTATTTGCATGCTACTTGTTAGAAAAATAAATTTTACTCTCAACACTCACCACACCTTCAAAGTTTTGGTAAATTAGGAGGGACTTTAAAATTATATCAGAGCAACCCAGGTTTAACTCCCATTGAGATTGCATTTAGAAAACAAACCAAAGAACACCATTGCAACAAGTACTTTAAAAGCAAAGTTCACATGAATGAATAGTCTTTAATAACCTTACCATTCACTCTCCTATTATACTTTAAATCTCTAAAGATTTAAAATCCTAACAAATCTATGATTCAATTGCAATTAAAACAAGAAATTAGAATAAATCCTAAATGTATAATAAAAATCCTACAAATCTTTAGCAACATTATATCGCTTCCAAAAACGCAAATCCTACCCTTGAGATTCTTCTTGAGACTTCCTCCTTCCATACTTTGTTTAAGGATCTTGCAACTAATGATGAAGGCCAATGAATGGTGTCACATTATGACCAGAAGATGATTTTGAAGGAACCGTGGCAATGGATTAGTAAATGCAGCAAGTAAGCACTTGATCTGCTCTCAACAGTAGGAGTTATGTCCGGAACCACAAAATTCATTTCTGCATGATTCAAGAGCTTATGACGGATGGAAAGTGGCGGAGGTGACATAGGTGTTTGAGAGAGAGATCACTAAAAGTTGTAATGGCTGAAATAATGGACTTTCATCTGTTTGCCTCGGTTGAATCAGATTGATTCCCTCCAACACCGATGATGGAGTAGGGACAAATGGATCACAGATAGAAGCAATTGTTGTGTAAGCAATTGCATCAATGGGCAACAGTTGTAGTTGTCGATGATGGCAATAATGCTCTGACAGATTATAGAGACGACATTTGGTGCTTCGTTCTTTGTAGTATTTGAAATGTATGCAAAAAGCAACTAATCTGGTATGAATACTATCATCATTGCAGACTTGCAATTAACGCATAAAAGAGCTTGTTGAATTTGGTGTCAGACATGTTGAAAGGGATGGAAAAAATAACAAGAGGATCATCGTTTCTCTAATACCACCTAAGTGCAACCCAAAGAGAAGAGGAGGAAATGAAGATAGACGTTCAGAAAATAACAAGAAAAGAAACAATATGTTGGCCTTACCAGACTAGCGAAAAATTTGACCGTTACTTCCACTGAATTTCAACCTTCAAATAGGCTTTATAAAATGAAGATAGTCACCATCCTAACTAAACTAACCAACTGGAGGTGATAAATAAACCTAAAAATAAAAACTAAACAAACTTGTATTTGTTCGCTTATTGTTCACATGGTCCTCTTTACATGAATGTGGTCCTCTTTACATGAATAGTAATTGCTAGAGTTAACAAATAACCTTATATGTTCACTCCCCTATTGTACTTCAAATAACTAAAAGGTCAAAAGCCTTATAAATTTACAATCAAATGCAAATAAAACCAGAACCTAAAATAAATCCTAAATATTTAAATGAAAATCAGTATTGACAAACTAACCCAACTCATTCGCATTGACCATTAGATTAATCAAAGTTTAGCTTTTAATCATTTGTTCAGGTTCAGTACTTACCCCAGACTATCATCTCCAGATAAATGCTTTGATTGAGAAGGTGAAGGCTGACGGGGATATCCTAGGGGAGGAGTATTAGATCCACCAAATAGACAGGTTTAAGATTTAGAGGATGGCAGAGGTATCCTTGGTCTCACCAAGGATATCCCTCCTTCAGACGTTAACTCCTCCCTTAGGGGCATCTTTTCCCCAATTTTAAGTGTTAGGATGGATACCCCTAAGATGGAGGGGTATCACCCTCTTTGAACCCTACTAAATGCAGAACTCTACTTCTAAGATAAAAGTATTCACAAATTAAAGGAAGTGTATGCATGCACATTTTGCCGGGGGAGGGGGCAAGGGGGTTAGAAGCACAGTGGAGCAAATTCAGCATCATCACAGAGTTCATATCTGAAAGTTCAAAACATTCAAAAAACAATATTCTCATATGAGGAAAAGTATTATGATTTCGCTATTCATTGAATTCTTTAGCAACTCAAAAACCAAAGAAACAACAAATTTTCTTTACCATAGCAACAACTTCTCTTTGAGGCTTCATTCACGATATTTCATACTTTTTCATATTAATTTAGGTTCCTCTATAATATATATTTGTTGTCAGAGTTGGGTGGGTGACACAAAACACCAATTACAAAGCCTTTCAATCCTTCTTTTCCTCAACCCTATTGAAATCCCAACTACTGAATTGCCTACCTCAACCCACCCATGCCCCCGCCCCCCACATGCGCGCGCGCACACACACACACAGAGAGAGAGAGAACAAAGTGAAACAAATAAGGAAGACGAATAAGAAAAAAGAAAGAAAGAAAATAAAGAAGAAAACAACTAACACTTAGCCATTAACTATCCTTTGAATTCTATCATAATTAACTCACCGTGAAGCAATTAACTAATTAATTAACAAAAAATTACAGATTTAACGCACAAATCAATGTCAACAAACTAAATTAAAACACCAGATTACTAGATGAAATATCAAAATATAAATATCATGACAACCCGATTTCTATCCAGATAACAAAGATACATTATTTTAGGTGATCCAAGCCAAAACAATAAAGTGAAAATAAAAAACTATTTTTTTTAAAAGTACCTGATAATAGCTCACTGGGGGTCCGCCCAGTTGTCCTCAACTCTCACAGATAGCGGGAACATTCGTCAGCAATGGGGGCGGCCACCAGAGGTGGATGGGTGGCCTCCAAAATAGAAGAGAACCATCAAAAGACTGATGGATCACGGTATGAAGTGCCCTAAAATATCATCCTCCGTCTTCTTTTCTTACCCCTCGTTTCTCCCTACTAGTAAAAGTCCTATGCACCACGTCCACATGGATGGGAGAAAACAAATTAATAAAGTAATTTATTATATTTAATGGTAAATAATAGTGATAAACTAATAATTACATGTAGAAACAAAATTCTCTTCCTTTATAACTTTCACAACTAATGGTAAACATAAATTTCTAAACTAAAAATAACCTAACTTATTAGTGCGGGAGACAATTTGAATATCGACCTAACTTTTATCAATGCACTTAAAAAACAAGTAATTAAAGTTTGCCACTAATTGTAATGAATTTCTATTAAATTTCATGAAATTCAGTCTTGCCACATATAGTTTTTACATATTATAGATTCCTACAGTTCATATATTATCTATGCTCAAGGTTGGGAGAGAGGACGATTTTCAATACTAACGTACAAACAGAATAACTCTTTCAAAATACACAAAAAGTACCTCAACCTGGACCACACTTGCTCCTAAAATTCGTCGCCCTGATCGTATTTTTTTCTCACTCAGTAGGGTATTCATATTATTTAGTCTTTCATTCTTCGATTTCATAAATTAAGGAACGGATCGATCATAAAAAGGAGAAAAATAAATAAAAGGCAATAAAACTAACCCGTGAAAATTCCAGCAGTTGAGCCGCCTCCAGTGCTGAGATAAAATTGATGGAGATTAGAGATCAGAAACCCTAAGGATTAGGGATTATTATAAGAGGAAGAAGAAGAATCAAATTTTGGGGGAAGATTGAGGATGAGTAAGGGGCGAGCGCTGCCGAGTGCCGATCGAACCCGAGTGCCCAGAGATCGGGCTGTGGATTTTAGAATATTTATGTATGGAAAAGTCTGTTTATTGCAATTTACAACAAGATTTTTTTTTTTTTTCAAGTGAAATTTAACATAATTGTGCTGTTGTGCAAACATGGTTTGTTTGCAGGGTGTTTTATGCAAAACAAAATCTCCTCGGCGCAAGAGGTTCTTACGTTTCGTTTGCCTTGCACGCTTCTGACGTTGAACTGTTTGTTTCTGCGCCGTCACGCTTTTGGAAGCTTGTGTGTGAAGGGTCCGGGTTTGGGCCCAAGAGATCAGCCCAGAGAATGTCTACAGCCGAGACCACGGAGGCCCAAACAAGCTGAGGCCTGATTAGTTCGGGCGAATTGACTTTGACACCTGAAGGAAAATAATTCATAAATAACAACGGTAATCTTAAACTTTCACTAATGGCGTGTTTGGTTGCAAGGAAGTGGGCGGAAGCAAGGAAACAAGGAAGTATAATTGCTCACTTCCTTATCTATCCAAACATCGGAAAAGAAAATAAGAAAACCCTATTTCCTTTTCTCTTTTCTCTTTTACACAACCATTTCCTCACTTCCATTGTACTACAATTAATTTTGTGGTCATGTAAATTTCATTTGTAATAAGTTGTAACACAAAACAGTTAATTTTTTAATAATGTAAATCTCACTTGCATTCTAATTACAGTCCATTTTACTTTTCTTAATTAATTTTTATTTTAATATTATTTTGCGGTCAATTTTGTCGTCAACTTTTCAATTTCACTTCCACATTACTATCCAAACACCGAAAATACATAACATTTTTCAAACCACACTTCCCAACAACATCCAAACACCGGAAAACTTACTAACTAATTCCCAAGTTCCAAAAGGAACTATTACTACTTCCTCACTTCCTCTCTTTCACCCTTAGGGGCCGTTTGTTTCGCGTAAAACTCCGTAATTCGTAAATGACTTACTACCCAGTTACAATTACGGCGTTTGTTTGGACCGTAATTCGTAAAAGACTTCCGTAAATCAACTAACACTCATTTGCAACCCAGTTACCACTCACTTACAACCCAGTTACAGTTAATTTTGTGGTCATACGAATTTGTAATATTTTTTTATATTAATATTAAAATTTTTTAACAATTATTTTTTTAATATTTATTTGCAGTATTAAAACTTTTAAAATCACCCAATAGTTAATTTTGTGATCAATTTTTTCACTTACGACTTATACATTACGACAACCAAACACCGTAAAGTACAATACACTTTTTCACTTTACAATTTTATATTACCAACCAAACACCGTAAAATTTACTTACATGTAACTCATTTACAATTGTAAAAGACTTTATCAATTACAACTACAAATTACGGCCAGTTACCACAACCAAACAGCCCCTTAACCAAACAGTCCCTCAATTTCAAAAAAACTACTATTACGCTGATATCTTCTTTTATTTTTTTGTGAGAAAGAAGATGAAGGTCACTCTCCAGCCTTATTCACAAACCTATCAATAATTATTCAAATTAAATTTTCAGCTTGATAACTTTAAAATTAAACTGAGAAGAAATGTTATCGGCGGGCCAAACCCGCTAGTTGTCATATGAATATCACGCAACATTTTTATAACTTAATTACCTCTGATTCTCTATAAGATTAATGTGAATATTTTATTAATGACCTGTGATGGTTTTATGAAAATTATGGAGAAATTTTATGATAGTGTACTGCATTTTTTTGCAAAATACAAGATAGTTTTTTGAAAACGAGCGAGAGCTCATGACAGTTTTATGTAATTTAGGCTCATCTCAATTGTACAAACCAACTTTATAGCACACAACATATAGGGCGTGTTTGTTTTGCCGCAAAACGTCACAAAAAGCAAGTCGTAAAACTTCTTTTTCATTTTTCGTTGTTTGTTTTGCTGAAAAATAAGTTGCAAAATGCAACTCTTCTTCTCTCACTTACAGTTGCTACAGTTAAATTTGTGGTCAGTTGTTTGTTTCGCTGAAAAATAAGTTACAAAATGCAACTCTTCTTCTCTCACTTACAGTTGCTACGGTTAAATTTGTGGTCATATAAATCTCACTTTTACACTCATATTTTCTCACTTGCAGTTGGTACAATTAATTTTGTGGTCATGTCACTCTCACTTATAGTACACTTACAGTTCAAAACAGTTACTTGATATTTATAATTTAATATTATTAAATATTTAATATTTTAAATAGTGTTCAGTTTCTTATTTAATTATTTTATATTTTTAATCTTTAATTTTTTTATTATTTTTAATATTGTTTAATATTTAATATTTTACTATTTTAATTTCATATTTCTATTTAATATTTTATTTAATACTTTATTATTTTATTAATACTTATTCCATTTTATTATTTTATTTAGAGTTAATATTTTATTAATATAACAATATTATACTTTAATATATAATTACTATATATTTAATTATGTATTTTTTAATATAAAAAATTACTTTATTAATAACATAATATATTTTATTATTATATTAATATTTTATTATATTAAATTGTAATAATAATTCAGTATAATAATACTATAATGATAATTTATTATTAAATTATAATTATATGTTAATTTTATATTTCTATAATATTACAATAATATTATAATAAAATTTATATTATAATAATTTTCAAGTATTTTTAATATTATAATATCAAAACTATATTTTATTATTTTGTAAGATTTTTTAATACTTATATTTTATTAGTATTCTTAAAATTTTATTAATGTTCTTTGGATTTTCTTAAAACTTGATATTATTTATTTAGTTAATATTTTAGTAATATTTTACTATTTATACTAATATTTTATTAATATTATTGTTATAAATAAAATATTAAGATTATTAATTTTTTATCTCAAATTTATTAATACAATTTAATTTGCAATAGTAGATTTAATTTAATAGTATTTATAATATTTAAATCACTGCTACAGTTAATTTTGTGGTCAACTTTTTCACTTACACTTTTACATTACCAATCAAACACCGTAAAACACAATATACTTTACCATTTACACTTTCACTTTATCAATCAAATACCGTAAAACACAATATACTTTTCCATTTACACTTCACTTTATCAACCAAACACCGTAAAGCACAATATATTTTTTCTGCCACAGTTCACTTTTTTCATTCTCATTTTACGACTTATGACTTGCGATGTTTTGCAACGAAACAAACAGGCCGATAATCTCAACTGTCCTAGGATTCTAATAAATATTATATATATGTTATGAGCACTAACACTTGATTTTATGAAATCCGGTAAAAAAAAAAAAAAAAACTTCTTAAAACAAGATTCGTATTTTTCAATCCAACTGTAAAAAAAAAAAAGGTTGAAGACATATATAAAAAACTTTACTCGTATGGGAAGCTCTATTAGTTTGGTTGCCAAGAGATCGACAAAACATGCATGTTATCTATAACGAAAACAATAGTTAGCAACAAGTATAAAATTATGTTGAAAAAGAATATGGGAAAAACATTTTATGAGTAAAAGAAATAAAAATTAATGAAGAAAAATTCTTATGGAATGTAGTTGTGTTAGTCGTTTTGACTCTTTTAAATCAATTACGAGGAGTAAAAATAAAAATTCTAATTATTCGTTACGTCTTTGAAGTTATTATTTTGAATCTACTTAACTCTACTGTCAGACTAAAAGAATCTTTTGTTATGATGGTCAAAGAAGGTGGCTCTCCACCAAATACCCTTCAATTCTCCATCCTCTAACCACCAGCCACCCGAATATGGTTGCTATTCACTGCATAATAACCCATAGTTTATCTATAAACAGACTATTCCTTATTCATTTCAATGTACACTTCAGAAATCAATAAGAATTTGTACTTCTATTCTGTTTTTAGAATTCTCTGTTTCGGTGTTATAATTTTTCGGGTTTTATAACATTTTTTTTATATTACAATTACAAAATATATTTTCATAATTTTACCAATACTAGTAGAAGGCCCGTGCTACGCGGCGGGTCAAATAACACAATTTTTTTTTTCAAAAAACATATTAATTATGTTAAGTTGTATTCTTTGCAAAGATTTATGTGGATTTATTTTTCTAAAGTATCAATCTCTCCTAATTTTTCAAATATGTCATACAATTTTAATGGCTCAAGTTAACACACCATTATCCATCGAGTACAGAGCATGCCTCTCCAATAAGGGAGAAGAAAGAAAGACATTAAAAGAATAACTGCATGATGAGCTACTGCACACATGGAACATGTTACATGCTTTAAGCAATCCAATTATCTTTTCTTTTCTTATATAGTTCATCAAGTTAGAGTTTTTTTTATTTTTATTTTAATATAAGCCGTGACATGATGCAACACATTTCAAATTTTGTAACAAAACATCCAGAATTTGTACTACAAAAATTTATCAAAACTTACAGCATCCATCCATAATGCATCAAGAAATTCCACATATTTCTAAAAACTTAGGTAGTTTTTAGTCAAAATATCCAAAGTTATATACATCCATCCAGAATACATCAAGAAAATAGTAGCTACTAAAACTTGAGTTGTGTTCATTACAAAAAAACGTATATTACTAAAGTCTATGTCATCATCAATTCTTATCCTGCGAGTGGCATTTTAGTTGGGCTTGAGTTCGTAAGGGCTTGAATTCGTAAGTGGCTCTGCTCGCCCACAGGTTATTGGTTCGAGCCCTCGTACGCACATGACATTCATGTGCCTACAAATCAAGACAACTCATCAAACTCATCAAATGTTGTGATGAGAAATACAATCATATTGCTTATTTTTAAAATACATGTGCTCTAACTATTAGTCCTCGTAAAAGTTTGGTACAGGTTTTCACGTTTCAATGTCTACACAATAAGGTTTTCCAAGATATTTTGTTATATAATAGCTGCATTTCAACTTGAATTCTTCAATGTCTATTCATTGTTTTGTTTGTGCAAGCGAAAGTTAATGATGTCAAATAATCACGTTTTTCACTCTTTCTCAGCCCCAAAATCTTCATATTTCAAATCAAGATAATTTGGCCTTTATTTCTAAGGGGAAAAAAATAATTTCTCTTTGGAGTTGTTCAGGATTTAATTAAAAAGGTGATCCCCAGCACAGTTGGTTAAAGAAAAAGTTCTATGTAATTTTTTCTTTTCTTAATTAACTTAACCGTCGATGGGATTCACTGTATGCCATTGGAGAGCAAACTCGGGACCTGATCGGGAGCACGTCGGACGAAGAATAAATGTTCCTATTATAGGATTCGAATTAATGATTTTGGAGGAGCTTGTGCTCTAACTGACTGAGACTAAATAGTAGAACCAACCACAATTGAAACAAAAAAATTTGAGATGTCAGCTGCACCATGGGCATGTTTGGTTGCAAGGAAGTAGGCGGAAGTAAGGAAACGGGGAAGTATAATTACTTACTTCCCTATCTATCCAAACGGCAGAAAAGAAAAATAAGAAAACCCTTTTTCCTTTTCTCTTTTTTCTTTTCTCTTTTACACAATCATTTCCTCACTTCCAGAATGTTACAGTTAATTTTGTGGTCATGTAAATCTCATTTGTAATAAGTTAGAGCACAAAACAATTTTTTGATTATGTAAATCTCACTTACATTTTAATTACAGTCTATTTTTTAATTTTTTCTAATTAATTTTTATTTTAATACTATTTTACGGTCAACTTTATAGTGAACTTTTTCACATCCACTTTCACATTGCAATCCAAACACCAGAAAAGACATAACATTTTTCAAACCACACTTCCCAACAACATCCAAGCACCATAAAACTTGCTAACTAATTTTCAAATTTCAAAAGAAACTATTACTACTTTCTCACTTACTCACTTCCTCACTCCACCCTTAATCAAACAAGCCCTATGTCAAAGTCAAATAGCAGAAACTGTCAAATAGACATTCATTTATAATTAGAGAATAATTAAAATACAAGCCTCAACATGTCACTTTTTTGTAATACATAACAAAGGCTCTTTCTCAACTAAGCAGTGGCAGCTTCATTCAAAGTTATTAATTCATTGTGTACTTTTGCAGCTGACACTCAGGCATCACCTATCGCTAAAACAAAATGAAAATGAAAATAAAACTTTAAAATAGCCTGCTTAATGTCCTAATGACACGTGTCTCCTTAATATATGTTCCCTCTGGAGTCTCCTTAATATCATAATGACCCAATAATTAGCCAGTCGATCGTCTATTTCCTTCCAGATACAAATTTTATGAAAGAAAACTTGTAAACACTGTTTGATTCTTAAACAGGAAAAGTTAACATATTTTAGGAAAAAACATTGAATTAGGAATTTTTTTAGAGATTCATCGCAGAAGAATTAGCAACTCATGTTGATAGTTGGGTGTTTGGTTGGAATTTTAGCCAGGATTAGGGTTTAACATAGAAAGAGAGCGAGGTTAACTCCAATTTTTTTTTTTTAGAAATAAGATGGAGGTCACCCTCAGCTCTCACACACACTCATCACTAATTACTAAAGTTAACTCCCCGACAGTGGCGAATATTGAATTTGGGACAAGAGTTATCAGTGAGACAAGCCGCTAGCACGTTAACTCTAATTTTCTTTAGTAAAGTCGGTAACTTTTTGAGTTTTGAAAAATTAGATTGATATTGTGGTTGTTTTAGGTTAAATATATTTTTATCATGGTTTTTTAACTCTTGTGGCTTGATAACTCTTGTTAAAATTTGATCGTTTGAGAACAGTTAAGCTTACTAGCTTAATTCTTTAGGTGACTCCTCTTGGCGAACAAAAGCTAAATTAATACCGTCGATGTCGGTGGGAAACCGAACGATGAGTCAGATGGAGGAGGAGGAAGGAGAGACAGAAGAAGGAGGAAAAAAAATAAGGGGGGCTGAGAGAGGAAGAAGAAGGAGAAGACGGATGAGCAAACTTTCTGTATGAGTCACGAGGATAACACTAGAATGCCACCGACAATGGGAAACCGACTGGCGACAAAGAAGATGGGGGGGGGGGGAGAGGAGAAAGAAGGAGAGGGAGGGAAGAGAAGGAGAGGGTAGTGGTGGAATGAAGAGGAGGAGAAGAGGAGGAAGGAGAGGGAGGGGAGAGAGAAAGGGCAGTGACGACAATGAGAAGGAGAGAAGCACTCTCTCTTCTTCTGGCGGACGAAACGAGAGGACAGACGGACGAGCAAATTTTATATAAGAGTCACGGGAGAAAACCTCCCTCACTTCGCTAGGTCGACTTTGATAAAATATCAAAACGAATTAACTGAAGTGGGCCTTTTTGATAGGCTTGAGCCAAGTCGGCTGAGTTAATGGGGCCCACACCCTCGAATTCTCATGTTCTAAAGGGAGAGCAGGGGAAAAATAAAAAATAAAAAATCAGCACATGTGTACTGATATTTTTCGCCATGTGCGGATCCACATACTCTCCACGCACTCGGATCCAACCCAATACGGTCCGAAACCGGTGTACTCCGCGGATCCCTCCCCCAGCTCGACCCGACCTATACTCTCATCAAAATCCCCACTGCACCTCAAAAGTTCGCTCATTTCGCCAGCGGCCGCCGCGAGCGAGCGAGAGAGAGTGTGAGACGATGGCTGAGGTTGCGAGCTCGGTGGTCCACGAGGTCCTTGGCCGCAGGGCCGTCGACGTCGACAAGCCCATCATCGACTACATCGTCAACGTCCTCGCCGACGAGGACTTCGACTTCGGCCTCGATGGCGACGGCGCCTTCGACGCCATCGGCGAGCTCCTTGTCGACTCCGGCTGCGTAGTCGACTTCTCCGAGTGCCGCTCTGTACGTACCCTCGGATCGATCTCTGACTTCAATTTCTGTACTTTTTTCCTGTGATCTCTGAACTCTTGATGTTTGTTGATTTGTCCGTGTAAAGATTGGGGTCTTCAGTGTTTTGAATCTTGTAGTTAGTGATAGCCCAGGGTTCTGTTCTCAATGGGACGAGTGCCTTTGTGTGAAGTTAGATGTAGCTTCTATCGGGGATGAAACGAGGAAGAATCGGTTAACACTGATTCATTATGTGACAAGAACTAGGGTAGACCTAAATGAACATAACATGGATTAAGGTTGTAGAAGAACGATATGATAATTATTAATTTAATGAGCGAAATGAAATGAGCGAACTTTTGAGGTGCAGTGGGGATTTTGATGAGAGGGGGGTTGGGTCGAGTTGGGGAGGGATCAGCGGAGTATGTAGGTTTCGGATCATATTGGGTTGGATCCGAATGTCTGGATATTAATTTAATGGAGGACACGGCCTTCAATGGAGATGAATAGGGAAAATGATTCTTTCAGACGAGCCAAAAGTTTTGGGCCTTTTTGAGGTAAAGGTCTTGTTGTTGCTCTAATTGTAAAGAATGTAGGATGATTCAAGATGATGCGAGGAAGATAAGGGCTGCCCGATGCATGGGGCTCCACACATTGCTGGGTCTTGGGTGGGTACTGGATGTATGGAGTCTGACACACACATTGCGCAGGGGCTGGTCTCATGACTGGAATACATGACATGCACAGTTTGCAATGGAGCAACCTCACTGTTGAGCCAAGGTTCATGTTCTGTATAAGATCATAATGAAAATTTTGCTTCTTGAGTCAGATTGTGTTGATGGATATCTTAAAAAGTCATTATTGTTATATGAATATACTTCTTTTTAATTATGAATGATAATTCTTTACTTCTTAATGCACATAATGGTTAAAAGTCAAATCCACCAAATAGAAGTGTACAGTTACAATTGCGTGTTTACATTTTAGTTTTTATGACTCTACTGTTTCCTACTTGAATGCCAATGGTTGTCTATATTTCTATGGAGAATACAGGTTTGCAGTAAGCTTTCAGAGAAGTTTGGAAGACATGGTTTGGTCAAACCTAAACTGGCTGTACGGAGTCTCACTACACCCCTGCGGATGTTTGATGGGATGGATGAAGAAGCTCCCAAGAAACAAGTAGAGGTTCCTGATGGTCCCGTATTATCTGAACGCGACCGTGCTAAGTTGGAAAGAAGAAAGAGGAAAGATGAACGCCAAAGAGAGGCAAGCTCTATCTGCCCCATTCAGTTTTGTTCGTGTGATTTCTTGATGCTTGTTCTAATTTATCTAAGTTTCAGAGTCATAACCGTTGCCTTCATTATGAATCCTTGTTCCTACAATTTTGGGTTGGCTTCTTGTATCCTTGTTGGCAATTATTCCTTATATCACACAATCGTTTAACTCACCGCAGGTGCCATTTTCCAAAATAAAGCAAATAAAACTACCAATGTTGGAATTATGTGAATCTGTTGCAACATTTCACATTCTTTTGTTCCCTGCTAATTGTGATGTTATCCAGATTTGTCTAACTTGTGCTTTGAACTAATACTTTGCTATCAACCAGGCCCAATATCAAATGCATTTGGCAGAGATGGAAGCGATAAAAGCAGGGATGCCTATTGTAAGTGTTAATCATAATGGAAATGAGGGCGGAGGATCAGCTGCAAGGGATATCCATATGGAGAACTTCACTATTACTGTTGGTGGCCGTGATCTCATTCAAGATGGTTCGGTGACCCTTTCTTTGGGAAGACACTATGGTAAGTTGGTATCATTTGTAAAGTCCTTTAACCATTTCAATAATATTGCCCGTTTTGCTCTGCAATGACCTTTTTTAAATTAATTTGTATGAGTTTGCTTACTTAACTACTTAGCAAGTCAGTTTAAAAGAAACTGGTCAGAGACCTCTAAATTAATGTTGTCTCACCGAAGCTCAAGAGAAAAATTGTAATCTACATGTTACATTAGTAAATTGTCTAATTTTTCTTATAGTTTTAAAAGGAAGATTCTTGGATGGACCACCATTAAATCTTTTAACCTTTAATGCCAGACATGTAAAGTTGTCTTTTTCTATAATCAGTGAGCATAGAAGTGAACCTTAATTATGGGCATCAAACTAAAATGCTTACATCCAAGGTTTAGTTCCACATCGAGTTGCTATGTAGCACGGACACAGGACACAACAAAATCCAAAAAAAAGAAAGATACGGGAACACGACAGATAATATATTATTATTATTATTATTATTATTATTATACATAGATAAATTTTTATCCAATTAAATCTCATTCACAATTAAATTTCATCCACAATTTTTCATCCAATTAAATCATATATGAGTCATAACCATAAGTATCATACATATTCAACCGAAACCAAAAGAGAGCTCATAATCATAGTAATTTAAATAAAAACATGTAGTATCATAAAACAAACATTTCACCACCCTAAATACAAAAGATGTCTATCTAAGAGGTCTTTTTTAATTTGAAGTTGAACCAACTTCAATGGTCTCATCCTCATCTCCATCCACGAACACCACGACTTTCAACTCCGGTTTGTCAAGAGAAATATTGACAATCTCTAGAATACAGGGGCCTTCAAATGTTTCAAACTCATCACACCTAAGATCCCACATCTTTCTTTCTCTTTCATTGTATTGTGAGGTGCTTCGAGAAAGTAGACGGAGATTGGTATGCACATAAACCAAGTCTTGCACTCTTTTCGGGGCCATTTTGTTCCGAGCCAAGGAATGAATAAAAGAGTATGTACTCCAATTCCTTTTACAGCATGATGATGAACATGGTTGACCAAAAAGCTTTAGAGTCAAAACTTACAAAGTTGGAGTAGAAGACCCGTAAAGAACCCACCAATGCTTTGGATCCATCAATCCTCTTTCATTTAGAGAATGATTATCCGAAAAAACATCCAAAGCGGCCGATAATTTCGCAAACTCTGTGTTCACCAATCTTCATGCACTAGCATTGGGAAAATATCTCTTCAAGCATTTAGCTCTTTCACTAGAGATTTCCTCATTTTGATGTAGATTCACTCGATTTGTGCCCACCAAAAGCCGAGCTTAATACCTATTCACATAAAGAAAACATATGGTAGATTGACTCGATGAGTTACCAAAAACAAGAAACAAATACAAATAAAGTAAAGTGTTTTCATTTTAGAGTTTTTATCTTGGGTTCAAAGAATGAGTCAAGTAATGAAGTGGTGTATTGCTCTTATTCCACCGATCAACCAAGATTTTTTGCACCACATGATAAAAAAAAAGATTCCTCATCATCCTTTTTTCTTCATGCCAATAAATAACACTCTTCACTTTCTCAATCATTGTATCCCACATGTCAACTAAATGTAGAGATGGCTTATCGGTATCGGCAAAACTTAGCATGTCATAAATTGGCTCCGTGAATAAAAGAATGTGGTCAATCTTGTCCCACCACCTATCATTCAATACTTTGCCCTTGACAAATTTTGCTTTTTTCGCATCATCATCCTTAAGGTCACTTCTCATATAACACCAAGTTTTTAAGTCCCTTCTTGATAGTCTTGAATCTCTTCAACATGATAATCACCGAGGCAAATCTTTTCTCCGCGATAGAAAGAAGCTTCATCTTTACATGTTCATTGAACATTGCAAGCCTCATGAAGTGGTTCATAATAAAATTCTTTATGATGATGGCATCTCCAGAGACATCGGTGATCCAATTGCACTTTTCATATGTTATCTCATTTGCTTCGGTATTTTTTGCCGCACATATATTCTTGAGAGCAAGATTTAGAGTGTGCATTACGCAAGGAGTCCAAAATATATGAGGATAATGTCCCTCCACAATGGCACCCGCCGCCTTGCAAGCTTGGGCATTATCGATTATGATTTGCACCATATTTTAATGTCAAATCTCTCTAATCTTCTCCATAAGTTTATCCGCAATGTAAAACCAGCTCTTTGTGAATCCCTCGGCGTTCACGGAAGACAAAAACATGGGTCCACTTTCCGTGACGACCATGAAATGAATGATCGGTCTCTTTTGTGCATCCGACCATCCATTACTACAAAGAGACACACCTTTCGAACTCCACGTGCTCTTGATGGGTTCCAACTTCCTTTCTATATTAGATTTTTCATTTTGCAAAAGAGTTTTCCTCAAGGAGTTGTATCCGGGAGGGATATAACCGAGATGGGGTTGTTTGCGGCATATGTGAATGCCATGGCATAATATGGATTCCTTGCGAAATTGAATGACAGACCGTCAGAATAAAACATCCCTGTGATGATTGCATTCAACTCTTCTCTTGCTCCCATTATTAAATGACGCATCCATGGTAGTATTACCTTTCCTTTTCTTCGCTTCACTTGAATGCAACATAATGGAACTTGAGGATGTAGGCAAGCCTACGTGCCTAGCCATGGAAGCTTTTACCCTCAAATCCGCTTGCTTCATCACCTTCTTTATGTCATTCAAATGGTGAGGTTTAACGACCGAACACATTTTAATTCTGGCACCGGTTTGTTGCAAGAGATGGGCCTTAACTCTTGAGTATGACCTTTTAAGATGCCCATGACAATAACTACACTTCCATTGCCAATTCCTCCCAATGTTCTTAATTTTCTGATCTTCTCTACATAGTTTCAAAGAGGTGTATTGTCTTCAACTTTTTTAACGGTACTTTTCGAAGTAGACAATTCTATCAATTAACACAAAATTCTATCAATTAACACAACATTCTTTCAACTAACACAAAATTTTAACAATTAACACAAAATTCTAACATTCATATTCATCAAAACAAAAGTCATATTCATCAAAATTCTATAAATTAACACAATTTCTATCATTAACATGTTCTCTCTCTGCACTCTGTGTTTCTCTCTTTGTTCTCTGCACTTTCTCCATCTGTCTCTCTTTACCCCTCTCCATCTATCTCTCTCTCTCTGCGATCTGTCTCTCTACCCCTTCCATCTCTCTCTGATCTCTGTCTCTCAGAGAGAGAGAGAGAGCAGAGGGAGATGGAGAGGGGTATAGAGACCACAGAGAGAAATCATAAAGAGAGAGGGAGAGAGAGAACATAGAGAGATGGAGATAGGTAGAGAGACTGCAGAGAGAGATCACATAGAGAGAGAACATGGACAGATGGAGAGGGGTAGAGAGAGACCGTTGAGAGAGATCGCAGATAGAGAGGGAGAGAGAATAGAGAGAGATAGGGAGAGAGAGGGGATTACCTCAGATCATAAGATCCACCTAAGATCCACCACCACGCGAAATCCACCACCAGCGAGATCCCCTCAACGACCACTAGATCATCACCACGAGCGAGATTCACCCCTCAGCGAGATCCCTTCACCGAAGATCCACCACCACCAGATCACCACGAGATCCACCACCACCACCACCGATTCGAAGACGAGATCCACCACGAAGACGAAGACAAAGGTCCACCACCACCACCGATTCGATGATGAGATCACCACCAGATCACCAGCCCACCACCACCACCAATTCGATGACGAGACCATCACCACCACCACGATTTCTTCTTGCTGGATGTAAAGAGAGAGATTGGGAACGAATGAGGGATTTGGGGGGAGATTAGGGTTATATTTGGATTATCGGGTTTCGGGTTTCGGGTTCTGGTTTGGCGTGACGCACCGTGTCCAGGACCCGTTGGATCGTGTCCAACTAGTCAAATAACTTGACTCGTGTCGGGCACGTGTCAGGCACATGTCCGTGTCCGAAACGTGCCTGACACGGACACGACACACTGCTGGCAGTGTCCGTGTTTCATAGCCGAGTTGTGATGGTGCAAGAATTCATGGAGATTACTTGATGGCATGAAAACAACATTACACGCGCATAAGAATATTATACCCAATGCCACAAATACACAATCAAGAAAGCCCATCTTCGTCCAATCAAGACCTAAAGTTTGTCAAAGTGAGAAAAACACGCTTTCAAAATTAATATCTCATCTCTGGCTCATCTACCAGAATGCCGAATGCATTATGTTGCTAATAACTGCAGTGACAATACCATAAGTCACAAACATAATGAAGCTAGTTACATTCTAATTTCTAACATCAAGAACACAACTAGGTGCCAAATGCAAGTAAAGTTGGATAGATTTAATAAAGATATGGCAACTTTAACAAGCCAAATATGAAACAGGTGGCTAGACATAAAATATCCTGAGATGGGACAAATAATATAGAAGAAGTAACCGACTGCTAGTTAGTTTGTTGATCTTGGGGCATTTCAAAAATTTCTGTACATGATTTCAATTGACTTGGTGAAAACAGATAATAGTTGGAACAAGGGACATAACTTGATTTTGGAGAGAATTGTGAATCGTTTAGCATATGCTTATGCATAATGCATGTATATGCTTAAGTCATGATAAGTTTTTAGTTAGTTACAGTGAGTTTAGTGTATTTATTTTACCAGTAATACTTCAAAATGGTAACCTTAGCAATTGCAGATTCACACACACTTACCCTAATAGGTTTGTTTATTAATATCTAGGAAGAGATTCCGTATTGAAGGGAAAATGATGTAACTAGGTTTAGATTACAATGATAGGTGAATTCAAGCTGTTTGATCTAAGAGTCAAGTTTATAGAGAAGGTAGGCTTCCTATCCAGAATCAGAACAAGAGAAATAAAAAGGATGAGGAAGCATAAATAAAAAGAAAGAGGGAGAAGGAATAAGAAGACTGCAGTCTTTACAAACTGGACTTTCTCATTTATGCACCAATTTATTTAGAAATAGGGAAGATGGGTACTGTATTTATTATGATGAGTGTGGACTGCAAGGTAAAGCAGTCAAGCGTATGGATTTTACCCTTGTAAATAAAAGAACTGTTAAATCAAAGATATAAATGAAGAATGGTTCCACAGAAAGGCACATATAATAGATTTTTCTTGGTGAATTATGTAATGTAGTTCTAGACTAATAGGAAGGTCTATTATTGGAGTAAATGGTTTAATGTTAGTGATGATGATGGAAAATGACTTAGATTATATGTGCACATGCAAGCAAGATTGGAGTTTTTTTTTATTATATGACTGGTCAAGCCCAGAGTCAAGCTCTTGCTTGGAGGCATAAAACTAGCTAATGAAATTGTTGGACATGATGCATAAGTGCTACCAACACTGCATGTAATCCGTTTCAAGTATTAAGCATTTTTCCTTTTCCGTTTGGGGGGAAGGGAATGTTTGTAATCCACATCTAGTTTGCTTTTTGATCTTTAAAGTTTTGTTAATTAAGTATATTCGTTATTTACTTGTGTAAATATGTGCTGCAAAGGCTAGATATATGGGAAAATGCAGCATGATGAAATTTTTGTGGAACACCTTGAAATATCTTACAACAATAGAGTTGGTTTTTACCATCGAGTCAATTGCTAGCATGCTTAGTGAGAGTGCGTGTCCTTTTCCAGGTTTCAACATGTAAATAAGGATTATGTAATTAAGAATAAAAATTGAGTCTACAAAAGCTTTGTTTTTGCCAGTGATGACAATGTGTGCATCGGGTTTTTTAAAGCCTCTAGAACCCGCCCGAACCCCATGAACGGGTTTTATTTTCTTTCAAAACTTTCCTGACCTGAACATGTCAAAACCTGCCCCCTGCACCCTAACCCGCCCGAGACCCACAATAAATATTGATATTTAATTACTAGTTATTGATACCTGACACTAACTACTTATCTAAATACATATATACTCATTCCCACGACTTTAATATATTTTAATGAGTAATTTTTAAGTAATAAAACTTACTATTAATTTTAGGTGTATAAACTTTTATCTTAAATAACTGTGGTTAACCCACTAATTTTGAAGCATAAATATAATCCAGCCAATCCGTTCGACCTGTTGGAACCCGGCCTAAATCTGCACCCGCCCGAAACCCGACAGACGAATTTTATCCCTCTAAGAAACGTGCCCGATTTTTCAAGTTTGAGTTGAGAAATGCTCCAAAACTCGCGCGACCCGGCCCGTTCATATGCCTAGATGACATCCCTCAAAAAATGTTATATTATACTGCTTCAATGCATGAATTTGGTACTGGAAAAACATCTTATTAGGTCTTGTTGCATGCTTACATTTCAGTATGATAACATCTTATTAGGTCTTGTTGGGAGAAATGGTACTGGAAAAACATCTTTCCTGAGGCATATGGCCATGCATGCCATTCAGGGCATTCCCAAGAACTGCCAAATATTACATGTAGAGCAAGAAGTTGCGGGTGACGATACATCAGCCCTGCAGTGTGTCCTGAACTCTGATATGGAAAGGATCCAGTTGTTGGACGAAGAAGCCCGCCTGCTTGCACAACAGGTATTTTCCAGATTTTTTCCCTTCACTACATGCTTTCTTAAGCGCTTATCTTATTGGTGGTCATGTTTTCCCCTCCAAACTCACCTAATGTGTGTTTGTTTGGTAGAGAGATCAAGAGTATGATGCAGAGACTGGAAAGAGCGATGGAGAGCCTAATGGGGGACTTGACAAAGATGCCATTTCAAAAAGGCTTGAACAGATATATAAAAGGCTCGACTTCATTGATGCATATTCTGCTGAGTCACGAGCAGCTTCAATTTTGGCGGTTAGTTCATCCAACCTTTTAAGCATTTTTGTGGCTTCGCCAGCTTTGGTATTATTTCGAGTATTATGTGGGCCATCCTGCATCCCTTTTGTGGAAAATGCATGAATTTATTTAGGCATATGTATATCCGCGCGTGCGCTTTTCTTATGCCACTGCTAATCTTTACACAAATTATTTCTTGATAAACTTTGTGATGTGTGTTTCTGGTTACTACATATATTAGGAGTTCAAGATTTTTCACATTACTTTACAGCATTTAGTTAGGAGAAAAACTTGGTTTAGCATTTCCTTGGCGCATGGAAGATTCTTAAAATAATGGATTTTGAACTGTCTTCTTGCATGTCATGATTTTCAAATTTAGTCATGTATTTTCTGACATATCTAGCCACTTATATAGGTCAGCTTATATCCCCTAGGATATCAGATAAATGAGTTGGGTGATGTTAGAATCCTAGATATGTAGCTGTTTAGTGTGTGTCATGAGGCCACACTATTTCTCGTCACTTGGAGAAGGTGAATGTATTGATTCAGGGGGGAGGGTGAATGTATTGAATTTTTATTTGCGATGGTCTACATCTGACTTTGGCTAAATTCCATACAAGTGTTTTTCAGCTGGGTAGTATGGTGGGATTTGAATCCCAAACTTCTTGCATGATTGCAAGCTGCTTTACCATTGGGTTACATCCCATTAGATCACCTTATAATTCTTGTAAGAATCACATCACTCAACTTTTCGTAGGTGTTATAATTCTTGTAAGAATCAGATCGCTCAACTTTCCTATGGAACACCTATCTCAATTCTTGCATTAAAACTTCCCTATTATTCATATCCACCAAACGAAGTCAAAAAGCTAGATGTATGGTTTCATTGCCACAGAAGCCTATCTGAACTTATACTTATAAATAAAAGCTGGTATCATATTTTATACATTTGGAGTGATTCTCATTGGGTACTGTGTAAATAAGTTGCCCCGAATGTGGCATGCGGTATCAACAGCATTCCAACACCTAATTATATATGCGTTCATGTGTGATATAATATATAGGGTGAGACTTTAATCCTAGCGCAAACTTGCTTAGTTATGTCCTCCTAAAAAATATAAGTTGATTAATGAAATTAGATAAATGAAATTAGACAATCCATTTTGTTAATTATGATCTACATATTCTGGAATTTCTATCCACAAAGATTCATGCATTTTGAAGGTCATTTACCCATGTATAAGTGAGGGCAAAATAAACAGTTCTCCCACAATTAAAAATTGTTCATTTTATAATCACTTGATGCATGAGCAATTGGTATATTTTCGTGTTTATGAACCTTTTAAAATATGTAGATCAATATGAATAGAGTGAATTTCTCAATTTCTTTGCATATTATACACTTTTACATGTGTCATAATTAACTTAGTTATACCCTAGCACTCTAGGAGTATTAAAGTCTCTTCCATACATAGGGATAAGTTTACCTAGTATGCCTTCTTAGATAACTACCTAGGTAGTTAGCCTAAAATCTCACTAGTGCGATTCGTATGGATTATCCACTTTGTGCATCTTGATCTATATATTCTAAAATGGTGTATAAAAAACATGTTTGAACACTTTTAACTATAGATCAAATGGTGCAATTTCTTCTATCATTCAGAAATCGTTCATTTTGTTACCATTTGATGCATGGGTAAAAGTTTCAAAAGTACATGATTTCTCATCATAATCATTTTGGGGCATGTAAATCAAGATGAATGGAATAGATTATATTGGCTCATAAGAACTCGGTTCTGGGCCCGTTTAATTTTCTCAAGCCCAAGTCCGACCCATCTACACATCAGGGTTAGATATCCAAGCCCTAGCCCATTTCTAAACTTAACAGATCAGATTCGGGCTATTATTGGACTCACATACTTATATAATAAGTGAATAAATTTTAGCGTAATACATACTTTTTTGATCAATCAATTGAAGAATATATAAACAAATAAGTGAAATAAAACAATATTCATGTATTATAATTAAATTACTAATTATGTTAACGAGTAAAACATGTTTACTATTACCAAAACTACACTTTTTTGTATTGTAAAATAGAGCGATTAATACTTCTCCAATAATATAGTCGCAAGAGATTCACAATCTTACAAAATTTATTTTATTCTATTATATTAATAATGTAATAATCTAATATATAAGACAAGAACAAAAGTATAAATATCTATTTCTTGCACAAATTCCTCAAAGATTAACGTTAAAATTTCATAAGCACACATCTCATTCAGCCCATCGGGCCACACAATTTAGGCCCAGACCCGGTCCAATTATAAATTAGGCCGAAAACATAGGTCCAAGTCTGATTATAAATTATATAATGCGCGGCCCAAGCCTAACCGGGCCGCTCAGTAGGACCCCCTCCGGGCTCGTCCGAATTCCCATTTTTAATAGGACCATTAGGAGGGGGTCATCCCTAATAGCAATTGATATATATATATATATATATATATATATATATATATATATATATATATATATATATAGAGAGAGAGAGAGAGAGAGAGAGAGAGAGAGAGAGAGAGACTTGGGTCCTTTATGAAGGATATGGAGATAAATCTTTTCCATTTAAATTCAATGTTAGACTATTAAAATTGAAGACCCACTCTTTTGGAGTTGATTTTACATTGTTAAGAGTGCTTAAAAACAAAAAATTCAGTGTTTTGAATACTTTTTGATTATTCATCAAGTAGGTGCAAAATGAACGGCCGAAATAATGAGTTGGTTAGTTTAACAGTGTAAAATATTTGCAACCTAACAAAAATTGGTGTGTGAGGATTTATAAATGTTTAGATTATGATCAAATGGTCGGATCAAGAATTTGTATGTCTAAAGTCATACATCTAAGTAATATGCTATTATCGGTCGTCCATTTTGTGCCTACTTGATGCATGAACAAGAAAAATATAAAATAATTGATTTTTAATTTTTAATTACTTTAAATTATGTAGATCAATTTCAACGAAGTATATCTTGTTTATGTATGTATGTGTATTTATTCTTTGATGCTGTATATATGTATCACGTAAATCCATAGATCTCTCACTTTATTCTTTGATGTCTTAAACTCACTGCCATCGTCAGCGAGGCGTGGCCCAGTAGTCAGGGCATGGGTTTGAGTTCTCAGAGGTTCCCAGGTTCAAGACCAGGGGCATCCTTTGTTTAAATAAAAACTAAAAAAACTCATTCTGTTATTGAGCACAACCCTTTTATGGTTTTACTAGTATTACATCAAATCCTATTTGGATTGGTTTGCTTCTAATAGGCAGTACATATCACGCACGGGCCTATATACTTGTGCAGTTGTGCTACGTACGGAAAGTGAAGGATATATTAATGTCTACAGTTGTGAATATGTGGTTGAGCAACTTTCACCTTTCAAAATGATTGCTACAGGTTTATTAATTTTATTTGGGGAAAATTGCAGGGTCTTAGTTTTACACCAGAAATGCAGCGGAAGTCCACAAAAGCTTTCTCTGGTGGATGGCGTATGCGAATAGCTCTGGCCCGTGCTCTGTTTATTGAACCTGATTTACTATTACTTGATGAGCCAACGGTAACGTGTGAAATTAGTTGCCTCCATTTCTGTATTTAGGGATTATTCAGAATTATTGAGGTTTAATTGCTACTGCTTTTTTACAGAACCATTTGGATCTTCATGCTGTACTGTGGCTTGAATCCCACCTTGTGAAATGGCCGAAGACGTTCATTGTAGTCTCTCATGCCCGAGAGTTTCTGAACACGGTATTGCTCTCTCTTAATGAATATAAGTGTGAAATATTTTGTTATTGTCCAAAAAATCCAACACAAATGATAAGGAATCTTAACTCCATATGTGGAATGACATATATTGGACTTCTTCAGGTAGTTACAGATATCCTCCATTTGCACGGACAAAAGCTAACTGCTTATAAAGGGGACTATGATACATTTGAGAGAACACGAGAAGAACAGATCAGGAATCAGTCAAAGGCCTTGGAGACAAGTGAAAAGGCTAGAGCACACATGCAGGTTAGTACATCCCTGTCTGCATGACTGGTGCTCTAACAGTTTCTGTAATTTATTCTATTCCATGTTTTCTGATATGTAATAGAAATCTGTACTGTTAAATGCTCAAACTGTTGCTTAATAAGTTGCACTGCATTTATGGGATTGTCTTCTGCAATTTATTTACCATTCTCCATCATGCTGTTCTCAACAAAGAGAAGTAATGACAGAAGGATAGGACGAACATTACATTCCTAACAGGGAAATAACACCTCCAGGTTACAGTCGTTTCTGTCATAGGATTAAATTATAAATGGACTGGACCTATCTCTCTCCTCCTCTTCCTCACATATGCACGTGTATGTGCATATACATAGGTAATTAGATATATTAATGACATATACATGAATGCACAAATACATGCAGGCAGACAGTTGGAAACTTAGGATTGAGATGGATGTTTGGAAAAAATCTGAAATTACTATCAGTGTTTTATATTCTTTAAACAAACAAATATTCAATATTTGCAGTTGCCAAAATACAGTTATGGAGTCATATCCAGTTGAATGTTTTTGTATTTGCTTACATCCCTGCAGAGCAGCGTTGAGCATTCCTTTTTGCCTTCATGTCAATGATGTCATTGATTGAAACATAGTGTGGATCTATTTTGTTCTATGTGTTAATAACTTCTACTGGCTTGAGTTTCACTTATAAAGTCTGTCAACTATCTGATTCTTCCTATTCTGTTCTATGCAGGCTTTCATTGATAAGTTCAGATATAATGCAAAACGGGCGTCACTTGTCCAGTCAAGAATCAAGGTGCCTATCACTTTATTTTTGAAAAGGGACTAATCTAACCTCTAGCTGTTGATTTAGCATACTGATATTTTGTGGTTTAAGAGTACTGAAACCATTTAAGATCAGAACTGCAAAACTCTTTATCAATTGTTATGAATATATGAGACTGGCGAATGATTAGTTTGAGTCTTGGGTCAAATCACTAGTTGCTTTTAGAATTATATAGCAATTTAATATATTTTTATCTTTGATTATTCAGGCATTGGAGCGAATGGGTCATGTAGATGAAATCATCAATGATCCAGAGTATTATTTCCTTCTACTTGAGGACATTTTATTTTACCTTAAATATCATATTTTTGTTCTCTTGCTTTAATTTATTTAAAATTTCTGCATTTCATTATTTGAGCAAATAATGAATATTTCTTTTGCAGTTACAAATTTGAATTTCCGACCCCAGATGACAGGCCAGGGCTACCAATAATAAGCTTCAGGTTTTCTTTTGTCTTCACACTTATTGAAATTATATGCAGAAGTTTGAACTTATGAGTTAAGAGCCTGTTTGTTAAGAGGGACAATTCCTTTTTTTTGTCTTTGTTTCTTTCTTGTTCACCCCCCCTCTCTTATGTGTATGCACTTGTGTGCCATGAGAGAGTTAAACATGCATCTCATGCAGACTAGTCAGTTGCCATTGAAAAATCCCTTTGCAACACCCTTATTTGGTTTGGCAAATTCAAGGCCAAGTACTTAAAGAAGCAATGCCTTGACCATCTTAACCTCCCCATCTGGATAACGAGAGCATTTTGTTCTTGAATTTTACTTTTTTACCTCAATTTATTTACTAGTGAAAATTTGCCAATTTCGTGTTAAACAAGGCTGCAAGCGTTCAAATAGCCCCTGAAGAACGTAAATTTATTTTGGTCATCATTCAGTGTACATTTTTCTCTTTGTTCTAAATTTCTGAATTCTTCGAGTTAAGGATAACGACTGAAAATGTACATTTAATTGTTTAATGCGATGAATTTATCATAGCCCTTAATGGTAACAATCTTCTAAAAGTTGTCATCTGTAAATTCTGTATCTTATCGCACTTTTCATTAATTACATCCTCTAGCGCCTTCATAATAAAGTTATCATAATCATGAAAGACTCGTCAACGTTTTGCTCCTCTGTTTAGTGGTACTGGGAGTTTAGGCATTGTTTAATATGTTGTGCTCCTTAGAAAAATGATCATATATTCTATTGTCAACTACTTTCATGGATTCAAAAGGGATGTGGTTAGGCTCCAGTAAAGATGGGCATCATGCCTATAATTTTATAACCATGAAGTTAGAAAATATAGAACAAGGAACCTTCAAACCGAGAAACATTCTCTATGTATAAATCACTGATGTATAAATCACTGATCATATGATTCTGTTATAAATAGTAAATTATGGGAATATCTGAAGCATTTTCCAGAGATTGGCCATATCAGTGCGTGGTTGGGTGTGTATGGTGTGTGCGGGGGCTATAGATTTGAGCATCCCATAGGGGAATTGTGATAAAGCACACAAAGCTTAATAATATTTCTGAAAGGAAAATGATGTTAAAATAATTCAGTCAACTAATAACACTAAAAATACACCCTTATGTTTCTGTTCATAAAGGCTTGGGTGACGTTGCACGATTTTTTTTTCAATTTAGTTTTGCTATTTGTTTTTATTTGATATGAAAATGAATATATCATTTCAGGCTTACTCTCTCTTATCCTGGATGTCTGTAAAAATTGTAATGTCTGTGTTTGCAGTGATGCATCATTTGGTTATCCAGGAGGCCCAATCTTGTTCAAGAACTTGAATTTCGGTATTGACCTAGACAGCCGCATTGCCAGTAAGTAATGTGGAGACCTTTTTCTTCTTCTGTCCTCTTTTGTTGTTGTTGTTGTTGTTGTTGTGGGTGGGGTTGGGTTTTTTTTTTTTTTTTTTGGGGTGGGGTTGCATTTTAGTTCTGAATTAGTACATCCACCAAATTCATTCTCTTTGTTTGAGGAAGAGTTCATGTCTTCTCTGTTCACAGATACTTTTACTAGAGCAGCTTGTATGTATACAATGCTTCCTTGATGAATGATGGGGATTTATATTTAGTTGGGTCACTTTGTGGGGTGGGGGCATTTTACTGCTATTATATGAGTTTCACCACATCGTTTCCATTTATTGGTTCCAGTGTACAATAAAGCTGCTATGATTCTAGGTTAGTGACTTTGTGTCATCATGTTTAGCTATGCTCTTGTCTTTGTGCCACTCATTTTCTTTGTGTTTGTTGGTGTAGAAGTACATTATATGGTAATTAAATTATTTTATTTTTTCAATTTCTTTTAGATATATAGCCTTTGCTTTATGAATTTGGATCCATATTGTTGTAGTTCTCACATGGGGTTTGAGCTTCATGCTTTGATATATGTCTTTCAATTCTCTCCTTTCTCCTCCTAATTGAGGTATTCAAACTTGTTTTAGTGGTGGGTCCAAATGGCATTGGCAAGTCAACTATACTCAAACTGATATCTGGAGAACTCCAACCAACTTCTGGAACAGTGTTCCGGTCTGCAAAGGTGCCTTTGATCCTTTCTCCACTTGCCTTTTATCGTATTGTTCTTGTTGGCGTAGTTCTATTCCAATATTGGTGGGATCTAATTGTTAGTCCCTTCATATGATTAAGAACCTATATGCAATTTCTTGACCCATATTTTCAGAATACTGTTGAATGCACACTCTCCAAAGTCAAGTAACTCACTACTATTGCGTGTTATGCAGTCTCAACTAATGATGAGATGAATGTATAGCCCATTTCACCCTTAAGTGAAATGCAGGTCAAGTGAGTACATGGTCTCCTTCATATGCACTTATATTGTGCCTTAACCTTGATAAATCAAGGTTCAAAAAATTGGTCGATACTCATACATTGCAGCTGAAACGAGTTGATTACGCCAATGTTGGCTCATAACGATTGATACACGAGGAGATATGGGGTTTGAAGTTCAAAAGTTGCAACTCTGACTTGTTCCCTTTCATGGTCAGTAGAATTATCATTTAATAATCAAAATTTTCAAATTCGATAGCACTAGTTATCAAAAGTTGAAAATCATTCTTTTGTAGATCCACAATAAAAATACTAGATTTTGGGCACGTGCTACGCGCATGCACAAAAAACAAAATTCATGTAAAATAAAAAGTTTTTATTACTTTTCTTTATAGGCCTTTTTTCTGATTCTAGAGAATTCTAATCTTGAATGAAAACAAAAAAGGAAACCTTTCACCTTTTATTTTGAGATAAGTATCATTCTCTCTCCCCCCAAAATTTTTCAAAATAGAGATCCCTAATAAATATTTTTTTATTATTTCAAACTTTTCTTGAGATATGGTTGTATGTTTGGTCATATGTGATGTAAAACGGGAGGATCACAGTCACCTCCAAACTAAAAATTGAAGAAATAAGATTTTGAAAGAAGAAATAGAAAAGAGACTAGGGTTTAGGAAAAAAATCGTATAAATGTTGGGCTTCACACCCCTTACACTTACACTACGGGCTTCACACCCCTTACACTACGGGCTTCACACTCCAATACTTAAGAGCACACTCAGGAGAATTTAACTGATTTTTTTTAATTATTCATTGTCCATCTTATTCATTGAATTGAGCCTCTTTATATAAGCTCTTACAAAGTGAACTTCCCCATCACAAACGATGTGAGACTAAATTTCAATAAAAGAAACAACTAAACTCAAAAAAATAAACTAAGGCATAGAGTCATCTAAGAACTGGTGATGTCCTCATCAATTCTCCCGGGGTGGGAGAAACTTGACCCTGTCAAGTAAGGGCTCCTCACACGAAGTATCTCAATTTGCCCAAAGTGGTGGCCGTGGCAGCACCACTGATGCGTCATGGCTGACCCAGAGTGGTGGTGGTGAAAATGGAGAAGAAAATATTGAAGGAGATTGAAATCAGAAGCTCTGATACCAAACTGATGTAAAACAGGAGGATCACAATCACCTTCAAACTAAATATTGAAGAAATAGAGTTTTGAAAGAAGAAATAAAAAAGAGATTAGGGTTAGAGAAAAGAACCGGATAAATGTTGGGCTTCACACCCCTTACACCACGAGCTTCACACCCCAATAGTCAAGAGCACCCTCAAGAGAATTCAACTAAAATTTTTTTAATTATTCATTGTCATCTTATTCATTGAGTTGAGCCTCTTTATATAGGCTCTTATAGAGTGAACTGCCCCATCACAACCGATGTGAGACTAAATTTCAATAAAAGAAATAACTAAACTCAAAGAAAATAAACTAAGGTATAGAGTCATCTAAGAACTGGTGATGTCCTCATCAATATGGCTAGATTTTTGGGTATTGTCTTTTTAACATATGGATGAGAGAGATTTTAATGACAGTGGAGGAACTTTAGATATGCAATCATGAAGAGAGTTACATATCTTGAATTCTTGATTCTCTATCTAATAAATGCTATTTTTATTTTTATTTTTTTGAGATAAGACTTTAGATGTATAGTTAGATTTCAAGATTTGATAGTAGTTTGTTAATGGATGGATAGATTTTGTTTGAACATGACACGAACGGAATCACAATCAAATTATAATTCCAATAAAAAGGTTGCGGTTAATAGATAATTATTTAAAAAAGTCTTAATAACATTTTTTGAGTGATGGTTGGATTAATCTCTTTATTTATTTGGTTGAATCCAATAATAAACCATGTAATATTGGGTTAAGTTCAAAATCCAATAATAGTAAATTTTTTTCTTTAAAATATTGGGTTTGACTCATAACTTGGGTTACAACTGAAGTATTAATTTAGACCAAATCTATTACACACTTTAACTCCTTTTGATATTTTAGAACTTGCAAAGTTTGTTTAGAAATTGGTGACATTGAAAGTTTTCCCTTTTAAAATTTTAAATTCCCTAATATTCTTGCATATTAATAATATTAAATCTATTTAGAAAATATTGCTACATCGACTACTGGATATAATGTTCCCAGAAGTGTTATTAAATGGGGGAGGCGGAGCTGGGTGGTAGACTCGACGCCGAGTGTTCAACTGCCTAGGTGGAGTAGGCTTGAAGTTTTAGCTTATTTGAAGTGGGTTGAAATTGACCCACTTTGTATATAATGCGTTAAGATTTGATTCCCTAACCCATTTCTTCTCCTCCGGAGCAAAGGCGGTGGGAAGGGCGGGGGCCGCGGCGATGGCGTAAATCGGTGAAGGCATCACCAAGCACATGCGACCGTTGTTCTAGGAAACCCTCACATAAGCGCTTATGTCCTAATCGGAGTGGCCTGGGGTCCGCCTCCGCCTAGGTGACTGTCTGGGTTGTTTTCCAAGACACTATTTCTGAGTGAGACTTGATCTAATATTCACATCAATTATTAGAAAAATGCCAAAATTCCCCAATTGTCTTCACTATTTTTTAATTTCAAATAATTCTAAAATTTTTAAGCACCACTAATACAAACATTCTGATAATTTTGATGCGAAACTATCAAATCAATTGAAATCACCATTATTGATACAAAAACAAGGTGAAACAACTGATATTCCAAACATTGGTTAAAACAATTTTACATCTTGATTTATTAGTTGTCAATTAAAAAGATATGTAAATGCTTCGTGTTACTGAGGAAATGACGCTTAATAGAGTATGAAAGAAAAGATTCATGTCGCTGACACCAAAAGTTTAGGATAAAGGCTTTGTTGTTGTTTATTAGTCGTCAATAACTGATGATTCTGCTTTATTCTTTTGTACGAGGTGACATGTTGTGGCATTAGGAATCTGTAAGATTTTTTTTTATGTATATTGTACTATTTTTGGATCTCACATTTGTGAATAGTTTGTTGACCGCTTGGGGTGGCAATTGGGTCATGTTAAGTTGGACTCAGGTTGGGTCAGGTTCAGATCAACCCGTATATGCCTGCCCCAAACCAGCCGGATTATTAATTGTGTCATTGACTTTGACCCAAAACTGACTCTCTGGGTAATTGGGTTACCCGAACCTGAGCCGACCAAACAGATTACCAGCGACTCGGTTCATAATAATAATTGGTTTACTTAAAAAAATTTTCTAGAGGGGAGAATCAAACACTCACGCCCAACTTTTGAGCACATGTTTAAACACTCTAACGACACAACTCTTTTTTGTGTATCTGTGTTTGAATACTAGTCTTTATTATATTTATTTGTTAATTGTTACCTATATATGTTCTTTTATTTTTAAAAAAAATAGTTTTCTATGGGGTTAGTTGGGCAAATTCCCTTGACCTAACCTGTTATTAATCGGTTAGGCGGGTTTTATCTGATTATGACCCATACACATTTATGGCCAACCAATAATGGTGATTTTGATTGGTGTTCGGGTCAACCTGTCAACGTCAAGATTGCCTCTTCAGTCCAGTTCCCTTCCCCATTTTGCACAACTAAGTTCCATGTGCATATACATAGATACAAGTGATGTGGCTAAATTTGATAGCATGTTTATCAGGGAGAACCAAAATTATTTGATTGGCAGTGATATTGCAGGTTTCCTCTGCCTTATACAAATCATGCCTTATTATAGCTTGATTCTTTCTATTGTATGGTACCTGCTCCATTGTCACTGTAGAAGAAATTAATGCTAGTCTGTTTTCCTTTCATTGCAGGTTCGCATGGCTGTGTTCAGTCAACACCATGTTGATGGACTGGACTTGTCTTCAAATCCTCTTCTCTATATGATGCGCTGCTTTCCAGTAAGCACTACTTGTGATAATCTTGAAAAACTAGATGTACAGAGACTAAGATGTCCAAGATGATCACAAATTGACTTAGTGCGTTTCTGGGATTATTTCTTGTCTTGTTGTCCCATTAAGAGGTCATTGGTTAGGTTTGCAAAGTAATGTCAGAAAATAAATATGTAACGACTAAGATGTTCCAGATAATTACTATTAACTGTTGCTTAATATGCATTGTTTATCCTTCAATCCATTCATGTAAAGCTTTTGGTAAAGTGGTTTCCTCTCATGGTATCACAGAACTAAGTTTCAAGAAACCCTGTCACGCTCCACGTCCCAAAATATGCGGAAACGGCACGTGACGAGAGTCGACGACGCATGTACGCAAGGAGAATACCCCACGTATACACGCTAAGCCTCAATGTAATCTGAGCAAACTATATAAATCAACTAAAGCCATAAAGCCAATGCAATATGACATAAATTTATACACAACGATATATTATTTCATGAATAATCAAATAGAATAGATGCTGAGTCCAATCTATAGAGAATCAAAAAAATCGATAAGAATAAATAAAGAGGATATGAATAATATCCATATCGGATAATCACGCAGAGGGAAACTCTGGGCTCCTCACAATACGTGTGATCCTCTCCAAATACCTGATCAGCAAAATGAGATAATCCTAGATCTAGATATGCAAATCCAGAAGAGGTAGAAAACTCTCAACGAGTGTGTAAAATGAGGGAATAACAATATATATAATATAATAATAGTCAGTATACTATGAATACAATAACAATCTAATACATAGATGAACAGTAATGAAAACAGACGGTAATAAAATCATATGTACAGTCAGGTGTCTATCATAGCATGTATATATTTGGTGTCTATTATAGCATGTACGTATAACAAATAAACACATGTCAAATTACGGTGCATTATGGAATGTCTATTTTATTGATTACGTTAGCGAACTCCAATTGCCACATGCAGTAAACACAATACTACACCTACTACACATGTCAATTGGGGTCCTATGTTATTGAAATTGACAGATGTTGACATTATCTGTATTTTAAGTGGGTCCTGTACGTACCCGGGACCACGACCTTAATTTTCTGACGCTGAACTAGACCGTACCGCTAGGTACATAGTATCAATAACAGATGGGATGCCAGTCATCTCCCGGGAACCCTACAGTGGAATTCTCTTTCGATTGTGCAACCTATATCCTAGGTCCACTCAAAATATAGACGTTATTTTCTCCATCAATTTTTTCAATCTTGGTGTAGACAGTTTAATATCCATGTCACCTAGGTTACTGGGGTGATACAGTAACAATAATTATGATAATGTAAACAATATAACAGTATGACGTACAATGACGTTATAGGAAAACAATATTCTTCCAGTAAATTCAATAACATGACTCTATAATTAAAAACATGACATGTATTGATTCGTTAACATGTTTACAATAAATAAAATAGATAAAGGTGAGACTATCAGAAAATGTGAAGGAAGTGACAATGTCATGTACATCGCATCCAAGATATATAAATCACAATAAATCAATAATAGACCCCAAATAAATCTTTTACTTTAAATCAAGAGTGACACATGGTCTATTCCAAGATACACCAATCATACTAAATCACAGAGATCGAAATCAAAACATTATCAAAGGGTGGAACATCCCCGAACAATATGAAATCTAGAATTTATCCTTACCTCTAATACACAACATCAATAAGGGATCGATAATATTCTGACCAAACTAATAAGTGGGTGAATTTGAAACCCTCACAACCAATAATCTAAAAGCAACTCATAATCCAACCATCATCAATCCTATCTAAATACTAACCAGATCCAATGTAAGGAATACAAATCCCAAGTCAAACTCCAACTGTAATTAGGTCCATATACAGATCCAAGCTCCAAGAGATCCAATCTTTTAATGAAGTAACATCCTATTTAATCAATTCTCAATGTCCAATTGAATTCCCGTTTGAATTATTACCAAATAAGGAAAAATCGGGTATAATAAAATAATTCACCTAGTCCACACATTTTCTACAATCACGAACTAATTAACCTCCAGATTACAGATTAGAGTCTAAATTCATCATATCTAGATCCGAATCAAAATGATAAATAATTAAATATAAACTGAGAGAACCGCTAATATCTCAGTGACGATATATTAAGTCCATATACCTTTAAACATCAAATATATATCTGATCCATCATCACCAAAATATCCAACTCTTCTACAGTATAATAATTCATTGATCAATAATCGATTGTTCCAAATAAAATCATCATAATGCTTAAAATCAATAGTCTGGCTTTTCTGAGATTTTCTATTCACTAGTTACAATATCATCAAACATGTTATATCAAAATTTAGATCAAGACAATTTACAACTCTCTATATGATAGGAATTTAAATAAACAATTTAATAACTAACATTAGATAAATAAATTACCAATAAATAGATTATCGTTAATAGAACTTAATTTACTTAAAAGAGAAAAAGAACACTCACATGATACAATTCTATAATTAGTTAGAGATTAATCAAAAAATGCAATAATTGATGATATTGAATTATTTACTACATAAACAAATTATCAAATAAAACATGATATATTTTAACAATGAAAACACTCACGCAATTTAAATAGATAAAAACACTCAAAAATAAACACTCACTTGAATACATCGCGGATCCGAGTCGGATACAAACGGGTTTGCTATTGACTGCCGGATTGGATTGGCATCTGTTACAAGAACTGGGTTCAGAACGCTTGCGGGTTAGATCCAACTCAGCTTGAATCCGGTCTGATGCTCTGGCAATAGATACGGATCAGATTACTATCGTGTCTGGGTTGGCAGGCTCACGGATTCATATCTACGCTATAAGTGGGTCGGGTTCATAACGAGTATGGGTCTATATTGGGTGGAGACCCAACATGAGAAGTAATGAGAGAGATACAAAGTATACAGAGGTAGAAAGGGCAGGGAAAAGAGGGTGGTTCACGTCGTGGAGGAAGAGGAGATGCTGGGGTTTCTCACGCGCGAAAAGTTGCATGGCAGCGGTGGTAGGGGAAGCGCAGGTGGCGGTTTGTTGGAGGAAGAAGGAGACGAGGACGAGGCGTCCCACGGCGGGGGTGTAGGCCGAGGTAGGGTGGCGCGATGTGGTACTGTGCAGGAGGGGGCAAGGGTGGCGGTTGTGCTGTGGTGGAGAAGTAAGAAAAAGAAGATGAGGAAGAAGAAAAGGAGAGGGAGGTGGCGGTTGGAGCAAGAGGAGGAAGGCAGGCTGAGGGCGGTGGCTTGGATGCAGCAGCAGTCGAGCGAGGGAGGGAGAGGAGCAGAGAAGGGCGCGCAGGTTCTGGGTCTCGAGCACGAGGAGGAAACAGGGGAGATGGGTGTTGGGTGGCAGGTGAGGGAGGTGGCAGCGTGGGGATGAGCGCGATGGTGCATGGGTTTCGACTAGGGAGGAGGTCGGGTTGCATGGCGTGCAGGCAGCGATGGGTCGATTGCGCAGCGAGGAGAACGAGGAAGCGACGTGGTGGCGGCAGGGCAAGAGGAAGAGAGGGAGAGAGGGGAGTTGGCAATGGCGGCGCGGGTGCCGTGCATAGGTTAGGATTAGGGTCTTGCTGAGGGAGAGGGAAGGAGAGAGAATGGAATGGGCTCTCCTTGGGCCAAAAGAAAAATAAAAAGAAAAGCAAAATGAGAAAGAGAAGGAGAGCAGTCGGCTAGGTTTATTCATGGGCTTGGATTTGGTTTAAATGAGATGAAAAGAGAAAATAGGATAAGTGGCCTGGGCTATTGGAATGGAGGGAAAGGAAAAAATTCAGAGCAGGAATGCATTGGCTACAATTATAATTATAATTATACAAAAGTATTAATTTGTATAGTATAACTAGGGGTATTACATTCTACCAACCTTATAAAAAATTTTGTCCTCGAAATTTCAATATGGTGAGGAAAATGATAAAAGGTGAATCAAGAGTGGATCAAGGTTGATAATGAATAGAAAAGAATCAAGAATTGATGTAGGATTCAAAGAAAAGAATGATCAATCGCGAACGACATCTTCTCGCTCTCAGATCGCTTCTCAGTGGCATCACTATTCCACCGCGTTACTCTGATTTCTGTCACCGACTTTGAAATTGAGTGGCCAGTCTCGAGAACCAAAATCGAAAAGTGAAATCAGGATGAAAAGTTAGAATCAAGAAGAAAATTTATATCACTTGAAAATATTGGAATCGGGAATTTCATATGATTCTGGAGATGGATATTCAAAAGAAGGTTGATCGATTTCCAAGTGGGCTCAATATCATTGAGTGAATAGTATATGTATATTGCAGTGTAAATATAATCCGTCTCAGGTCACTGGTAAGAAATAGGTTCTCTTTGTGTTGAAATCTTGTTCTGATACCAAGAAAATTCTGTCACGCACCGCTTTATAAAATACGTTAAAATGACACATGACGAGAGTCAGCGACGTATATACGTGAGGAGAATACCCCACGCATACATGTTAAGTCTCAGTGTAACCTAAGCAAGCTATACAAATCAACTATTAAAGCCACAAAAGTCACTGCAATATGACATAAATTTTTACACAAGGATATATTATTTTATGATTAATCAAATACAATAAATGTTGAGTCCAATTTATAGAGAAACAAAAGAATCTACAAGAATAAACAAAGAGGACATGAATAATATCCATACTGGGTAATTACGCAGAGGGAAGCTCCAGGCTCCTCGCAATACATGTGATCCTCTACAAATACCTGATCAGCTAAATGAGATAATTCTAGACTTGAATATGCAAATCCAGATGAGTCAAAAAACTCCCAGCGAGTGTGTAAAATGAGAAAATAACAATATATATAATATAATAACAGTTAATATACTGTGAATACAATAACAATCTAATACATAGATGAACAGTAATGAAAACGGACGATAAAATAATCATATGTACAACCAGGTGTCTATTATAACATGTAAATATTTGGTGTCTATTATAGCATATACATATAGCAAATGAACACACATCAAATTACAGTGCATTTATGGATTATTTATTTTATTAATTATGTTAGCGAACTCCAATTGTCACATGCAATAAACATAATACTACGCCTACTACACATATCAATTGGGGCTCTATGTTATTGAAATTGACAGATGAAGATATTGTCTGTATTTTAAATGGGTCCCGTACATACCCGGAACCACGACCTCAATTTCTTGGTGCTGAAGCAGGCCGTACCGCTAGGTACTTAGTAACAGTAACAGATGGGATGTCAGTCATCCCCGAGAACCCTGCAGTGAAACTCTTTTTCGGCTGCGCAATTTATATCTAAGGTCCATCCAAAATACAGACGTTTTCCCATCAATTTCTCCAATCCCGGTGTAAATTATTTAATATCCATGTCACCTAGATTACTTGGATGATACAATAGCAGTAATGATGATAGTGTAAACCGTATGACAGTACAATGGCGTTATAGAATAACAATATTCTCCCAGTAAATTCAATACATGAGTCTATACTTAAAAACATGACATGTGTTGATTCGTTAACATGTTTACAATAAATAAAATAGGTAAATGTGACTATTAGAAAATGTGGAGGAAGTGACAATGCCATGATATATCACATCCAAGATATATATAAATCACAGTAGATCAATAATGAGTCTCTCTATAAAGCTCTTACTTTAAATCAAGAGTGACACACAAGGTCTATTCCAAGATACACCAATCATACTAAATCACGGAGATCAAAATCAAAACATTACTAAAGAGTGGAATATTTTCGAACAATATGAAATCTGGAATTTATCCTTACCTCTAACACTCAACATCAATGAGGGATCGATAATGTTTTGACCTAACTAGTAAGTGGGTGAATCCTAAACCCTCACAACCAATAATCCAAAAGCAATTCATGATCCAACCATCATCAATCCTATCTAAATACTAACCAGGCCCAATGTAAGGAATACAAGTCTCAAGTCAAACTCCAATTGTAATTAGGTCTATATACAGATTCAAGCTCCAAGAGATCCAATCTTTTAATGAAGCAACATCCTATTTAATCAATTCTCAATATCCAATTGAATTCCCGTCTGAATTATTACCAAATAAGGAAAAATCAGGTATAATGAAATAATTCACCTGGAATCCATACATTTTCTACAATCACGAACTAATCAACCTCCAGATCAAATCAGATTACAATCTAAATTCATCACATCTAGATCTGAATTAAAATGGTAAATAACTAAACATGAACTGAAAGAATTGCTAATATCTCAGTGATAAAATACTGAGTCATATATCTTTAAACATCATATATATATATATATTTATATGATCCATCATCACCAAATATCTAGCTCTCCTATAATATAATAATTCATTGATCAATAACCGATTGTTCCAAATAAAATCGTCATAATGTTTAAAATTAAAAGTCTGGCTTTTCTGGAATTTTCTATTCACTAGTTATAATATCATCAAACATGTTATATCATAATTTAGATCAAGACAATTTACAACTCTCTACATGAGAGGAATTTAAATAAACAATTTAATAACTAACATTAGACAAATAAATTGCCAATAAATAGATTATCGACAATAGAACATAATTTACTTAAAAGATAAAAAGAACACACATGCTACAATTCCATAATTAGTAAGAGATCAATCAAACAATACAATAATTGACGATAATGAATTATTTACTACATAAACAAATTATCAATAATAAAACATGATTTATTTTAAACAACGAAAACACTCACGCAATTAAATAGATAAAAACACTCAGAAAATAAACACTCACTTGAATACGTCGCAGATTCAGGTCGGATTCAAACGGGTCTGCTGTTGCGGATTGGATCAGCATCTGCTATAGGAAACATGTTCAGAACGCTTGCGGGTTTGATACAACTCAGCTTGGATCCGATCTGATGCTCTGGCAATAAATACGGATCAGATTACTATCGAGTCTGGGTTGGCAGGCTCACAGATTCAGATCTACGCTAGAAGTGGGTCGGGTTCATAACGAGTTTAGGTCTATATTGGGTGGAGACCCAACATGAGAAGGAATGAGAGAGAGAGAGATACAGAGTGCATAAAGGGAGAAAGGGCAGGGAAAAGAGGGTGGTGCACGGTATGGAGGAAGAGAAGATGCAGGGGGTTTTTCGCGCGCGGAGAGTTGCATGGCCGCGGTGGTAGGGGAAGCACAGGTGGCGGGCCGTCGGAGGAAGAAGGAGACGAGGACGAGACGTCCGAAGGCGGGGGTGCAGGCTGAGGTAGGGTGGCGCGAGGTGGTGTTGTGAAGGAGGGGGCATGAGTGGCGGTTGTGCTGTGGTGGAGAAGGAGGAAAAAGAAGATGAGGAAAAAGAAGAGTTGAGGGAGGTGGCGGTTGGAGCAAGAGGAGACGGAGGGCTGGCCGAGGGCGGTGGGTGGTCGGCGTGGTTTGGGATGCAGCGGCGGTTGAGCGAGGCGGGAGAGGAGCAGAGAAGGGTGCGCCGGTGCTGGGTGTCGGGCACGAGGAGGAGGAAGCAGGGGAGATGGGTGTCGGGTGGCATTGGTGAGGGAGGTGGCAGCGTAGAGATGAGTGCGGTGGTGCATGGGTTTCGACTAGGAGTCTAGGAAGGAGGTCGGGTGCATGGCGTGCAGGCAGCGGCGGTGGCGCATCGAGGAGAACGAGGGGACGTGGTGGTGGCAGGGCAAGAGGAAGAGAGGGAGAGAGGGGGGTTGGTAGTGGCGGCGCGGGTGCAGTGCATGGGTTAGGGTTAGGGTGTTGCTGAGGGAGGGAAGGAGAGATAAATAGATAGAGAGATAGAGAGAATGGGCTGGGCTCTCTTTGGGCCAAAAGAAAAATAAAAAGAAAAGCAAAATGAGGAAGAGAAGGAGAGCAGTGGGTTGGGTTTGTTCATGGGCTTGGATTTGGTTTAAACGAGATGAAAAGAGAAAATAAGATAAGTGGGCTGGGCTATCAGAATGAGGGAAAACGAAAGAAATTGAGCGAGGGATTGGATTTAGCTACAATTATAATTTTATAAAAATATTAATTTGTATAGTATAACTAGGGGTTACAGGCCATGTGTTCAAAACTGTAAACTCATTATTGGAAGGAAAGAACCCTCCATAGAAGTACAAGAAGAAGAAGAAAAAAAGGAGAGAGAGAAAATACATTTTCTTTTATGTTAATGGAACAATAATCAATGAACATGATGTATTAAGCTGGCTTGTCTTTTATATCCTAATATCCTAATTAAGGGTGTGTATAAGTGACTTTTGCTGATTATTTTGTCCAATTAGTCTCTGTAATGTTTTGCTAGAATTTGATCTGGGAAAATACATTTCTTGAGTCTACTAAATTTTAATGACCCATATACCTGAAATATATTTTTTGCAGGGAGTACCTGAACAGAAACTTAGGGGTCACTTGGGTTCTTTTGGTGTGACGGGTAGTCTTGCACTTCAGCCAATGTACACTTTGTCTGGTAAGAGCATCACAAGTTTGATAATTAATTCAAGTATTGATTTAGCTTCAAGGCAAGCCTATTTTCGAGTTTGCATTTGCTTATTGTTCTCATTTCAAATTTTCTCACATGTTAGACATACTGGTTTGGGGTATTAAATGCATGATGGACATATGTTGATTTAAAAAGTGGGATTCAGAGCATGGATCAATACACACTGACAAAGCATTATTGTCAGTCTGTAGCAGTTTGTGAGACATTTAAGTGACAAACGTAACTTCCTCCTGTATTTGCTTGTTGATTTCAGGTGGTCAAAAGAGTAGGGTCGCATTTGCAAAAATCACCTTCAAGAAACCACACATTATTCTCCTCGATGAGCCTTCAAACCATCTTGTAAGTTCATCAAGTTCAGAAATTAATCTTCATTTTCATTATTTATGTTGCTTTTACACGCACTTTGCAAATATAAAACTAGGCAAATTCAAGCCAATGTTGGAGTTCCACAAATAGTAATCAAAGTGATATGATCATAAGTTATTTTACAATCAAATAATATACTTTGGTTCAAGCTGAGTTGTGCATTCTTCACGTGATCTTGGTTTAGTTTCTAGAAGGCATTATGGTATCACACTCATTCATCACCGTCAGCTTTTCCCATCAAATGAGATTGCTTATGGAGCACAATTATATATGAGGACCTACGACAAATATGGCATAATTTTATAAAACCATCAGCTTTCTAACTTCAGAAGAATTCCTTGCGAAGTAACTTTGGATATGAGATGGAATTACAGTCCCTAAAGGATCTGGAGTGTGGATTTTATGATTATAGAAAGGGAGTTAGGCAGAGAATGTGTTGCAGCCATTGCTTCAGATTTCTAGGAGGTTAAAGAAGCAGGACTTTGTACTGCAAGGAATTGGATGAAGTATTTCCCATCCCAAATTGTTGATCTTGATTTGGTGGAAGGGCTCTTACATACGGAAGGGAGTTTATGTGGATGGCATTAGCATATACCGTTTGAAACGTCAGCACACAATCTGTGGCTTTAGATTTTGTTTTTTGGCGAGTTGGGCATTAAATTAATCCATGAGAGCCTTACAAAGGTTCGCCATACTTGCTACAGATAACTTAATTTTCTAGTTAATGTGATATGTACACATATTTATGTTATTTAGTTTCTTTGCTTCATCATACTTGAGATGTCATCAAGGCGGATCTTCTTCTCTAGGTCTAACTTGTGAAGAGACTTGTTTGTTTGATTATTGGTTTTTCGTTTGTTTGATGTCAAGCTATTGTTTCTCATATAAAACGAGTGATTTCTGAAAAGTCATGCGGTTATGAATTGCAGGACTTGGATGCTGTTGAGGCACTCATTCAAGGTTTAGTCCTCTTCCAAGGAGGAGTATTGATGGTAAGCATAATTCATTCTATTACTCGTTGTAGATCTCTGTAGTATATAGTACTGTCAATACTATCTGATCATTCCTTTGCTGCCCGCTGTTGATATTATCTTATTATTCCTTTTGGCGCGCTGTTGATGTTATCTGATTATTCCTTTGGTCCAGGTGAGTCATGATGAACATCTAATATCTGGGAGTGTTGGTGAGTTGTGGGCGGTCTCAGATGGCAAGGTTACACCTTTCTCCGGGACATTTCTGGATTACAAGAAGATGCTCAAATCTTCTTGATGGAATGGATTATTCGTTCAGATTTTACTTTGAGCATGTTTAGACAAGATGTATATGAAAAAACTATGGTAATGCATTATGCCTGCTATTGAAGCCAAATTTGTATAACAAAAATTTATACATAGCTATGATGATTACTATATAAATTTTACTGGCGCGTCCAAAGTCATTTGTAGATGGCACGCCGTGTTATAACAGTGGTGCTGTTAGTTCTTTAGAACTCAATGTGTGTTTCATTATGTAATGTCCAAAGCATGAGATTCTTGTGGGGTAAAAGAGAGAATATCACGAGTGGAGTGTTGCTTAAAACTTAGTAGGGAAACAGGGTATGACCTTTAGTTTGATTGCGTCAAGAAGATGAAACTTCTGCATGATGTCACTTTGAACTGCTTAATGTATTGCTGGCCAAATATTTACTAATTATTTGAATTTTCAAGTGCATTGATAGTTAAGTATTTATGCTCAATGCTCAATGCTCATTGCTTCATAACTCTGGCCGATCAATGTAGTTTCAACGCAATTGCAAAGAGAAGCGAGGAAAAAGGAATTGAGGTAACTACTCATGTTGACAGGGAATTTTGTTGATGAATTGCTTATCAGTGGTTTTTGAGGGACTGTTTGGCTCCCCAACAAAGAGATGCAAAATTGACCGCTCTGTGGTGTGGGGCTCATTGCGTAGCTTTTCACTCGTTTTCGGTCCTTCTCTAAGCTGAAACCAAAAATGTAAAATTTTAAAAATATAAAAAGACTTACATATCATTTTTTCTTTTCTGAAAGAATCAATCAAGTATAATTGTGTAAAGCTGACAGACAGTGAACCCACAAAACATCAACTTTTTCACCTAATTTCGGAAAAAACAAACAGCCCCTAAAATGAGTTTTGAATTAAGTGTACGGATTGATCATCACTCACGCGACAGAGAGGTCAGTGAATCTAATACATAGCTTTATAGCAGCTTTTAAAATACAATTGGGTGGTTCTCTTTCGTCAAATTCAATTGGTCTAAATCTTTCCTTTCTTTAAAAGCAAACGAGGGAAACAAAATTTTACATTATTAGATTTAGATTTCTACGTATTTAGAGGATTACAGAAATTGAAAATAAAAAAAAATGCGAAATTGAAAATAAAAAAAAATGATTGCGCATCCAGGGTTCTACGTATTTAGAGGATTACAGAAATTGAAAATAAAAAAAAAAGATGCGAAATTGAAAATAAAAAAAACGATTGCGCATCCAGGGAATCGAACCCTGGTCAGTACCGTGGGAGGGTACTATGATACCACTACACCAGATGCGCTTTTCGGTAGGTGGGACAAGAAATATTAATTTTATTTATATCAAATATGTTTTTGTCATCCTTTTGTCATTCACCTTTGCAGTGTCTCAACTCACAAGCAATCCTATACGCCTTGTCTGTACCTTCTCCGTTCTGCAAGTAGTCATACAAACTAATACTTATGCAGAGTTTGTATATATGCACGAGATTGTTTTCATTAATTCTTTTTTCTCAATCTGATCTATGTTTTCTGATATCAAGCTATCATCATTATTGTTTTGTTATACCACGGAAGCTATTCTGCATTCTTGTGCATTCTATGGTTGCTGAGCTCCTTGCAACAAGTAATTTTTCTTCTTCTACTGAGTTATGTTTACTCTTCGGTCACAGATTCAATGTATAATTAAAAAGACAGATTCCGTCGTGTAATTTAGAGAGACTGCAAGAGGCATTAATTCAGATAATAACATTAATTTTACACCCCTGAGATTATTTCAAATAATTTTTCTGCCCACCAAAGCATGGAGGAGAGATCTCACAATTTAACTCGCTGAATCGACTTCAATAGTAGTCTTTTTGTCCTTGTCCTTGATTTAATCACCAAAAACTGAGCTTGTGGACAAATTAGCATCACTGTCTCCACTCCAAGAAAAAAAAAAAAGAAAAAAAAAGAAAATCTCCTCCCATATTCCACGTCACCAATCTAAACTCGAACTGCCGAAAATACCCCTCTCTATACTACTGCCGTGAGCCATCTGTCTCTCGTCGTATGGCTCGTATTTAAACCAACGAGCTTTCAACTTTTCTCGCTCTGGAATTTCCTCCCCCTTTGCCTTCTCTCTCTCTCTCTCTCTCTAGGGTTGATTTTCTCTCTCTAAAAAAATTTCACCCAAATCGATCGATCGATCGATCTGAGCTCCGTCAATGGAGAACTCGAGCATCATATCGTGCGAGAAGATCGATCGCATGGCGAACTGGCTCGGCACGAGCGTGGCGTCGGCTTTCTTCGCCTCGCTCGAGCGCTGCTCCTGCATCAATCTCAGCACGACCGACGTCGAGGACGAAGAGGAAGCGAAGGAACGCCCGCTGATGTTCGCGAAGCCCGACGGCGTCGATTTGAGCGAGGCGGACGCGAAGCGCGACAAGCTGCCTCCGGTTTGATCGAGATCGCGGTACTTTCCTCCTCCGAATCGCTGTAGTTTGCTGCCCCTTTTAGCTTGTGAATGAGTGCTTGCTGTTTGTATGTCCTTGTACTGGATTTTTGAAAGGTGTTAGTTTGATACTAATAGCTAATGAAATGTCTTTGTTCTTGTGATTTCTGTGCGAATTTGTGCCAGTGATTTTGCTTTCTGACCATTTATTTTTCCCGATTATTAGCATTTGTTATGATAATGCTTAGTTGATTGCTTACGGGTCGCCTGCTGGTTGAGAAAGTGGGTAATTGTGGCATAATTATTGATTTTGGGACATAAATGTAGTTATAAAACTTTTCGAGTAGTACATTGAATCTTCTGCAGATGATTTTCTCTAAATTTTTAAGGGTGTAATTGGGGTGATTAGCATCAAAGGTAGATATAATAACTACCAACAATAGTCTCTGGAGATAGCACTAACCATATAGAGTACAGTCAAAATGAGGTTGGTGTGAAAAAAGCAACTATTTGGTGTGTGCTCCGCCAATCACATGACTCATATGTCAGGATTGGAATTAGTCTTCTAATGATGAGACTGATGTTAGTGGAGCAAACCCTGGCGCTTCTCATTTGGGCTATTCTTCAGTCCAGAAAATAATTTCTAGAATAGAAATGCTAAGATGGATTAGCGACAATATGCTAAAAGATGTTATAAGAAATGATGCATCCATAAGATGTTAGAAGATGGTTCAATTAAGGATAAAGTGAAGGAGAATCAGTTGGATGGTTTTAGCATGTTCAATAGAGACTGATAAAGTTCACCAGTACCAGTTGGGAGTGATAGGATATCACAGTTGATGGAGAGAGGACTGGACTTGCACTTAGATAAACAAAGATGGAGGCAACAACAAAAGGACGTGATAATTGCTAATTTAACAAAGTAGGTTGCCTCTATAAGGCAGAATGTAAACAGAGGAATCATGTAGCCACAGCCCCAGAGATTCGGGATAAAGTTACTGTTGTTTGAATCATCGACAACTTACACGCATACTCGCTTGTTGTACACTTGTACATGCATGTCTCCGTGTCTATTCTTCAGAAAGCTGCCATGTCACATTCTGAACACCTAGTCACTGGCACTTGTATTACGTGTCCAAGCAGCACTGCTGAGAAACTACTTGCTGTGGTCAGTGGCACCTGCTTTGAACTTGATGGGTCCTCTCTCAATTTACTGGTTGGGATTGAGTTGTCTGTCTAGATGGCAAGAACATCAACAGCATACAAAGTCCAATAAAGTTTGCAAATTTCATCATTTTCCTCTGAAGACGTTGTTAAGGGTTATTTTGTTTTGTTTTGTTTTGTTTTGTTTTTTTATTTTGCTTTGTTTACCTTTTTGTTGTCTTAGGCTTCTGGTGCTGTCTTTAGTGACTTATTGGGATGTTTCCATCCATTTTCATTGCCGCACTTTGTATTCCCCTCCCCCCGCCCCTCTTCTTTTGGCTGTCTCAAGTCGACATTAGTGGGGTTGGGTTGGTAAGAACGAATGCAGGAGGCCGGCAGATGTATGAGTAGAGTATAAATAGTTAGAGGACCAGGCCTTAATCTTATCCTTTGGGTTAATTCATCACACTAAAGTACACTCAAATTTTGTTTACCAAGTGGCCTTATGCCATTGCTAGATGTCACTTGGTTTTTTGGAACTTTCTCTTACGCTTAGAATATCTTTCTTTCTTGTTCAGCCATATCTACTCTCAAGAAGAATGTGTCTATTTGTTCATAGAGTTTATTTTTGCATGATGTATGTATATATTATATTTCATTCTGCAGTCAGGACTACCCAGGAGTATGCATTGCTCCGTTACATATTTGCTTTAGACTTGGAAGACCATAACCAAAAGTCTAAACGTGCAATTGGATGTGTCCAAAGCTCGAATGAAGCGTTACTTTAGTCAGTTACATATTTCTTAACTGACCTCATCAAGTTTCAGAACGCTTCAGTGAGCCTGGATAGCAGTCAGTTTGAGAGTTCTTTTCTAATCTGTGGAGGTAGATTTTCCGTAGAAGATTCCCTACCATAGACAAGAGAGCACTTCTTTTGCCGCTAGTGGGTACCTGCTAGAGCCCAAAGACAAAAGAGTGTCTATCAGATTAGTAGCACCGGTAGGGTGTCGGCCTAATGTCCTCGGGCGTGGGAATCAGTAGTCGGTTTGGAGGAAGGTATAGAAAGAAACAGAGACGGGGGCCAACAGAGAGAAATTGTTGTCATGGTCTGGAGTAGTAGAGGGGAACTACTAGTATATGGAGACGACAGACTGACAATCATGATCGTGGGAGTGTTGGTATGGTATGTGCTCTTGATAGTTAAAGGAGTTCTCTTCTCTTCTCTTTGGGGAAGGAGAGTTTTTATACCTGACTGTGGTAGTCGGCATGTAGGCAGATAAGCGCGGGTGAGATTATCGCAACTGCACGATTTGCACATGTTGATTTGTTGTAACGATCGTGATCACCGATGTTGGTTGGTTGAGATTGCATGCAGGAAAATTCGCCAATGTCCATAACTGCCCGACTGATAGGGACGTTACACATTATGAACGTGGGAGAGGATGGAGCTGCATAACTGTCAGCGGAGATTAAAAATAATCTGTTGTTGGAGATTCAGATATAAAACTGAATCTTTCGGAACAGAGAGGGCCTCTGAGTGGATAAGACCCTGAGGAGGTCGGATGTGGTGAGGACTTCGGAGGAAGGTCTGATGCCTCTCGGAGAGTTGGAGGATAAGGACACGTGTTGCCATCTTTGACATGATCAGATTTTTGACCATTACAGGTGCCCCCCCGCTCTTTCGCTTGTCGGAGCCTGCAGAAGGGAAGTCGGAGGAGTGGAGTTGGTTGGAAAACTCTATGCCTTAAAACTTTTTTTGGTGTTTGTGAACAGAGGAGAATCTGGATCATCATTGCAGATCTTCTGGAATCACGTGGAGATCACGCTGCTGACTGACAGTTGTGATGTCAATCGGTTCGATCTCTTGAAATTTGTATCCTGCGTCCCTTTGAATCCTAGGGTATGTTTGGTTGTCGTAGCTGGCCGTAATTCGTAGTTGTAATTGGTAAAGTCTTTTACAATTGTAAATGAGTTACATGTATGTAAATTTTACGGTGTTTGGTTGGTAATATAAAATTGTAAAGTGGGAAAATGTATTGTACTTTACGGCGTTTGGTTGTTGTAATGTATAAGTCGTAAGTGAAAAAGTTGACCACAAAATTAACTATTTGGTGATTTTAAAAGTTTTAATACTGCAAATAAATATTAAAAAAATTAAATATTAAAATTTTTTAATATTAATATAAAAAAATATTACAAATTTGTATGACCACAAAGTTAACTGTAACTGGGCTGTAAGTGAGTGGTAACTGGGTTGCAAGTGAGGGGTAATTGGGTTGTGTAAGTCTTTTACGAATTACGGTCCAAACAAACGCCGTAGTTGTAACTGGATAGTAAGTCATTTACGAATTACGGAGTTTTACGCGAAACAAACGGCCCCCTAGTGTCATAATGACTCAGATCATGGGGACATCAGCGGTTGATATCTTGCCTTTTCGGTTGATCGAAATTTTCAGTTATGCGGGTCGATTCTTTGGGACTCAAATCGACGGTGGAATCCTCCCTTCTATATATGAATAGAGGGAAGGTTTATAGAGAGGAGATCATCTCTTCAAAAACCTTTGCTTCAAAGAAACCCTAACTGGCAGTTCCCGGGGATCTTCTACGGGAAATGCCGGTGGTTCTGGTGGTGTCGGATTCCTACCCACATAGAGTGTTCTCTTGTCTGTAGCCCGTGATCTTTTACGAAAAGACCCATTTAGCCTCCTCCAGATGAAGCAATCCGCAAAATCTTGACACACCTAGATTGCAAACTGTAATTCCATCCCCAAAGATTTAATTAGCGACAAAACCCAAACTTCCTATATTGGATGTGATTGTTAGGCCAACTTTTCAAGCTTTAATGGAGCATGTAGAGAAAAGTACAGACTTTAGAGGAATTTATAGCTTGCCAGTCTGAAGAGTAGCACATTTGCCTCGCGTGCATTTCTCCTTTCCAAATTAGTGGATCACGATATGCAATAACTTTGTATCCAACTGACCCCTTCATAAGGAATCATATTGTCCATTACTGAAAGGTCTTAATTTCTTAACTTGCAATTATTTGCAAAAGAAATCTTAATTTGAATGGTGACTCTTAAACTCCTATAATCTAAGGATCATATATTATTTCCCTCGTGGTACATGCTTCTCTAGATTTGTGGATTATGGTATGCAGCAAGTTTATATCCAACTTATCTGTTTATGAGATCTTAACTTGAACATCTAGATTCTTGCTTTGTGTAAACAAAGGATTATATGCAATTTTAAGTGCTTTATATTTTTCTCAAAAATCAGTGAACTGTTGATGAACATCAAGGTTTAATCTCTGTTACCATGGAAATCAAATGCGGGACGTTATGGGGTAAATTTCCCACCAAACAACAGACATTGTGGTGTGCAAAAGAGTCTAACAATAGTTCCTTCTGTATTGAGGTATTGTTTATTTAGGTGCAATTATAAATTTTATTGGAAGCCTTTACATGGTATACTTGTTTATTTTGGGGTATATTACTCTTTTCATTCCGTGGTTAACAAAACATAGAGAGATTCCTTTAATCTTCATTTTTTTTCCTTACTGTTTTTCTTTCTTTCTGGATGCCCAAATTTATTAAAAAGCCTCTAACAAATAAATTGGTTATTAAAGTACATGAAAAACACACATGCAGGCCAAATGCAGAGAAGTCTTTCCATGGTTTTAGTGTCACTTCTTGTGAGAGGTAGAGTTAGCTTTGTTTTTTACAAGGAGAGCACAATTAGCTTTGTGATATTATTGCACTAGAGATTTAACTCTGCACTATTATCCATCATATATCTATCATATGTTACTTTTCCACCAAGCAGACCAATTATATTCTGCACATTTGAGAATTACATCCTTTTGAGAGTTGTCCAAGAGTCTGGATATAGAGTTACTATACTCGTCTCTAAAAACAAAGAATGAGGAAGAAGATGGACATTTGAATGCAACATAGTTACACAGACCAGAAACTATGCAAGAAAGCCAAGATATCAAGGAAAATTCTTCAATCCAGAAAGAACGAAATCATCAGGAACTCACACCCTCATATCATAAGCAATTTACATCATCATCAATTACTAGGAGTTCACCAATCAACTTAGAGAACAGAAAAAAGTCACAGGGATTGATTAAGCAACTAAGCAAAAATCATAAAGCAACTACAAAACAAAGCAAATACTCTTGTATCTGTCTAGAAATCTATTGCACAAATCATCTTCATGGTTGCCATCACCCAATGCACCATTTTTCTCCTCTCGGGCCTTGAGCTCACGACATCTTCTTTTTCTAGTCGTGAGAGGAGCAGCATTCCTGGCAGCTGGTTGTTGACTTCGAGCAGAGCCTGCAGGATCAGGATGGCCAATATCCTCCTCTCCCTCTCGATCCTGACTCTCACCGCCTCCTTCAATATCTCTTCGTGCGATCTCTCTCTTTCTGCTTCTCCTCTGCAGCTCCGAGCTCTTCATCCATTATCCCCCCTTCGATACACTCTCCAGTCTCAATGCTGATGGATGTAGGATATTCTTATTGCAGTGCCATTAATTTCCATTGAAGGAAATTAAGTTTATGTAAAATTTGATTTTGTGAGTTATTAAATAAATTAGTGAAAAAAATTTTGCATATATTTTTTTACTTTATAATATTATTCAAATTTCTCTTTATCATGTTCGAATTCTTTTAAGCAACAAAAACTTATTTAACTATTAACATTGAGGTCATCCGATAGATCCCAAAAAAAAAAAGACTTAAATGATTAAAAAGCTTCTTTTGTGGGGGGGATTTGTGACAAAAAAGAATATCAAATTTCACACTTTCTTGTTGTTCACTTCAGCTTATAACTAGCAACATGTATTTTTTAACCTGGTTCTTTATCTACTCTTTATAAGACAAACAAGTCTTTTCTTTTAATTCTGTTAATTATAAAGGATTACTTGAAGAAGACGCTCTGCTTTCTTTCGTGATGATCGTTATTCAAGAGAAATTATAATTTTTTTTAAGAGAGAGAATTTTCAAAGAACGTTTTTTTGATGATAGTAGAAAAAACATGTTCATTTAACTTCTGTTCTTAACTATTATAAATAATTCAACTAAAAGCAAATTCAGTGTTTTAGCGGACACAGTGGGTGACGAAATACAAGGCTTTAAAGTTCAGGGACTGGGTTGGGCTTCAAGCATTCGTTATCACCATGATCAAATTAAGAAGAAAAAGAACTTTTTGTACAAATCTCTACAGGTTCGTCTTGATTCATGATTGGATCAAGTGATGGCAAAATATTAAGGGGCCGTTTGTTTCGCGTAAAACTCCGTAATTCGTAAATTTCTTACAACCCAGATACAACTACGGCGTTTGTTTGGACCGTAATTCATAAAAGACTTACGTAACTCAACTAACACTCACTTGCAACTCAGTTATCACTCACTTACAGCTCAGTTACAGTTAATTTTGTGGTCATACAAATTTGTATTATTTTTTTATATTAATATTAAAATTTTTTAATATTTATTTGCAGTATTAAAACTTTTAAAATCACCAAATAGTTAATTTTGTGGTCAACTTTTTCACTTACGACTTATACATTACGACAACCAAACACCGTAAAGTACAATACACTTTCTCACTTTACAATTTTATATTACCAACCAAACACCGTAAAATTTACATACATGTAACTCATTTACAATTGTAAAAGACTTTACCAATTACAATTACAAATTACGGCCAGTTACGACAACCAAACAGACCCTTATCTCAGCCCACTTCACATTGCTTGGCTGTCTGCAACAAATGGATAACTGAGCTTTAACTTGTGGGTATCATTATCAAACCGAGCGAAGTGAAGTTTCTCCCGTGACTCCTTACACTTTGTCCGCCCGTCTGTCCTCTAAAAAAGAGAGCCACAGAGAACTGAGAGGCCCTCTCCTCCCCCTCTCCCCGCCTCCCTCCTCTTTACTCCTCTCTCCTCTCTTCTTCTCTCTCCCCTTAATCTTTCCACTCCTTCCCCCCATCTTCTCCCTCTTCTCTTCGTCGCTCGGTTCCACCGCAAGCGGTAATTTAGTAGAATTGTACCGACGTAACTTTTTTTTAGATAGAAGAACAATTTCAACACAAATGAAGAATTATGGTGGTTTTGGACTGTAGTGATTAAAATTGACTCGTACCAGGATGATGACATGTGCTCAAATTATCGAGGAGTTCCTCCAAGATATCCACAACTCCCAGAGTCTATTCTGAAACCTCCGCCACATTCAGCCTTCTCGGAGCTGCCCTCTATCCCGAAGAAATTTCCGAACCAGAGCCACTTTCCACCATTCTGAGACATTTACTTCTCCAAGGCCTTTACCACTTCGAAGTCCTCATCGCCTCGGAGTCTTCTATACTTCGAGACTCTCTTTGTTCCGAAGGTTTTAGTTCCGAAGGTTTTAGCTCCGAACCTGAAGCTCCAACGACAGATCATTCTTTATCTCTATTGACAGTTATGCAGCTCTATCCTTTCACCACGTTCATAACCTGTAACGTCCCTATCAACGCGGGCAGTTATGAACAATGACAGATTCTCCGGCATGCAATCTCAACCAACCAGTGCCAGTGATCACAACCGTTACAACAAATCTAACACGTACAGATCGTGCAATTATCACAGTCTATCAATTCTGCCTCCACGTCAGCATCTATGTCAGGGTATATATTATCCTTCTTCTTTAAGGAGAAATATATCATCCCTAACCCTCAGAGCGCACAGACACTCCACTGTATTAGAAGTTTTCCTGTTCCAATCCACCACCATACTAGTAGTCTCCCTGTGCTAGTTCATCCCATTACACACTAGCAGTTTCTCTGTGCTAGTCCACCCTTCCACTACACTGACAGTTTTTCCGTGTCATTTCTCCTTTCCTTTTCACTTACTGATTCTCACATTGGAGAGTCTCAGCCGACACCACACCGGTGCTCCTAATCCAAGAAATTGTTGTGATTTCAGGGGAGGCCCTCATGACCGGATCGACTAGGACGGTGCAGCGAAAACAAACCACAAAATCTACTAAGGCAATGTGAAGAAGAGAAGAAGAAGATATTCCAAAGTAGATAGAAAACCAACACACAATATAGCGTGGTTCTACCGATCAAACAGATCGTGTATACGTCCACGGGAGAAACTTTATTAAAACTTTGAGAAAGTATAATAAGAATTACTTACACCTCACACTAAGAAGATTACAAGCCCTTGATGACCGCCAAGAACAGCGAACCCTTGTGGCTAAGCTTCTTTCACGAATCTCTCACCTAAATTAATTACACCCATAGGAAATATAAATTCATTAGATTACATTGAAGGCCACCTCAAGGGGTTATTTATAGACCATAGAACTCTACTAGTTCTAAACAAACTTTATCAATACGAACAATTACCGCCTCAAAATAAAGGAAATAGGAATCCCACTCAAACCTGGAAACAGATCTAGGAACGAAAACTGTTAGACCCGCCATTGATCGATTAGGCCAGGGTATTAGACTATTAGTCGACATGTATTAGTCGACTATGCCCAAATACTAGTTGACTAATCTAACAAGATTCGAGAACCCCAACTCTCCGTTGGCCAACCTAGTCGATTATACAATGTATTAGTCAACTTATTCATGTAATTAATCGACTATACCCAATATTAGTCGACTGGTACTGTGAACAGTTCCTTGTGCACATCCGTTTTTTGATCTCCGAAGTTTCATCTACCTTCACGATGTATTCCAATCACAAATCCTAACAATCTCCCCCTTGACTCGAATACGTCTAAGTCCGAGAATAGTCATCATGCCCCATATGCTCGTATCCACGCACAATTGAACAAAACTTGACTTCATCTCTATCTCACTCCCTTTTCTCCATAACCCCCTCATGGGGTCACAACTTGATTAGGTCAAAAAAGTTCAGGCCCAACCTGAAATTTATCGCCTAATGATTTCCTTGATCTACACAGGATTTATGAGAATTTGCTTTACCATAGGAGTAACGATTTAGACTACACTATTGCGTGCCTAGTCCCAATTTCTCTTTGGGGTACAACTGAACATTCAAGCTCGAAATCATCGTAGTCTCCGATTGTTCCACAACCATCGCTTTCGAAGCCGAGGATAACTACAATCCGCCAACTGTAACTTTCACATTTCGCAACATATACACATTACTGACACGTTCGACAAGAAATTTCACATGGGCCTCTTTGGATACTTCCATAAGATCACCTTCAGAACTGAAACTGAACCCTTCCCCTTGTAGGACTCCAAAAGGGAAGAGATTGTGCCTTGATTCAAGAATATGACGAATATCTTGAAGAGTAGTGATGCATCCATCATGAGACCAAAACCGGATTGTTTCTTTACCAATCACCTTGCTTGTAGCAAAATTTCCCATGAAGACTTTCCTCCTTGAACCGAAGTGTATGAGGAAAACATCTTCCTATTGGAACTGATGTGTTGTGAACATTCAAAGTCAATAATCTATCTATTTTTGTTACCAACTAATCTGTCTGTAACAGATAGATTGTCGTATTGTTCTTCATCTTCTCCAATCGGTTCAGTGACATTAGCATATGGTTATTTCTTCTTTCGAAGCCAACAATCAGCTCTAATATACCTCTTCTTATGACAATAGTTGCACGTCAAACTCTTTTGAATTACCCGTACAACTTCTATTATTACTCTTCTCGCTTGAATAATAAACTTGCCTGAAATTATTATGATGAGACTCACCCGTCAACTGCGTGTCAATTTTGTTCTTATTGAGCAGATGCTTCTTGACCTCATTGATCTTGATTGTAGACTTGCCTCTATAGATGACAGTCTCTCTAAACCTCTTATATGAAGAAGGTAAAGAACACAGTAATAGAAGTGCTTGATTCTCATCTTTTATCTTAACCTTTATCTTATCTAGATCATTGATAATAGAGAATTATTCAGCAATGTGAGACTTGATAGGTGTAAATTCATACATGCGGAGAAGAAAGAGATGCTGCTTCAGAATCAACCGATTCGCCAACGACTTCTTCAGATAGTGGTCCTGAAGTCGCTCCCACAACGAGGATGTTTTTTTCTCCATACAAAACTCATCCAACACTTCGTCCGTCAAGCAAAACTGAAAAGCTGTCAAGGCTTTCTCATTCTACTCCTGCCACGTTTCTTCCTTCATGTCTTAAGGTTTTTTCTCCTTCCTAAGTAGTGTTTTCTTCAACCCGTTCTTAATAAGGATGACGTTCATCGTAATCTACCACCTGCTGAAATTAATGACACGATCAAACTTCTGAATATCGAACTTAATCGCAAACATCTTCAAGTTGACCTTACTCTGATACCAATTGTTGTGATTTTGGGGGATGCTCCCACAACCGGATCAACTGGGGCGGCGCAGCGAAAATAAACCACAAGATCTATAAGGCAATATGAAGAAGAGAAGAAGAAGATATTTCAAAGTCGATAGAAAACCAACACACAATATAACGTAGTTCCACTGATCAAACAGATCGTGGGTATGTCCACAAGAGAAGGAGGGAGAAACTTACGTAGTTCCACTGATCAAACAGATCGTGGGTATGTCCACAAGAGAAGGAGGGAGAAACTTTATTAAAACTTTAGGAGAGTACAATAAAAATTACTTACAACTCACATTGAGAAGATTTCAAATCCTTGATGGCCGCCAAGAACAGTGAACCCTTATGATTAAGCTTCTCTCATGAATCTCTCACCTAGATGAATTACACCCTTAGAAATTACAAGGGGTTAGTTATAGACCATAGAACTCTTCTAATCCTAAAGAGACTTCATTAATATGAACAATCACCGCCTCAGAATAAAGGAAATATAAATCCAACTCGAATCTAGAAACAGATTCAGAAAATGAAAATATCACACCCGTCATTAGTCGACTAGGCCGGGGTATTAGACTATTAGTCGACTAGTCTGATAAGTTTTGAGAACCCCAACTCTCTATTGGCCAACCTAGTCGACTATTACAATGTATTAGTCGACTAGTCCATGTAATTAGTCGACTATACCTAGTATTAGTCGACGGGTAATTTGCATAGTTTCTTGTGCACTTTCGTTTTGTTATCTTCAGATTTTTGTCTACCTTCATGACGTATTTCAGTCACAAATCCTAACAAAAAATGTCTATTCTCTGTGTGCTCAGTCAGGTCAGATCGGGAAGTGTCCAGTCACTTGTGGTGGAGATTCATCCACCATGAACTGGTGAGATTTTTACCACCACATGGGCACTATTAGCTCATTGGGATGTTCTTTCTCATTCATTTGATGGAGACTGTGGATGATTAATTGGCCAAGAAATTTGGTCCTACTCAGCCTTTTAACTTTAAGACTTTTTTATTTATCAACGAAAGAGACGTGTAAACAAATTCAAACAAGACAAGTTAATAGCCACATATTTTTCCAAAAGAAATTACAGCACATGGATGGGGAGGGGGAGGGGGAGGGGGTTGCCAGAGGAGGAGGGGAAGCACCACGCCACGCCGGGGAGGGGGGTCGCCGGAGAGGTTAGGGAGAGGGGAGAGATTAGAGGAAATAAGAGGTAGGAAGGAAGAAGAAATGAGCATTTTAAGCTTTTGATGAAACTGTTTAAAAAAAATAATGGCACATCTGTAAATACTTTTGGGCCTTTTATCATCATTTTTGGGTTGGCAATATCGGTCCCCCTCTTCAAGGGCCTGTTTTTGAGCGCACGTGCTGAAAACGCAACATGGCACGTGATGGTAAGCTCACCACGTTTGTGACGCTATCCAAAGAGCAGCGAAGGACAGTGCGAAAGTCTGTTCCGCTCGTGGTTATATAAAAAAAAAACAAAAAGGCAATGGATCCTTACAAGGTATAAGCATCTTTTTATGATTAAATGATTAAATTTGTAGTAAGTTTTGCTAATTTAACTTTTGGACTTAATATATCTCCAAACGATAAAAGGAGTGCTTGTTCCATTTGATTCTCGTTCTGGTGTGCCGCAGTTCCGCCCCTCGAGCTCTTTTGACACCACCGTCACTGCCACCAACGCCGGTGCAGCTGTTTGGGATGATGATCAAGCTCTCACTGTGGGATCACGAGGTGCTAATATTCTAATTTTTTTCCTCTTCTTTTGGGAGATATACTAAAATATGACCACCCAATACTATTAAAAGAAGGAATAATTAAACATGTATTTTGTCAGGACCAGTTCTGCACGAGGGCTACCATCTGATCGAAAAGATCATCCTCCAATTCTCAACACTCATTCATTTAGCATTCCCATTCTCCTTCAGAGGATGCAGGTGTGTGTTTGAAATCAAACAAGATCCTCAAGTAACAACAATATCAAGCGAACTAATTTGTTTTTTTTTATTATTTTGGCCGTAATATATGAAAAACATATAGCACCATTTCAAGTCTATAAAGATCATGAATGAACGTATACGATATATTTGTATTGAACTATGAGATCAGAGTATACTTCAATGCACCGATATATCCCTTGGATCTAGCTTCGCCTTCAAAGAAGCAGGAAATATTGTCTCCGAGTGACACTATTTAATTTATATATAAAAAAAATGTAGAACCATTTAAGTCCATAAGATGATGATGAAATCAGAGCACTATTTCCTTAAGTATGGATGCATGTTTCCTTGCCTACTTATTTCATTATAGATAAGGATATGATAATAGATACCAAACAGAGCAACACTAATTTCCCTACCTGCAAACCCTGCAATATACCGACATGATCTGCCCAAACTCAGTGCTAAAAATCACCAGGTCCGTTAACATTTCAATATATTTGATTTGTTTCACCCAGGTCCATTCATTCATTCTTCAATATATTGAATTTGAAGCAAAATTTATCAGCAATAAGTCCTAACAAAGTAAAAAAATTCAATATGCACCTTTGAATTCAGAACCACAATACTAATTTTTCAATAGATAATGAAGCATATGTGTAAATATTCTCGAGCCATAAAAGTACGTAAAAATGTTAAATTAAGCCTTTCTATAATCCACAAAAAAATGCACCTATCAAGTAGTTAGGACCAAGAGGAAGAGCCACTGCATTATGGCTCGTCCTAAACGCAGAGAGAAATTTACTTACCTAAAACATCCAATCCCAAAGAACCACAATTTAGCTTGCAACTCGCACCTCATAAGGAGTAGCACCCAGCTGCTAATAAACATTGTACAGGGGTGAAAAGGTCCAAAAGACTGGCATCTCTTTCCACTGTTAGTTATGATCAGTTGAGGGAAAGAAAGGGTCCCTGCAAGAAAGAACCATGACTAATTTAGATAAGCAAATAATTGTTCATTCTTTTAATGCATCATATGATGCAAAGAAGACATTAAGGGCAAAAAGTTTATATTACTGGGGGATTGTAAAAGCAGCTTATGTGAAAGAAGATAAACTCGGAAATTTAATTATGGTCAAATAAAATCATGAGATCTCAAAATAAAGACGTGATAACATATAATGTATGTATTTATATGCATGCTAAAATAAATTTTCAGTGAGTACTCACAAGAATTGCACTCTGACTTTGACTATTGTCGTGACGTATCATTCCACTCTGAATCAAACTCTGCTTCTAGTTTCTTTCCTACGAATTTAGTGGAACCAAAGTTTCCAAGACTAAGATAATCACGAGATAAATGGAAAAACTCTTCTGCACTCCATGGATAATTTCTGCTGATAGTAGCTATGTTATTTGTAGCTCCTTGATGACTACTTTCATTCTTGGGGATGCTTTCAACATGTTTAGCCCTTTCAGAAGGATCGCGAACGCCACTTTGATTTCGTCTTTTTATAATAGATGGTGTTTCAAACCCCTGTGCTGCTCTCCTTAAAATAGATACCAGGCTAGGTGGTGTTAAATAGTGAATGGAGCAATCCTCTTGTCTAGAAAATTTCTCCTCCGAAACTGAAACCGTTGTATCTTCCACTTGCAAAGGCCTACACCACAACGGAACAAAATTTCCATATTTCTCAGTTAGAGGCGTGCATATGTCGTCTTCCAGTCCATTTAGAGGCCGATTGTCTACTGCTAGGCACGTGGAATCTCCGATGGAAGAAGTTTCAAAGTTCTGATCCTGCCTCCCCGTGCTAGCTTCTTCAACTGAACTGACTTCGGGAGTTGGAGAATAACAATCTCCATCTAGTTTGTGCTTGGAAGATCTATTGCTTTGCTTTTCAGGGTCAACTTTTTGGCGTTTTGCTTCAAGTCCATAATTTTTCAAATCAAGAGAATCAATTTCAAGCACTAGGTGAGGCATCTCTTGACCACACCTCCTCTTTAGAGAGCAATTCCAGTGGTTCTTTATAAAATTGTCCGACCTGTTAAATGATGATGCAATAAAAGAGAGTTGAAAATAAATATTTAGAGGATTGTACAATCAGATTGAGAGAAAATGCCCAACTACCAAAATTTAACAATATCTTAAAATGTTTTAGCTGCAATAAATCGATAAATTTGAACTACAATAATCATCAGTCAATGTTAGAAGCTACATGAACTGTGTTAAAATTGGAACTTCACTAGCCAAAAGGCAATGTTAGATGCTACATGAGTGTGAATGCTAAAGTAAGCTTGACAAATGAAGCAAGTAAATGCAAAACAAAAACTAGATTAGTTGTTACCAGCTTTCTAGTAGTACCTTTTTCTCATTCTCATACCTAGTTTAACTTATTTATTAAAATGCAGAAAGTTGTAACATAATCCATTGCCAAACAACCTATAAATAACTTTCAGAGTTAAATGGAGGCAGAAGCACGACCAACTCCCTAACCAGCACATAAGGTCCTTGGGAAGTCCCATTGAAAGAGTTCAACAAAACAGCGTAGACACTCGCCACATATAAATACTTTCAGGTTTCAACTTAAGAAGCAAATAGTTTCAGTTTTACAAGTTCTGGATTTAGGAAAAATGGGGTAAAGGTATATTATGAATTTTCAAAACAAGTATAGAAGACAAACTTCAAGATTTGGTAAAGTGCCCCCTTTATGACATACTAGGTCGGAGGATTTTTCTCCGGGAGCAGGGTTTTGAATTATCCACCATATTCATTCAAAAGATATCTGGCTGGGATGTCTCTTTGCATGCACATGTAGAAGGCAAGGAGCATTTTCTTTTCTCAATATCGCTCTCTTGATCTTCATTCTGTTAAGGAGAATTTGTTTCCCTTGTGAGACATGCACCAGCTGGAAGATGATTTATGTGAACATGAAAATGAGGCCTTTGTTCTTGTCCTTGAAGTTGAGGTTTTTTTTTTTTTTTTTTTTAATGTTCTATAATTCACCGACTGTTCTAATAATCTGGAGAATAGAACACTTCGAGTAATCAATATGTAAACTTTTAAAGCTAGTATAAAGGACCAACCCACTAAAACTCCAGCCTTGTCTTCCAAATAGAAATTAGTTCATTTCAATAAAGGTGTGTACAAGAATTTTATGACTGATTTTAAGCTTATTTGACTGTCTACCTTGACAACATGTGTGATTGGAGCATAATTGGTATAATTTGATAGGCACTAGTTAGTTTAACGCTATTGATAAGTCCTCTTCGTATAATAGCATGATATGTTTATACTAATATGGTATTGTTAATGAAACTTCGGTATCAATTTATTTTAAAAAGCCACAAGTAATACTCATATATACTTAATGCTGTCTTACAATTCCTTTGTACTAGATTTGTTAGTCTTTTACTGTATTTGATTTACCTTATGATTTTCTTTCTTCGGTTTGCTTGTGTGCACACGAGATGGTTGGCTAACAAATTCTTTGACCTCAAACGCAATACAACAACAACCCTTACTCCCAAATAAATCAAACCCCCAGGCCTTGAATTTGTTACTCTAAAAATTGGCTCACAAATTCCTGTTTATAGGTAGGTGGTGATATATTTGGTTGTCATAAAGGTCATCATCTGAGCAAAAGACATTCCACTGGAATGAGGAGGTCGATTAGTATTTTCAAATTTATTCATTCAGAAATCACAAACTCATCAAAGGATGTGAAAAGACTATAGATATACCAAAATATATCCATATATAACCCCTAAGTCGGTGCTTAAAGTATAATTAACTGATATATGAGCAAACGACGCTAGAAAACCATAATGTTTGACATTTTTAAATATACCAATTGGAGATAACACTCCTTAAGAGAAAAAAATACTGATTTTTTCACCATTTTGCTCTTTTACAGTTGACAGGGTGAAGTTCTCCATGCAAAGAGAAACACAATGAGATCATGTGATCCGCTGACCCTGATTATTTTAGATTAATTCTATCAAAATTTAATTATTATTTTCTAATTATTAATTAACCCAAAATAAAAATCCTATCTAGCTACATACCACCTCCTCCTCCACAACCACAATCCCCATCTTCTTCTCTACCACCATCACCGTCACTACCACCAAGTTCATCATATCACGTCTTGCATTAAAACCTCCACCACAATCATCACCTAACTCAAAAACCTTGTCTCAATTTCTAAACTTAACCCTAGCCTTACCATCTTCTCCTCTTAAATCACCACATTAACTCAAAAATGTTAACCGAAGCCCTAACAGTAACTTGAATCTTTCCTCTTGCATCTCCACCCCAACCTCCTCCTCCTCCTCGCCATACCTATCACCTCCTTTTTTTTCTCTTCCAACATAACCAATACCATCACACCACCACCTCAACGACCATTTTCTCCTCCGAATGGTTTAAGATTCTTATTTAGAGATTTTTCTAGGAAGATAATTAGTTAAAGTGAGGTTTAATTAAGAAAAGATAATTAGTGAGACAATTTGAGGTTAATTGCATACTGAATGAAAAGAATATGATTATGGGGTACAGTTGATCCCTTTTAGATGGAAAATGAAGAACTTAACCCTTTATAGCAAAAATCATAGCATAAAGGGTATATTTGAGGACCCCATAAAAGTGCTACTATTGGTAATTTACCCTTAAATCTATTATAGGTGATAAGGATTCTTTCCCTTATGTGTCCAACAATGGTACATCAATAAAGATCTCTAACAAATTAGCTTGAGCTACAAGTGCATGAAATTGATTTGTAAAGCATAAAAAAGTAATTTCATATTTTTCATATTTTTTAAGTATTATTTATAGAAAATGTCTATGCTTCTAATAATTAGTTCCCATATGTTTTGGGACCTTATTGACTAATGTTCTAAAACAAGGTATATACACCCACTTATGTGCTCGCAAAAATGTATGGAGCCTCTGCCCACATTCATATTGTATTATGCTCTAAAAAAAGTGGATTTATACGGTTTAGACTTTTATATAAGGAGCATATGTGGTCATATATATAATTTTATGTGGTCTCATGTAAGTTCTCTAAAGATGTTTATGTAATAGGAATTAGATTGTTAATGAGACTATTTGAATAGATAAGTCCTTTCTTTTTTTAACTTCTTAGTCTTGTTCATATTAATTTATAATGTTATTGTTATATTAACAAGTTAATATTGTATATGAATTATGGTTATTTACTTATTCCATTGATAGGATAGTTTATATAGTCAATATTCATAAGTTTTAGAAACTTTTAGAAAGCTTATAATGCTCTTTTTTTTGTTTTTGTAGGCATTTCAAATATTTAAAACACATGTGTATATACATAAGTATATGATTATATATTAAAATTTTCATTTTCACATAATTCTCTATAACCCATTTAATTGATGCATAAACTCATTATGCACTATGTGCTGCTACACACGCATAACGAAACCACATTTTAGAACATTTTTCTTAGACGGTCTTTATAAGAATTTAAAGTTTAACTATTCTAAATTCTCACTATTTTTTAAGCATTCTCTACTTTTAATTAGCCTGAAGGTCTGGAACCATAATTCACAGAGAAGATTGACTCACACTTTCCCACCATATCCAAGTTTCAGTTTAAATTGGAGAAAACATAAAATTACAAGGAATCAAGTTTTCTTCCAGATGCATCATTGGGGTTAGGATAAGAGTTTTGGTGTAGAATATAAAAGTACTAACCTCAACCCTCACGTAACTTTGAGTTTTGGTGTAGTAGAAGGGACTCTAATATAGTATCAGAGAAATCGAAGTTGAATTTACACCAGACCGCACACTTAAAAGTAGATTAAAAATTTATTGTTGTGCAAGCGCAGGTTTCGGGTCATAAAAAAGACGCTCGACATGTGGGGCCGTGTTGGAATTTAAAAGTACTAACCTTAACCCTCACCATAGATTTAGAGCTTTGGTGTAATGAAAGGGACTTTAATAGTTTTCATATAACATGGAACAGATCGGGGTGATGTCTGTACATAGAGTTCTTGGTATCCTTTTGCTTTATGAATTTTCACAAAGAGATAGATGTTAAGTTCTACCTTCAAAGATCACTATTAAGAAGTCAGTGAGCCTAAATCAGTGGTATAGGGATAGGTTTGGGTTATGGCCGAATGAGAAGTCATAACTTCAAGTCAAGTTATAGACATTTCGCTATAAAAGAAAATTAAAAATTTCTACTAAGTAATATGGTTTGCCTTTTGTAGCACTCAATTAATTTGGAAATCTGCAATCTGCATTATTAGACTATTCTAGATTTTGCTTTTTTATAGTACCACCCATGGAGATTTTTAGCTTAAAATATCAAGTTTAGACTACCTAAGATTGTATTTATTTTTAATTTGATCTTGGAGAATATTTTGGTGAGACCTTATTAATAAAATGTCGTGGCTGCAAAATTCGCTAATAATGTTCAAAAAGAAACTTCAATAAGAGCACAATCAAATCAAGCAACCATTACATTCTTGAGAAAATATGCAATCTCAATAATAATTAACATGCTTAACAAAAATAAAAGAAGGAAATGAAATACATAAAGAAATTACCTTCCAGGTAGAAACTTAGCTATTTCTGCCCATTTATTCCCATATGTTTTATGGGCACAAATCAGAGTCATTTCTTCCTCCTCTGTCCATGCATCCTTCTTGATTTCAGGATTCAAATGGTTGTACCACCTACAAATCAATCATTAGTAAATTACTAAATATTAAAAGCAAAGGAGTAAAAATCTGGCAGACAACATTTTATATGCATTATTATGACAAGGCACAGTTGACTACACGTAACCTTAAATTGGAAAGTTAACATCTATAAAAACTATGATATACTACAATACATAAAGAATATATTAGAAGCATAATAACTCATTTATAATTGGCTCAATTATTGTTGATAATAAGACAAGCAATCAAAACATGGGTTGCATTATATCCCATCGGTACAACCTCCTTTAGTTATGCAATAAGTCTAAACATTCAAATATAGCTCAGAGCATCTTGGCTATATATGGCCTTAAGGGTAACGTTATTGCAAAATTTTAAAAAAAAAGAAAAAAAGTAAGAAGATGAAGAACAGGAGAATTGAAACTGAGAGAGATGAGGAGTAGGAACACATGCAATCCAATCAAACCAAAATTGGTTCAAATTCCATGTACAGTTATGGAGTTTATTCATCGTGTCATTCTTCAATAGATCACGATATACAACAACCATTGTTAGTAATATATTCTTCTCCAATAATTCTTCTGGTGCACATTAAGATGGTTAGGTCCATTTTGGATTGACCATATCTAAGTAGGATCCACTCTTGGTTCGGCTCACAAATCACAAAGGTGTAATGGGATTTAGTCCAATTATGTTATAGAAATGGTCTAATGTCAGAAGAATATAATCCGGATGTGTCAAGCAAGTAAGTTACATGCCATTTCTACATATAATGCTATCGAGTTTTTGTCCCCACCCTTCTTTTTATCTAAGAGTCATATAGTGAGAGAGTTAGCCTTCCTGCATCAAGCATCTATCTCGTGATTTGTAGGGTTTTCCAATGATCTAGGGCTTAGAAAAAGAAGCGGGAAAATTAAGAATCCTCTTTTATCTCTGTGTTAACTTGTCCAATTATGGTATTTTATCTTTGACCTCTAACCTTTAAACCAACCCAATAGTAAATCCCAATGGAGATGACTAATGTATTCTTATTTGGTGTAATTTAAAGGTCGTGGGCACCTAAAGGATATATAGATATTTTTTTTGGCACGAATATCATTAAAAATATTAAGGGTCTTATCTACAAATCCCAATGACACCACATTCAAAAATTGACCTTGAATACATTATAATTAAGAATCTTGACGAATATTTGAATAATTTTAGGAAAAAAGATACATGATGATCTTTTGCTGCAATTAGATCCTACATGCACAGTTTATTTATGCACAACCATGAAACTAGGGGTGGCAGACGGGTCGCGACCCGCCAGACCCGACCCGACCCGACCCGAAGTTAGCGGGTCTGAGTTTGGGCTAATCGGGTTTGGGTCGTAATCGGGTCGACCCATCTGACCCGATTATTAAATGGGTCGGGTCGACCCGAACCCGCCAGACCCGCTTGACCCGCCAGACCCGATAATTCTCTCTCCTCCTCGGCCTCCTCTCCTTAATCTTCTCCTCTGCCGCCCCCGCCTCCTCCTCTTCGCCTAAATCAAATTGTCAAAAAATATGCGTAAGACCAATTTTGAACCCGTGGCCTCTAGTGTGTAGAGTTTAGTGTGATGACTAACTATACCACCCAACAATTTGGTAATAAAGTGTAAAGAAATTGTATTTAAAATTTAATAATCGGGTCAAATGGGTCGGGTCGGGTCGACCCGACTAACAATGGGTCGGGTCTGGGTCTGAAATTTTGACCCATACAATAATCGGGTCGGGTCGACCCGACCCGATTATTATATGGGTCGAGCAGTAATCGGGTCGGGTCGGGTCGACCCGACCCAATTGCCACCCCTACATGAAACAACCATATAAACACATTTTTTATGAGCGAGATATGAGATTAATATATAGCTATGCTAGTCAGTCAAAATAGTGATTGTAAAACGAGCAATAAATTTTCAATTTGTATTCTGCAATTCTTGACCACTAAGCTCTTAAAGTGACCCACCGAAGGGAATTGGGAAGTACTTGCATGTATTTGAAAAGAAAAATAAACTCCTATTTAATAAATCAAATTCAACAATTACTCCCTTAAAAATGTGTTAATAATAGGTGAAGTTTCAAGAGTAGGAAAAGGTCAATTAATAAATTCAAAATGAAGTGATATGATCATTTTTGTAAACATACCTCTCTCGGCATTGCTTGCCTATGCGACCAGGCAAAGACCTTGCAATCATTGACCAATTCTTACTTCCATGCTTGTTTACTAGGTCAATAATTAGGGCATCCTCCTGCATAGAATAAGGAGGCTTATTAGTGAAACACTCAATTATGACGCACATTCATATAAATTCTTGGTATGTAATTTAGCATCCACCTCCTTCGTCCAAGGTCCTTTAATTAGTTCAGGATTAAGGACCTTTTGCCAGCGATGAAGGCATTGAACATTTGATCGATCTTTGAGAAGCCCAGCTGGATAGGGAGGAGGAACTTTTTCAGTAAAATTTTCAATAAATAACTCAAACTCACGTAATATAAGCAATAATCTACACGACCTTTATCATCAGAAAAAGAATCAAAAATCTACAACACAATAAACTACCAATATTATAACAACATTATTAAGAGAAATTCACAAAAAAGTTGAGCAAAGTCTTCATGATAATCAAAAACATAAAAATAGGATAGAAGTATCTGGAAACCTAAAGGAAAACTCGTGAAATTTAAAGACAAAATTACTAAATATTTAGAATATATATGTAAGATACTCTGAAACAAGCACAGAAGTTCCTAGTAAGCACTACTTTCCCAAGGTGATGATAAATCATAATACTAAAGAAGATAAATTTATTATCTTGAATTCTAACCAATTGAATAACTTAAAAGTGTATTCAAGCCAAGAAAATAGGTTTCTTTCTGGACAAAACAAAAATAATTGTAGCACATGTGTACAGATTAAATAGAAATTATGGTGACTATTTTGCAATGAAATGATAAAAGCAAACATGACACGCTTCTCTTACAACTAAAGCCATTTATCAAGAAGAATATGACGTAGAACCTGTCATCCAACACTCTCCCCAGCCACTCCAACACCCCCAAGCCCCTCACCCCTCACCCCACCCCCACCCCTCCCTGCCACAGAAAAAACAGAAAAGCAAAAAATGTCATGCCTGTAAAAAAGGAGACACAAAATTTTGGGATACTTTGTAATATCCATGCAAGTTTTCCTGTTATTTTTAATGACTAAGAATAGAGTAATTAAAGAAAATTATAATCATCCTATAGTTATATCTTATCACGTGTTGACAGCATTGCGTCTTCAAGCATTAGTCTCAGACAACTTAGGTTTGAACGAGTTTAGATTGCCTTGATGGGTGGTGGGAGGCATATCACCAGCAGCAAAGGAGACCAAAGTATATATTGCACTTAAATCATAAGAAAAACACAAGAGTATATATTGCACATAAATCATATGAAAAACCCAAGCCAAAAATGTGCCAATTGGAGGATACCACACTTACCTATGCACTTCCAGTTTTTTCCATCATATTTCTTTACAGCTTCAGAAAGAATAGCATCCTGTTTTCCAGAAAAGGAAAAAGAAAATTATAATCAGAATTAATTGAATGAACATATCAAGTTTTTTCTGGTCATAGAAACAAAATTGTTTGTGTATTCCAACTAAATTAATACATCTACCAATACTTGATGATATCCACACTAAAAAAACTAATCTTTTATGGTCACATCCATTATTACTTTTTTGATCAAACTACCATCCTAGACTTTTCTTCTTTGAAGTTCAGAAAGAAATAACACAAAGTGGAACAATTTAAATTTTAAACCCAACACTTAGTTATCAATTACTCACCTCCTCAGGTGTCCAGTGCCCCTTTGTCGATCTCCTGGTGGGACCACTTGTTCTCCTACAATCACATTTACAATCACGATAAGCAGAGACTAATAAACTTCTACAATAAGCAAAATAAAATTGCAAAAGATTAGAAATCACACAAATTTACAATAAAATTGAGGACCGATCAAGGCTTAATTAATCAAGCTAAAACACGTCGTCCAATAATCTAATTGCATGGCCAAACTTTTCAACAGCAATTATAAATACAATAAGCCCAATAACAACCGCGAAAGAGTAAAGATTCATCCATTCACATCGCCAAAGATTGAACCTTTACAACCCAACGGCATAGAGCACACGTGGCAACTGCATAAAACCACTCCAAACAACCGGAAAACCCACCAAAAAGACCATAATCACTCAACAACAAGCAAAAAGATCAAACAGTCCAGATCAACTAAAACAGAACAATACAACCAATAAAAAAAAAAAAAAAATCAAAATTTACCGAGCAACAGTGCTGGCCCTTCTCCCCTCGTTGTCGCCGTCCGAAGCGCTCCGGTCGGTGCCGCCATTGACGGCGAACTCTGTCTTCACTTCACCCCCAATCTCTACCCCCATACTTTAGCGATGGGATATCGGGTATTTTTCTTCTTCTTCTTCGTTTTTTGGGGAATTCTCAGATCGAGAGAAGAGAGGGGCGAGAGAGAACTCCCCCAACGGCTGCCCTCTCTTTATAAAGGCTTCGGTTTCTATTTTCACCCTGCCCTTGGTTTTAACAGCTGGCAAAGGCGTACGTTGGAAGGAAGAAGAGGCGGCAGTGGAGCTGGAATTACGGAATTGACCTCGGTCCCATCAAGGAAAGGGGCGGGGTCGGTGTCAGCTGAATCAGTGGCAATTGGGAAATTTTCCGGCGAGTCCGGGGGGTTAAATCTGTTGGGATTTTGGTGAGATTACGATCCATAACTGACTCCATATCCGCGAGAGAGAGAGAGGGGGGGCTGTTTTGAACTAGGGAGCCGTTGGATCTGTTTTGGGTTGGGGTGGGGACCACGCCGTTGAATGCGGGTTGAAAAGTGGGTGTCGTTTCGGTGAAACAGACAGGAGGGGGCTTTAAGATCCGTTTGTGCGTGTTGATTTTGGATTAGAGTGAAATAAATTATGTTACAGCTGTTATTTTGGATTTAAACTTAAAGATTTTGACTGTTTGATGCTGGAGTTAAGATGGGTTTATATGTCTTTTTTCATTTAACCCCACTTAAAAAACTGCGTTATATTAATTATTTCTTTTTATTTTTCTTTTTTGTGCTAATCAAGCCTGCGAACTATTTATTTAAGTCTCTCAAATTGAATAGCAGAAAGATCAATACGATATAATAAAGTAGTTAATTTATTTGGGAAGCCTGAGAACCATATCTGGTGTCGTCAATCATGTAGCTTGCTTTACTACTAGGGATGCTATCGGGTCGGGTCCAGGTACCACTATACCTAGAACCGGACCCAGAACCGCGTACCACTTAGAACCCAGACAGAGGCAGGTGCATATTCGATGTAGCCACTAGATTAACGGGTAGGGTATTACTCCAACCATACCCTACCCCTTGCGGATGGATCCGGGTCGGGTTCGGGGCCGTACCGACTTTATTTAAATAAAAAAATAACAACAAAACAATCAATAACACACTAAAAGGCTGTTTGGTTGCCTGCAAGTGACCTTAAGTGCAATTTGTAAGTGAAAAATCATTTTGCATTTGTAAAAAAAAATTTTGCACAAGTAAGTTTCAAGTACTTGTGCAATTTGTAAGTGAAAAATCATTTTGCATTTGTTAAAAAAAAATTTGCACAAGTAAGTTTCCAAGTACTTGTGCAATTTGTAAGTGAAAAATCATTTTGTATTTGTAAAAATTTTTTTTTGCACAAGTAAGTTTCCAAGTACTTGGTTGGTAATGTAGAAGTGTTAGTGGGAAAGTATATTGTTAAATATAGTGTTTGATACAACTGTAAAGTAAAATGAGAATTCAATTTCTGTTGTTTTATGGTTAGCTTACAAGATCTACTGAACATGACTTAAGTATACATTTTAAGTAATTAAATTTAAAATAGAATCATTACTTAATTAATATGTAAATAAACAATATTAATCTGATAAAAACATTAATCTAATAAAAAATTAATCTAATAATAAAAATTAATTTAATAATAAAAATATTGATTTAGTAATTAAAAGATTAATCTGATAATTAAAAAATTAATTTAATAATAAAGTATTAATCTAAAAATTAATCTAATAAAAAATAATCTATTAATAAAAAATATTATAAATTGGTTTGCAAGTGGGATTGGAAGTGAGACACAAAAATCAAAATGGTCTGCAAGTGAGATTTTCAAGTGGGTCTACAAGGGGCCACAAAAATGCAAAAGGTTCAGCAACTGAGCTGGAAAATTAATTGTTACAAGTGCGTTTTAAAATCCAATTTCAAATAAACAACGTAAAACTATTTTGTTGCAAATGGGCTCTGTGTACTTACAGTTCACTTGCAGCAAATCAAACAAGCCCTAAATTCAAGAATAAAATTGAAACTTAAAAAGAAATAACACATTCCTGAGATGGGTGAGGATGAAAGTGACAGCTACTAAGAGACTGAAAAAAAAAAAAAGAGTTATATAATTATAATTGATGTTAATGTTTAGATAAACTCATATTTTTTAATAAGTCAATTCATTTTAGCAATGAGCTACGCACAATAAAAGCCTAATTATTATTATTAGTATTAGTATACTTATTTATTTAAGTAACAGTTGTTTTAATGGGTCTAGGTCCGGCTCAAGTAATATAAGCAATACCCGTCCTTACCCAATGATTAAAGGGGTTGGGTTCGGGTTCGGATCAGGTCCACTTGAAAGGTTCCCGGACCCTACTCGATTTTATGAGCAAGTACAACTTTTACACCCAATATATACTTGCTCGGTAGCTTGTTATGGTATATGTACGGGTCGGGTCTAAGCAGGGTCCGGGCACTAGGGATTTGTAACAACACTATTCACTGCAAGTCAACTAAAAAAGAAAAAAGTATTTCAAAAATATTTTCCCACCTCAAATACCCTCTAAAATCTACATTGGAAGTCTAGAAATAGATTATTTTTATTCTAAAAGTACATAAATATTTTTAGTCTTCTAGTTTGACATTGATACATTACACTTTCGATGCAGTTCTTTTGGGTAGGCTTGGATAGGACCCCGAATTTGTATATATTCTTTACAAAGCTTTTGCCAATCTATACCGAAGTCTATAATAATGTAATATCCATAACCGATATTGGATTGGAATCTCTTGAACTTGGCGTGTTTGTTTCGCCGCAAAACGTCGCAAAACGCAAGTCGTAAAACTTTTTTTCCATTTTCCGTTGTTTGTTTTGCTGAAAAACAAGTTGCAAAATGCAACTCTTCTTTTCCCTCTTGCAGTTGCTACAGTTAAATTTGTGGTCATATAAATCTCACTTTTACACTCATATTTTCCCACTTGCAATTGCTACAGTTAATTTTGTGGTCATGTAATTCTCACTTGTAGTACACTTACAGTTCAAAACAGTTACTTGATAATCAATATATAATTTAATATTATTAAATATTTAATATTTTAAATAGTGTTCAATTTCTTATTTAAATATTTAATTATTTTATATTTTAATCTTTAATCTTTTTATTGTTTTTAATATTGTTTTAATATTTATATTTTACTATTTTAATTTAATATTTTAATTTAATATTTTATTTACTACTTTATTATTTTATTAATACTTATTCCATTTTTTATTATTTTATTTAGAGTTAATATTTTATTAATATAAAAATATTATATTTTAATATAAAATACTATATATTTAATTATTTATTTTTTAATATAAAAAATTACTTTATTAATATCATATTATTATATTATATTTTATTATGTTAATATTGTAATAATAATTCAGTATAATAATACTATAATGCTAATTTATTATTAAATTATAATTATATTTTACTTTGTTAATTTTATATTTCTATAATATTACAATAATATTATAATAAAATTTACATTATAATAATTTTCAAGTATTTTTAATATTATAATATTATAACTATATTTTATTATTGTTGTAAGATTTTTTAATATTTATATTTTATTAGTATTCTTAAAATTTTATTAATGTTCTTTAGATTTTCTTAAAATTTTTATATTATTTATTTGGTTAATATTTTAGTAATATTTTACTATTTATACTAATATTTTATTAATATTATTGTTATAAATAAAATATTAAGATTATTAATTTTTTTTATCTCAAATTTATTAATACAATTTAATTTGCAATAGTAGATTTAATTTAATAGTATTTATAATATTTAAATCACTGCTACAGTTAATTTTGTGGTCAACTTTTCCACTTACACTTTTACATTACTAACCAAACAGCGTAAAACACAATATACTATACCATTTACACTTTCACTTTATCAACCAAACACCGTAAAACACAATATACTTTTTCATTTACACTTCACTTTATCAACCAAAAACCGTAAAACACAATATATTTTCTCTGCTACAGTTTACTTTTTCCATTCTCATTTTACGACTTACG
>JAVJIF010005970.1:0-255837 GCA_038442645.1 Agave tequilana
AGAGCCAAACCCGCATCAGAAACCCGTTAAAGGTAAATTTATAGAAAACCCCCTTATACAATTCAGAAATTGCATTTATTATTTTTATTTACATATTTAACTTTATTTGTTATGAATTAGTATCCGGGCGATAACTGGAGCATCCGGACTCCAATTCGGGCGATTCTGGATCCGTTGCGATCGTGGGAAAGAGAGCTACAGGCTATAGCCAATTTGTAAGTGTTTTTATTTTATAAAGTATATTTTATTGTGTTTAGTGACATGCATTGATTGCTTTCTGTGGCAGATATTGATTAGGGATAAATACAATAACGATTAATTATTAACGGGTAATGATTGGACAGTCATTGTAATAGGAATAACCCAGAAGATTATTAGTCATATGAGGTAATAATAGGAACTATAACTACTGGCATAGACAACTCGGATACAGTCATCATACTTGCACAGGCACTGACACTCAGCCACTATGTCACCACATGCTGGACACTATTATGTCATGTATTGGATCACAGTTAGATAACTATCGTTACATGTATACTGATCTACGGTATTTGATAACACTACTCTGTCACTAGATACGACTGCAGGACACCGGCATTGTATGCACTGATATTACCTATACATGTATCCCCGTTGCACAGATACTTTGACACTGTCACCGTTACAAGCCACCGATACACTCGACATAGTGATTGTATGGCAACCTTTGATACACTACACGGGACACTGTTATTGCATGTACATGTTGCACAGATCCTATGACACGTCTCACGTTCGTATTCATGTGCATCACTTCACGGCATATCGTCATTTCCTATACCGTTAGCATCATTACATGGATTCTCAGCAGATCACTGTTACAGATGCATACATGGTTTCTTTATTCTTGTCATATGGATGCCCGTTCATATTACATGTATTATTGTGCCATGTTACCGTATTCATGTTATATGATTGTTTCCTGTTACTGATATGGATATTCCTGTTACTGGACTTTGAGCTGTTGATATGCTATATGTGGACTTCCACATCTATTGTTCCCGTTTCCCATTATATTGTTCATGTTATATTGTTCCCGTTTCTCGTTATATTGTTCTATGCTATCGACAGAGCTCTGGTCTAGTTATCATGTTACCCGTATCATGTACTGTACTTATTCTTGTTCCATTGTATACTTGACATATCAGATCATAAAGCTAACTTGGGTATGGGGGAGACTTGACGGTTGATTAGATCTTATCAGGTGATGTACTGGATTCATATTGTTCTCCCACTACAGGGGACGGTAGTGCTACCTACCAATTGCTCCATGAGCTCACGTTACTTGATTCATGCTCCCCTCTTAGCGGAGGGCCCTGGTCTCAGCAGCCAGGGGTTTATTTAAGGCCGTGATCCCGGTATGCACGGATACACCTACCCGATAAGAACTCCTCGACCATGAGTTTTCAAGTAACATAAAAAACAGTATACACAATAGTGACGTCGGAATACTTGTTATTTGGTTACTCTCTCGTTTGGATAATGGTACCCGTAGGCCATGTCCGGATGGGTTCGACTGGAGTGCGGGCTCCAGTATGAACTGCCAGTGGTATGAGACACTGGAAGAGATTGACTAAAATACCAGGTGGTACTGATTGTTATTATTGTATAAATCACATGACATGCTCTACTCATGTATATTATTGTCCCTCTTAATTGTTACTATTGCTGCTATGTTATTCGCTATCATGTCACCTGTATATCATGTTACATTTTCTGATATTCGTTACATTCCATGTGGTACTATGCGATTCATGTACATGGATACTATGTATTGCATATGGTCTGTTTCCTGTATTCCTTGCAGACATCATGACTGTATATGCACGACACCGTATGATGGTTATATTGCATATGCTCACCTGCATGTTCATATTACATATGCCCACCTGCCTGTTCATATTGCATATGCCTACCTGCATGTTCATTATATCATGTCACCACTAGACAACATCATTTTATAAACTGGATACAACTATAGACCTGACCCGATGATAACCGGCAAGGTAGTGATGATATAAAAGATGACATGTTTATCTATTTCTACTGCTTATTATATCCTTATCAAATGGTATCACTAGTCCCACATCATGTATTATATATATGAATTGTGCTTGTATTATTATTGTATATATTACTGCCTCCTTCATTTTACCACTCACTGGTCGCTTTCTGACGACCCTGGGTTTGCATGCCCAGGTTGGAGATTCGAGTTACCGTAGCTTCAGAGAGTGCTTTGGAGTCACATGGGAGATTCCTCATCGGGACTATCCATAGGTATCTTAGTGATTTATTTCTGTTCTCTTATTTGTCCATCTTTTTCATATCCGTTATGATCGCTAACCTCTTCTACAGGTATTCTTGTACTTATTTCATGCTGAAACTCAGGTATTGATGGAGATTATTTACTGTACTGAGGCTTAGCGTACGTACGTGGGGTTTTTTTTCGCCGCCTTGCGTATGTACGTCGCCATAACGTCCCCGTACCTACGGGATCGGGGCGTTACATGTGGTATCAGAGCCTAGGTTCACACCTGGTGTGGGTAACCACCTTGGTCATGCTTGGGCGTTTACCAACAGTACAGTCAGGTTCAGATTAACTGATCTGTACCTGAAGTTGGGGATTCCAACAACGAGTACCAGAATACCATGACCTTGACAACTCATTCCTTGACTCGTTTGTATTCCTTCCTTCCTTCCAGTTGTCAACCAAACATCCGATTTTCTTCTCATTTTCCTTGCATCGTCTTGCTTCCCATCCGTTAGGATTTGTTCACTACCATACTTCTCCATCCCGAGTTCCTATAGATAGTAGAGTGCGCAACGAAGTGTCGTGGACCCGTAACATTTCGACTTTGGGGTTGAAAATCTTGTTCTCACACCTGATTGAATTGCGAGGACGCAATTTTTTGTAAGGTGAGGAGAAATGTACCCCCTGCTTCCCGGTGTACGTCTCACCTATCGGTACGCGATACGACGTACAAATTGATTTGACCTCCATGGTAGTTCGATTGAGCTGATTTCAGTTTCAAAAATTATTTTATAATATTTTAAATTTTTCAGGATTTTCTGGAATTTTTCTGGATTATTTTGGAAAATCTCCGTAGTCGGTGTCGACCGATACCGATAACCGGCCTTACGATTTTTATTTCACAAACGGAGTAGAATTTTGAGAATCAGCTTTCACCGTATGTCTTAGCATCACATGAGCTACGTTGAGTATTTTTGGGAATTTTTCTGAATTTATCGAAAATCTGGCCAAATCGCTGTCGCCCAGAACCGCGACACCTTTCAGGATTTTTAATTTGCAAATCAGATTGAATTTCTTCAAACGTTTTCATATTACGTCTCAGGATGATATTCTCTATTTTTTGTAATTTTTGGGTACCGTTCGGAGCTAGTCAAATTTCAGCCTAATAAAATAATATAATTAAATATAAATATTTTTCTTTCCATTTCTTCCCCCTTCCCCTTCTTCTTCTTCTACACAAATCTTTCCCCCACCGCCTTACACAACTGACCTCCCTCTCTCTTTCCTACCCTACTTAAATCTCTCTCTCTCCTCTTTAATTCTCTCTCTTCCCTAATTCTCTCACTCTAATACTAAAATCTCTCTCTCTCTCTCTCTCTCTCTCTCTCTCTCTCTCTCTCTCTCTGTGTACAACCCAACAGAGGGAGGGGGGCTGTTTTTACCAGCGCCAGGCCGTGGGCTGCCGTCGGCCGCCGCCGCCGGCTGCGACCCCAGGCCGCGCCTCGGCGCCGCCACGCCCAAGGCCGACGCACCACCACAACCCCGCAAGCCCCGCACCTCCTTTCTCCTTCTTCCTCTTCTTCTTCTTCTTCTTCTTCTTCTTCTTCTTTTCTTTTCTTCTCCTGTCAATTCTTTTCCCCCTCTCTCACTCTCTCTCTCTCTGGCCAGATTCGGGACCGCCGCCGTCCAGCCATCCGGCGCCGCCGGCCAGCGGAGCTGGCCGGCCGGCCGCCCAAAATCACAGCAGCAGCAATAGCTGCTGCTGTTGGTCCTCTTTATCTCCTTAATGGGTTTGGGTTGGAACCCAAACCCATTAACCCATTTTTTGGGTTAAGGGTTAAACCAAAACCCACTTTGTTAAACCCGATAACCCATACCCATTGAACTTAAATTAACGGTATGGGTTGTGGATCTGGACCCGACCCGTTAAGAGCCAAACCCGCATCCGAAACCCGTTAAAGGTAAATTTACAGAAAACCCCCTTATACAATTCAGAAATTGCATTTATTATTTTTATTTACATATTTAACTTTATTTGTTATGAATTAGTATCCGGGCGATAACTGGAGCATCCGGACTCCGATTCGCGATTCTGTATCCGTTGCGATCGTGGAAAGAGAGCTACAGGCCTATAGCCAGTTTGTGAGTGTTTTTATTTTATAAAGTATATTTTATTATGTTTAGTGACATGCATTGATTGCTTTCTGTGGCAGATATTGATTAGGGATAAAATACAGTAACGATTAATTATAACGGTAATGATTGGACAGTCATTGTAATAGGAATAACCCATAAGATTATTAGTCATATGAGGTAATAATAGGAACTATAACTACTGGCTAGACAACTCGGATACAGTCATCATACTTGCACAGGCACTGACACTCGGCCACTATGTCACCACATGCTGGACACTATTATGTCATGTATTGGATCACAGTTAGATAACTATCGTTACATGTATACTGATCTACGGTATTCGATAACACTACTTTGTCACTAGATACGACTGTAGGACACCGGTATTGTATGCACTAATATTACCTATACATGTACCCCGTTGCACAGATACTTTGACACTGTCACCGTTACAAGCCACCGATACACTCGACATAGTGATTGTATGGCAACCTTTGATACACTACACGAGACACTGTTATTGCATGTACATGTTGCACAGATCCTATGACACGTCTCACGTTCGTATTCATGTGCACCACTTCATGGCATACCGTCATTTCCTATACCGTTAGCATCATTACATGGATTCTCGGCAGATCACTGTTACAGATGCATACATGGTTTCTTTAAGCTAACTTGGGTATGGGGGAGACTTGACGGTTGATTAGATCTTATCGGGTGATGTACTGGATCCATATTGTTCTCCCACTGCAGGGGACGGTAGTGCTACCTACCAATTGCTCCATGAGCTCACGTTACTTGATTCATGCTCCCCTCTTAGCGGAGGGCCTGGTCTCAGCAGCCAGGGGTTTGTTTAAGGCCGTGATCCCGGGTATGCACGGGATATACCTACCCGATAAAAACTCCTCGACCATGAGTTTCCAAGTAACATAATAAAACAGTATACACAATAGTGACGTCGGGAACACTTGTTATTTGGTTACTCTCTCATTTGAATAATGGTACCCGTAGGCCATGTCCGGATGGGTTCGACTGGAGTGCGGGCTCCAGTATGAACTGCCAGTGGTATGGGACACTGGAAGAGATTGACTAAAATACCAGGTGGTACTGATTGTTATTATTGTATAAATCACATGACATGCTCTACTCATGTATATTATTGTTCCCTCTTAATTGTTACTATTGCTGCTATGTTATTCGCTATCATGTCACCTGTATATCATGTTACATTTTCTGATATTCGTTACATTCCATGTGGTACTATGCGATTCATGTACATGGATACTATGCATTGCATATGGTCTGTTTCCTGTATTCCTTGCAGACATCATGACTGTATATGCACGATACCGTATGATGGTTATATTGCATATGCTCACCTGCATGTTCATATTACATATGCCCACCTGCCTGTTCATATTGCATATGCCTACCTGCATGTTCACTTATATCATGTCACCACTAGACAACATCATTTTATAAACTGGATACAGCTATAGACCTGACCCGATGATAACCGGCAAGGTAGTGATGATAATAAAAGATGACATGTTTATCTATTTCTACTGCTTATTATATCCTTATCAAATGGTATCACTAGTCCCACATCATGTATTATATATATGTATCGTGCTTGTATTACTATTGTATATATTACTGCCTCCTTCATTTTACCACTCACTAGGTCGCTTTCTGACGACCCTGGGTTTGCATGCCCAGGTTGGAGATCCGAGTTACCGTAGTTTCAGAGAGTGCTTTGGAGTCACATGGGAGATTCCTCATCGGGACTATCCATAGGTATCTTAGTGATTTATTTCTGTTCTCTTATTTGTCCATCTTTTTCATATCCGTTATGATCGCTAACCTCTTCTGCAGGTATTCTTGTACTTATTTCATGCTGGAACTCAGGTATTGATGGAGATTATTTACTGTACTGAGGCTTAGCGTACGTACGTGGGGTTTTTTTTTTCCGCCTTGCGTATGTACGTCGCTATAACGTCCCCGTACCTACGGATCGGGGCGTTACACTGAGTTTCTGCCCACTCCCGGGCTAGCTACCCAATTAGTTTTAGGCCTGCACCCTTATGGGTTTCGTGGTAACTAATGAAAGAGCGTCTAGACCCCGAGCGTACTCTAGTCTCTGAGCTCTCTCGCCCACTTCTTCAAAAGAGGAGTCCGCTTAGACCGTCAGGTCTCTTAGCTCCCCTGGTTGTCATGTTTAGTGCTCAACTTTTTATCACTGGATTCGTCTAGACGGAATTTACACTCGTCTTCTAAGCCGAGTCATTCCCAGTAGCTGCGTCAGGCGCTGTAGTGTTAAACACTGTTTGCTATCCATACCTCCAGCTTGCTTAGCTCCACTTGGATGTTCTCATACTTGCTAATTACATGCTTGCCAGTTTATCTTTTCTTCTCTTACTGGTTGTGAAGAGTTTGAAATCTTATTTATACTGTTTTTCCTAAAAGTGCATTAAGCAACCGTCGTGCAGGGTATAACCATCCACTTCTCGAGTCGATCCATCTATTGTGACTCGACACGACAGGTATCTTTTTCTAGGCCGAAAATTATGCATTTCAAGAACCTCTCTTGGAGAATTTCTTGTTTGAAAATTGCATGCTTGTGGTCTAGGGGACATTTTGAGAATGAGAAGATCATAAAAGCCGATGAGTATCGGCTCTATTAGCCAGGATTGAAACATGACATTGTCAAGCATGTTGAAAGGTATCACACCTGCCAACTCGCAAAGCAGCAAGAACAGAACACCGATTTGTACACTCCATTACCGGTCCCAAGTTGTCCTGTCAGAATGTTAGCATTGACTTCGTATTAGGACTTTCGAAAACCCCGAGGAAGCACGATTCGGTCTCAATTATCGTTGACCATTTTTCTAAAATGTCTCACTTCCTCCCTTGCTCTCATACCTCTGATACCTCTAGAGTAGCAAAGATATTTTTCGACGGCGTTACCAAACTGCATAGTCTGTCTAAGATCATTGTGTCTGATAGGGATGTTAAGTTTACTAGTTATTTCTAGAAGACCTTTTGACGCATATTAGGCACAAAGTTGAGGTTCTCTACTGCTTTTCACCCTCAGACTAATGGTCAAAGCGAAGTTGTCAATAGAAGTCCAGGAAAGTTATTGCGTACCCTTGTTGGTGAACATATTGAAAGTTGGGATTTAAAGTTGTTTATTACTGAGTTTGTATTAATTCATCTGTTAATAGGACATCAGGTAAGAGTCTGCATGAGATAGTGTATAGCTTTATGCCTAGGCAACTTATTAACCTCATTCCCAAGGTCGAACACTATAGAGTCTCAGAGTCTGCATCTTCTTTTGTCACACACATGCATAGGTTGCACAAAGAAATCAGCGATAAAATTGAATAGAGCAATCTTGACTATAAATTACGAGCTGATGGTGGGTAGAATTTTAGAACTTTTAATGTTGGCGATCTTGTGATGGTCCGGATTCGTCCATAACGGTTTTCTCCGGGAATTGTTAAAAGTTACATGCTCGTATTGCTGTACATTTAAAATCTTAACTAAACTAAACGACAATGTTTATGATAATGATCTTCATCAAGTTTTTAGAATTAATCCCACTTTCAGTATTAAGGATTTAGTAGATTACAAGGGTTCCGATTTTAATCTCAGCAACACATTGGTTGATGAGCCTACCCTGAGCTATTTTCTTAGACACCACCACTTTTCCTACTCCTAGATATTAATCTTAATACAACAGAGAAGATTTATAAGATTTTAAATGATGAAATTATCTCTAATGGAGATGGTGGAACCAAACGGTATCTGGTACATTAGAAAGGGAAGGCACCTGATGAGGACACGTGGCTGGCTCACAATGTGCTACAGCCGATTGATCCAGACATGTTGGAGTACTATGAGAGTTCCTTTACACCTGACTCGACAGAGTCAAGTTCTCTTCCATCTGGGGAGAATTATGAGGATATGACATTTGCATTCGTTCAAGGGGAGGTATCCTCACGTATATCAGCGCATGAGGCATCAGACTGCTGCTATATGTTAGGAGACAGTCAAGCGTCGAGCCGCAGTCATGTGATTCTAGTTGGAGTCTGTATTTTTATTTGTTGTGTAGTATTTTTCTTTATTACTTTGTAGTTTTTATTTTATTTAGTACCACATCAGTTGTGTGAAAAAACATCAGTAGTTTGTAAGTCTATTTATTGGCTTAAGCTGAAATAGAAGGTAATGCACTCTTGATAAAAATTGTTGGATTTTTATTTTGAAAATTTAATCATGAATCGGAGTGTGAAACCCCTTTTCAAAATGAGATTTTGAGTGTGAAACCACTGTCCTATTTATCCCTTTTCCTATTTTAAATTTTATTCATCTTTCAAATCCCAACCTCCAAATTTCAATCAGCCATCCACAAGATAAGAAAAGAAAAGAAATTGCATTACACAGCCCTACTTGTATTCTTCTTTCCTTTTTCCTTTCACAACCACTGTCAATATTTTCCACTACCACCGGCAACCAATGAGAACTGCCCCCCTTCATCTTTTATTATCTTCACCCCAAAGATTAATCTCCACCAGCCAATACTAGTTGCCTCTCCTCCTTGTCACGCATCCCCCACAAACACCCATAATTTTCTCCCTATGCGTCTTCACCACCAAACTCCAGCGAGTTCTTCCATCATCAACAGACCATCATCAGCAACAACTAACAACTGAGCTCTCTGTCAACAACAGAACAACAGCCCCATCTTCCTCTTCTTCTATTCTCGCGCCCAGATCTGATTGTGCATGCCCCGACCCAACCTGTACACGACCAGTCCAAGCCTCCTGCAGAGATCACAAATATAGAGCCAGGACAATTCAATTATAGACTACAAGCAGAGTTTAGAGGATCAATAAGCTATTCACCATAAGATCAACAATAATCACAATAACGAGGACTTGAGAACTTGACAGGTAATTTTTATTTTCAGTAAATCAATATATCTGTTGGGTTACGGTGCTGCATTTATCTCTATTATTTTATCAGTATTTCTCTGTTGTCCACAAATAAATTGTGATCATGTGCGAATCTGTTTACGCTATTCACCATAAGATCAACAATAACCACAACAGCAGGGACCCGAAAACTTGGTAGTTAATTTTTATTTTCAGCAAATCAATATATCTGTTGGGCTACGCTGCTACATTTATCTCTATTATTTTATCAGTATTCTCTGTTGTCGACAAATGAATTGTGAGCATGTCCGAATCTGTTTACCTTGTGCTATACTGTTCTGATATTGCAAGTTGGATTATCCCTATTGCGTGTGATTTTGTGAAGATTGGGATCGTCTACACTCTGAGTATTACTTTTCTTTGTTAAAATCCATCTCATCATATTTTAGTTTTAAAGTTGTTCCTACTAAAGATCGTAACTTGTAGTGAAACATTGTGAGTTTGATCTTATCACTGATTTCACGCAGCATCTGTTTCATTGTTTAACATCACAATGTTTGAGTTAGATGGTGGAACCATAATAGTTCAGGTGGATCACACTTTACAAACGTTTAGGTTTTTTGATTTATTCTTTTAAGGATTTTCAACGAGTACAGTACTCAAACTCTTACTAGCTCATGACTTGAATAAATATTGAGAACTTATATAGTTTAATAATTTTTTCATATTTATCAAGTGTATTCGTTTCATTAGGTTGAATAAAATGGCATTTAGTCACTCTTGGAATTTTCACAAAAATGTTATATTAAATAAACTTATCTTCTTTGTGATGTTAAGCTTAATTAGCGTGTAATGGCTCTTAGAGGTGGTTGTCAGGCTGGAGCCTGGAATTATAATTTTATTCTAGTCCAGTTTTCGTGACATAACAGAGGTGTGGCTACCCTCATGTTGAGTGACTATACCCGACACACTGAGACAAGGCTGCCATGGACACCAAGAACAATGAGGATTCAGGTGTCCTTATGTAAATTTGCCATGTCGTAAGAATGCAGGCACATTAACACATGACACCATGCACTACAATAAAAATAGCCTATAGCGACATTAAAACATGGTTCATTTAATATAGCGACATCACAACGAAATTTATGAAAAATATCACTATACATTATGTTGCTAAATGATATAACAACATTTTGCTTGAAAAGCCGCTACATATAGCGACATATTTTACTGTCGTTGAATGCTAAAAATATGCCGCTATACATAAAAAATTCATTAGAGTAGAGTGACAAAAATAAAAAAACGCTGCTATTTGCAATATGAGGGGAAAAAAAGATAGAATAACCACAAATAACAAGACCACAATGTAAGGAGATTATCAACATTCAAACATGAATAAAAAGCAAATATTAGAGCTCCATATAAGAGAATAGATAAACGAAACCAACTAATAGTAAGAAAGTAAAATCTGTTCAACTTAGCACATTTAAAAGTCAATTACAACCTTGATAAATTTTGATTACAGAAATACAAACTGTTCACCCAAAGAAAGAACACAAGAATCTTCATAGACATGCTTAACATAATCTGGCGGGACCACGACCAAAGGAATTGGACGAGATATGTTGAAACATTGCACCGTCTGCGGGATGTGAAAACTAAGAGCAGAAAGTAGCCATGCTAGCAATCTACAATCTGAGATAAAACAAGGTATAAAATATCAAAAGTTTCATATAAGAAAATCCATCGTAACAATATATGCAAGCATCCTTGCAAAGCTTTGAATCATCAAAATGTCAAGGAGATTAATCATATATTTATAAAAGAACACCTACACTATGTGATGTAGGACGGAAAGGGAAAAACTAGGGTTTTTTATACTGGGGAAGAAATTAGGTTTTGAGATGGGATTAGAGAGAGAAACTAATCAAGTGTTTGAAAAAATTAGGGAAAAGGATAAAGTTTGATTCAGGCCTCACCCAAATGATCGCTAACCCACTCTATGCATTCCGCGCGGAGATTTAATTTGAGCTTCACATCTAGGAGAATTGCTCTCCCATTCTATGTCTCACACAGGAAGATTTGAAAGAACCCAATTAGAATTTCAATCTCTCAAAAATATAATAATTCATTCATTTCAAGTAAAAGAACTACAATAGTCTATGGGGCTGTTTGGTTGCGAGGAAGTGGGCGGAAGTAAGGAAGTAGGGAAGTATAATTGCTCACTTCCTCATCCATCCAACACCGGAAAAGGAAAATAAGAAAACCCTTTTTCCTTTTCTCTTTTCTCTTTTACACAATCATTTCCTCACTTCCAGAGTGCTACAGTTAATTTTGTGGTCATGTAAATCTCATTTGTAATAAGTTATAGTACAAAACAGTTAATTTTTTGATCATGTAAATCTCACTTGCATTCTAATTATAGTCTATTTTTTATTTTTCATAATTATTTTTTATTTTATTATTTTACGGTCAACTTTGTGGTCAACTTTTTCAATTCCACCACTTTCACATTACCATCAAAACACCGGAAAAGACAACATTTTCCAAACAACACTTCCCAACAACATCCAAGCACCGAAAACTTACTAACCAATTCCCAAGTTCCAAAAAGAATTATTACCACTTCCTCAATTCCTCACTTCCTTACTTCCACCCTTAACCAAACAGGCCCTATATAGAAAAGAGTTCACGTGCATTACTAGTGCCTCACATAAAGAAAAATAAAAGTTTAATAAAAGAAAAAAAGCTACTAAATAACACTTCCTAAATGTCTTCATGTACCTCATTCTATCCTGGTTGAAGTAAACTTGTCCTCGAGTCTCAAAAGAACTCATCCTTCAGTTCTCTTTGGTAAAGACATCGTCTCAGACTCTGATGGTGGATGAATTCAAAATCAATGATTGAAGAATCTCGCCCAGGTGATCACTCACCCACTTCATGCATCACACACAAAAGAATTGAAGACTGAATTTAATGCTAACAGGTGTGAATCTGAAACAAGTACCGAACTGAAATTGCAATTTTTGGGTCCAGGTTGAGATAAACTTGGCGGATCGGGTAGTGGATGTTCGTTCTGTAGAGAACCCGAGTTGGGTCTGTAGATCTGATTGCAAATCCAAATTGGATCTAGGTCGGTAGTGCGCCGATGAAGTCCAGTGAGATTGGTGGATGCAGGCGAAGTCGGTGGCAAGATAGATGGTTGTCGTCAGCGGAATTGATGGATGGAGAGTTCGAGGTCAAGGTCGACGAGAAGGTGAATCAGAGTTCGAAGAGGAGAAAGAAGATTTTTTTTTGCAGATCAAAGAGATCTACAAGGATTTTGGATCTTAGGGTTTTGTGGAGAGTAAAAATTTTGGATCTAAGGTTTAGATTTTATGGAGAAAATTAGGATTTTTGGATCTAGGTGTTTTTTTAGAAAGCTATAGGCTTACAGATCTTGGGTTTTAGATTTTTTTTTTTTTTTAAATGGAAAACTATGAGACATAAAGATGAAGAAAACTAAATCTATAGTTTTTTAAATTGTTTTGTTTCTTGGAGGAAATATAAAACTTGGCCTTGATACCAATTTGATGTAGGACAGAAAGGAAAAAGCTAGGATTATGAAATTGAGAAAGAAATTAGGATTTAAGATGGAATGAGAGAAACTTATCTAGGGTTTGAAACAAAAATTAGGGAGATATAAAAGATTGATTCGGGCCTTACCCAGGTGAGAGGATTTGAAAAGCGGGGAGGAAATTAGGATTTGAGATGGGATTTTAAGGTGTTCTTTTCAAGGTCTAATGATCCACCAAGAAGTATAAATTCATGAAACAAAATCAGCATTGCAGTTTAAAAATACTCCAAATCATGGGATTTATATGAAAAGTGGAAGATGACAATGACGCAAGGAAAGTTGGAACTGATCAAATTTCATCACAAGAAAAAAAACCAAAGGACAATATGAGGAGCTTGCTTCCTATATAAAGGGACAACTTGCTAACAATGCCATATCAATTATGAGAGTTAATGCAAATTTCAACACCAAAGCTAGCTAGTAACCATGGCCATAATTCACGCCAAAGCGCAGCTAATGTTGAAGCTAGCCCTTGCTTGGGCCCAGTGTTCTAAATGGCGGCCGTAATGGCTATATCGGTTGGGGAATTTATCGGGGATGAGGATTGTTATTTTAGATAGATAATAAGGTAATTGAGTTTACAATCCCCATAACCCAATACTCTTTTATAATCTATATATATTGAGATGAGACCTCTCTAATAAAGTAAGTATTCTAGGATTTTGTTTCTCAACATGGTATCAAAGACATCCCTCTTCCATTATCACCTTCTTAAAAAAAAAAAAAAAAAAAAAAAAACCTAACCACCACCAAAACCCTAGCCGCCACAAAAAAAAACCTAAGCCTAACCATCAACTATCTAGTTCATATCTTCTTCTTTTCTTTCTTTTCTTTTTTTCTTAGATCTAATATGATCTTAAATCTAGATCTTTTAAAAAAAAAAAATTTCACATGATTAGTACTGCGGCTGTACTGTTCATCGTGAACAGTACCGTGGTACTGTTCATCCAAAAAAATGTATTTCGCCTCCAAGTTTTAAAACCCTAGCCGTTATCAAATGTCATCTCATCTAGTATCTTTCACCATTAACTTCTAGTGTTGTTGAATCATCAAATGATATTGTATGCTACTTTCATTGTTGCTATTAATATCTAGTGTTGCCGATTAATTTTATATCTACTGCGGGTATCTGTTACTATTGTATTTGACGATCTTCTAAAACCTCTCCTACTGAGCTTGAGGATCTCTCAAAACCTCTCCTTCTACTGAGTTTAAGAAACTTTAAAATCCTATTTATATCTAAGGTGTTGATGAATATTAACTTTTTGTACGGAGGTTTGGTTTGATTTGATTAGCAACTTCAGCGTCGACATCAAAGATTCAGCAGTGTGGCATAAGATTATCAATTTCGTATTTGTTTCTTAGTTTTTTTGTTTAGGAAAACCTTATTTAGAAGATGTTTTTAGTCTTTGTAACAAGTTGGGCATGAATGACATCTATACTCCAGCTTGAGGGGGAGTGTTAGTTTAGATGGATAATAAAGTAATTGAGTTATTGAGTTTACAATACTCATAACCCAATACTCTTTTGTAATATATATATATATATATTATATATATATTATATATATATAATTATATATATATATATATATATATATATTGAGATGAATCTCTATAATAAAATAAGTATTTTAGGGTTTTGTTTTCAATAAGGATATATCAGGGATATTTTCAAAAATCAGATGTCAAAATCAGACTGTAAATACATTTCTTCTTATCCTAAATCGCATCTCAATAAGACAATATATGTGTAAATCATATAAAGCTACATAAAACATCATATTTACATATTTAAGATATACTTACCTCGATAACTTGCATTGAGCCTATAAATACATAATCATTATCCAAGTGTAGAATCTTCACAAATGCCACAATGCCACATCGCTCGAATCACCCAAATGCCTAACCTAGAAATTGGGTGTAAATCGCTATATCGGATCCAAAATCGCCGAAAATGAAATCGATATATTGGGTCCAAGCCCATTTATCGGCGATTTTGATGAAAAATGCTATATCGGTTTGGATATGCCAAATCGTTGCGGCTAGGTGCCGTAAACGCAATATCTGCGATATATCAGGATATTTCGGGGATATTTAGAACACTGCTTGGACCATATTCTTCATTTACATGCAAACATGAAGAACTATAAGTTAATTTTATTCATTACCTATCATTTACTAAAGCAAAAGTAGAAGATAACATGTAATTAGACATGTAATTAGACATGAAATATCATTTTTGCAGTTCCCAAAGTACATGTGTTTACACTTGTTGGATCTATAACAATAGAATTGCAATTCACATGTTACATTCTTGGTTATGCTAATTTTTCTCCAAATTCTGCCTTTTAAGCATCTATAGATAGTAAACGGGAGTAATCAAAACAGTTGACAAAGTAAACAAACCTGTGTTCATGTGATACTTCAAATAGGTCTCGGTTCAATGGCTCCTTCCCGCAGCACCTTCGCTTATCATGTCTTAAAGATCAAGGCATAGATAGATAGAATACATAAAACAAACATTGAAAGCTAAAACTCACATAATCAGAACAATAAGGCAAGTACAGTGGCTAGAGACCAAACAAACAAAACAAAAATCATCAGAAATTAAAGCAACTACAAACATAATCAAATTATCAACTAAATTGTGTGATTCTCATATCCAATATATAAACCAAGGTCCTCACTATAATCCTTTTTTGACTCTGATTCCATGAACAAAATTCTTCTTCGCATTAATTAACAAATCAAAACATCCAAACATGGAAAAGAAATAACACGCTATGACAAAATGTTGTTTAGTATGTATCACCCTCTACAAATTTTACTATATTTAGGAAGTTCAAATAACCTAGAAGATATGAGAGAGACATCCATATAAGGCACTACATTCATCTCTGAAGCAAGACTTCATAGCCAAAGAGCCAAACTTCAGTCCTTAAAATTTCAATTATACCAAATTACAACAATAGAGAGGATATCTAAATTCAAAAATAGTAGGGATTGTGCGAAACCTAAAAGAATAAGAAAAAGAATCACCTTTGGACTTCCTGAGGGAACTGAGGACAGTCTTGCCGCTCTTCATCACCAGAGCCAGCCTGTTGTTTATCCTCTCTATCATCTTCTTCTGCAATTTTCATTTCATTCACATCACAAATCAGTTATCGATTTGGACAAGGGAAAACCCCTAGAAAAGGAACGAAGAGAAAAAATAACAGGAATACTGTCGTATTGGTCGGCACCATTTGAGTTTGGAGCGATCAAGAAATCCTAGAAGCTTATGGGATGAGATCAGAACCCTAGGGCTTCGCGATTTGGGGATAAGTCCAGATCCATCGCCTATTCAGCACAGCACGAGAGAGAGAGAGAGCATGATCCATCACCCGCGGGGGAGAGCAGCTGCTCGCTTGATCAAGAGATCGATTGAGAATAGGAAAAAGAAGCGTTCACTCGATCGAGATCGAGATCGAGTTCGCTGGATGGCTTTAGATTGCGGTTACAAAGACAATTTTTGATTTAAAGTCCCTGATTTGTTAATATCGCATTTAGCCCTAAATCAGCCATTTAGTTTCATTGCATTTAAATTAGCTTCAACATTGGTCTAGATTTGCCTATGGTGAGGTATAGCGGCATGTTACAAAAATGCCATAAAATTGTGTCACTATAGGTGACATTTGTTGTAGTGATGCAGGTATAGGTATAGGTTGTGGTTTCAAATATCGGCTGATTCGTTGCATTAGGTTTTGAGGTGCCTGATATGAGTTAATGACTATTTTAGCTGATACCATGGTATAGATTCTTTCACGTTGACTTGCACTGTCGTAGGCATGCTGTCCATGGATGGGATGCCAAGGCCAGTGAGGGTGTTACTACCCTTATGTTGAGTTATGGTTATATTAACACCGAATAGGGTGAAGCCACACATGTCCTCATGTTGAACTTGTATTCAGGGTGTGTACTCTCAAGTTGAGATATTGGTGACCAGAGACAACTAGTATCAAAGTGTCATCCGCCTCATGTTGTATCATGGGTGAGGCATGTCTGCCCTCACGCTCCCTTGTTTTTAAGGGTGTAGAGAGCACGGGTTGTGGGACAAGAATATCAATACCCTCATGTGGTATTTTAAGTGTCAAGAGACACCAAACAGTATAAAAGCATCAATGCTCTCCAGTTATATAGTGGATGCTATGATGTTCCAAGTAGTTTGATAGTATCTGTTATTCTCAAATGCACTGAAGATGCTGGAGGCACTAAATAGTTGGAGGATGATGGTACCCTCAATTTGAGTTGAGGTTGCAAGGATCACTTACAAGTTACAACCCAAGATGAAGTATCACCATCTTGATCTGATGCATAGGTTTGATACAAGTGGCACAAGTCAGAGACATGTTTGGTGTCTACACACACCACACGTCCTACAAATATTTCTATGCGATTTTTTGTTTTCCAGAATAAACAACTTGCTGGTAGAACAAAAAGAGGATTGGCACTAATTTAAAACAAAATTGAATTCTTTAAAAGAGACAAGTATGTATCTAAATGGATATCAACCTGCCAAATATATAGAAGATTAGTTGTGAGGCTTGTATTTTTTTAATAATTTTAACTGAGATGAGTTCTGATTTGTGAGTACTTTAGATGTTTGGAATTTATTAAGATTTCAACGTTACCAGGAAAAAAGAGGGCCCCACGTATGCACTTCCTCTTAAAATTTAGATCTAAATTTAAATGATGCCTCTGCATAACTTATCTCTTAAGTGCAAACATCTTTTATCATGCTGATTTTTTGCTCTTTTCTATGAGTCTGATAACAATGATTAAAAAAAAAAACTATGTAAATTTCCTTTAAAACATATTATCTCTTAACATGTTGTGTACAGGACACAGTATGTGAGTATCTATTTAATAATAATATAAAGGATGGTAGAAACAAATAATAAATACTAACGATAACAAAGAGAGTGCAATATTAGTATTTGGAGTGCCTCATATTCATTGGAGAAAAATTCAGGTTCAGGTGGAGGAGTTACAAGCTTTACAAATCAAGCACGGACATGTACATGCATTGTACATGTTATTAGTATTAGTTGACTAATATGTCTTATTGGTCGACTAGGTCTTGGGCTAGTCGACTGATATTTTGCTATAGTCGACTACTGATTTGCTCTAGTCGACTAATACAGCTTCTCACAGTTTTTTAAAACGGATCTGTTTCTTATTTTTGTTTGGATACAGGTTTCCTATTTCTCTGAGATGGTGCTGATTTGGTTATTGGTGTTGATAAAGGACTAGGATCATCTTACTGTTTGCCCAAAGGCCCATCACTCTAGTTTTGATGTGATTAACTCACGTAGTTATAGTACTAAAGATCTTGTGTTTAATAAGCTTCAGATATTTGATCAAGATCTTAGTCGGTGTTTAGCTTCAACGAAAGATTCGAAGTCAAAATTTGAAACTAGCACGTGTTGATTCAAGAGCTCGCGCACTATGATTGCATCAAATACTCAAGAGGAGTCTACCTCTTTGGATCAATCTGGGTGACCTTATCTTCCGTGGGTGATTTGTGTTGTTGGAAGCGAATATCCCAGAGAGTGTTTAGGTGTTTGATCCAAGGATCTTTATCCGATTGGATCATTTCTTCATCTCCATCTTCCAAGTGGCTTGTTGAAGTCATATTTACTGAAAGTTCTTTGAAGATGTTGCCGACACTGACTCTCATGATGATGTGCCTGACGAGTGATTATGGTATAATTACTCTTCGGACTCAGAGGTTGACAGGATTGGAGTTGACACATAACCCAATCCCTTGCGAGTTCGATGATAATAATCAGGGGCCTCGGAACGAAAGATCGAAGTAGTGTTCTTCTCCCTTTGCCGAAGTTCAAACCAGGGCCACTTGTTGATCATATCCCATGTTTTCCATTATTTTGAGTATATTTGGCTCATAATGAGAGAACTGAGGGGATTCGTTCTCGCTTTCTGAGTCTTTACGAGACATCAATTCTGTAAGATCCCTGGTTAGAAATACTGTATTTTCATTTTTCTAAAGTATTTATTTTGATTTACTAATTATTTTATTAACTTAATTTATTACTTCTTCTTGTGATTATTATTATTATTATTAAATATACAAATTGTTTTTGAGATAGTAAATGATAATTTAGCTTTATATATTATTATAATTATTTCTTATCAATATTTTTAGTTACTTATTACTATTATTTTATATTTACCATTATTATTAATTGTTATTTAATTATTATTACCATTATTTCATTAAGGTTATTATTCATTATTATTATTAGTGTTATTATTATTATTTCCTTATTCTTGTTTTTATTCTTAATTATTATTATTACTACTATTGTTGATATGTTCATTAATTATTAATATTATTAGTGTTATTAGCTTTAATATGTTAATTATTGTTATTATTATTAATAATATTGTTCTTGTTATTTCTTTTCCTCTCTTCTTCCCTAGCCTTTTACCCATACCAATTAACCCATTAGATCCTATACCCATTAGCCTTGATCCAACCCATTTCCTATTCCCTAACCCGTTAACCCGTTATCATATAACCCAATCAACCCAAAACCTCTTCCTATATAAAATCTTATATTAACCCTAACCCTAATTAACTACTAATCCCCCTAATCCCCACACACAGCTGTCATCACTCATCTCCAGGCCTTCTCTCTCCTTGTCGCAGACCCACAGCAATGTCCCCATCCTCCAACTCCGTGGCAGACCTCATCGGTAACAACATCTAGCCCGGAACAACCCCCTCCTCCCTTGCACCTCTTCATGGTCGATCTCCTCGCGGCCATCACCAATGCACCGGAGCCACGAACACCAACCCATGCACCTCTCCTCCAGCCCTGTTCCAGCCCAACAACCGGGCTTCCACCACAACAGCGCCCAATCTCCCATGGCTGCCCTTCTCTCTGGCGAGACATCGACGGCACATCGAGCCTCCGTGCACAGCCCTTGCTCGCCCCCCTGCTGGCTTGGCTGGCCTTGGCTGCTTCTCCTCTCCCCTGGCGCACCTCCTTTGCAGCCGAGTAGCCAGCAGCACGGCAGCCTGCTCCGCTACCCTATCACACCCAGGCATACAGCGGAACCCCCCATTGGCAGCCCGATCGGCAGCCCAAGCCCCAGCAACACTTCGGAGCTCCTTACACTGGCCGTGAGCACCTTCCTCCACCGTGTTTCCCCTCTTCCCCTCCTAGCTGCAAGTCCACACAACCCCCTCTTGCACATGCAACCAGCACAACTCTAATCTCCCCATGTGGTGCGTGAGTCCTTTCCTTCCTTCTCGCTATCTCTGTGTTTAATTGTAGGTAGCATTTGTGTGCTTGTTTATGTGTGTGATTAAGTGAGAATATGAATAAGTATATATATGTTATTTGTGTTAATGTATGATTATGTGCATAATTATTTATATGTGTAGGGGTTTGTGGACATATGTATGCATATGCATGCATGAGCGAGTCTCTTCTTTTTTCCATGGCGGCAGCACCAATACAACAGCATAGCCAAACCTTCCATGGGATATCTTCCTCCGAGCCATCTTCCGTATCTCCGTGAGTCATCGTTGATCGCCGTCGGTGAGTGCGAACGCACCCACGCCCTTCACAGCGAGACCATCTATCCGACGATATCCTCCGCGGCCCCTGACGCCTCCGCCAGAGCCTCCGTCGGCGCACCGCAAATCACCCCGAGGTTAGTGCATTTATATGTTTAAGGGTAAAGTTGTAATAATTGGGAAGTGTAATTAAATGTGTTGGTGTGTGCGTGAGTGGTTGTGGTATGCATGCATGTGTATGCATGTATTTATGCATGGATGTGTGCATGTATGGTTTTAATTCATGTAAGTATCTTGAATTTAATTGTGTTTAAATTAAATATATAGTATGTCATGAATTAAATGTGTGTTGGATATTAATTGTATGGATGGGTAGTGTGTTAGTGTTTTAGGTTTGTCATGTAAGTGTATGTGTATACTTGTATATGTACGTGTGTGGGTGTACACGTGTGTGTCGGTGTGCTCGGGAGTGTGTTAAGTGTATATTTATATTTATTTGTATGTTCCCTTGCGTGTTGTAGCATTGCGGATTCGTTCGGTGAGATCCGGACCCGTTGCAGGAGACCCAGATCCAATCCGGATTCGTGCTCATTGTGGGCCCGATACATAGGCGATTCGAAGGCTGGCCCATGGGATGATCCGTATATCAGTACTAGTTCGTGCAGTGAAGACCAGACGACGATTTGGTTCCAAAATCGCATCATTTCATGTGAGTGTTCTTTCTTGTGCATTTCCTTATTTACCGTTGTCGATATGCGTTTACATGTTACACTTATCATTTCATGTGACTTTCCATTATATTTTACCAGTTTGATTACTTGTACCACTTCATGAGACATCTATGATTATTCACTTTAATTACATAGTTGATAGGAGCTTGTACCAGTATGATTTCATGTGTTGGTAGTTTGGTTTGTTGGCTTAGGCCTAGTTTTAATACACCTTAGACTATGACTTGACTTGGCTCGATCTTGAGGTTGATATAGTTTATATTAGTTATCAGATTTGATATTCATGTATTTGGTGATTACTTTCGACCGGAACTCTTTTGGATATTGTGGACATGTATATATGATATCTCTACCGATATAAGACGGTTTTGAGATACCACAGATAATAGATCAAATTTAGTTGATGTTAGACATTTCTGGACTCGATATTTTGTCACCAGGATTATAGTATTCTTATTAGCTCTTACTAGTTCTTTATTATGCTGGATTCAGTTTTAGTTATGAGGAAAGTTGGATTGTGATTTGAATTGATCTTGAGTTGGAGTTAATCTAGAATTTACATTCTTTATATCGGATCTTGAACTGATTAAGATAGGTTTAACATAGCTGGATTTGTAGTTGTGAGTATCCGAGATTTATTTAGATGATATTTTGTTAATGTTGAGTATCAGAAGTAGATATTCTAGACCATATGTTGTTTGAGGATGATTCCCTTACTTCGTTAAAATTTTGGTATCTGTTGACTTGTTGATCTCGAGGATATACCATGTGCTTCATGTTTAGTTATATAGAGATTGAGTTATTGTGATAGTGACCTAGTCAATATTGGTGATCTTATACTTCAGAGTTATCAGATAGCAGTCATCACTTTATCAGTTATTGGTGAGATTATTTGTCGGTGATCATATGATGTATTTCAGAGTTTATAGTTGGTAGATATCGGTATCAGTTGCCAATTGTTATTGACACTATTGTGTTAGTGGCTATATCTCCAGTATCCTATTTCATATGTCAGATATTAGTTGTCAGCTACTCAGTTGTCAGATATCAGTTGTCAGTTGTCAGATTCAGCAAGTATTGACATCAGCAGTTGTTGGAGATATCAGTTACTATTACATAATAACTCACATTGATTGCTTATTAATAAAAGACACCATAACCCAGGGAACATGGGTAATTGCCTGATGATTCATGTCGTGTATTTTGGAAGGACTTATTATGGTACCGACTTGTGAGTTCCAACCATAGGGAATCAAGGTAGTACTGGCTACCTAGTTATTCAATTGTCAGTTGTCAGGGCTATGCCCGGATTACGGCGCCACACTAGTTATCTTTTCATGTGGGGCTGTGGTCTTCAGATATTAGTACCTTGCGGCTTGTCTTGTTTCAGCGCCAGGGGCGTTAGACTGTGGTACCGGGCATACACGGTATCCTTCCAAAATACATGCACTACATTGGCAGGCAGTTACAACAACGATAACTTTGTTTGATATGTAGGACAACGGTTGTGGTATGGGACCCAACTAAGTACTACATTAGTTAGGTTAATAATAACCAACCAGACTAGTGACATATGCTAAGTTACACATTTTGACATCTGTTGTTTGTTTGTAGTTGTAATAGTTGCCCTTTTCCTTTATACACCTAGTTATTCAGTTATTTTTCAGTTGTATGTTTATCATGTTATTTAGTTATCTTCAGTCTGCAGTTTATCTTGTTATTATTGTACGCACATTATTTATATGCACGAGTTCTCCTTTTACACACACACTCACCAGGTCACTTTCTGACGACCCTGGATTTGCACGTCCAGATATTAGACACTTTGTTTCTATTATTCAGGTGTTCGTTGAGACCGTACGTTTCGCGAAGAGCTGGAGCTTCTCCCTATTCGATTCCGGTATTCTTATCTTTCTTGCCTTCATATTATTTCCTGATTCCCGTTATATCAGATTCAGTTGTTATTCCAGCATTTATTTATATGATATAATGCATGGATGCCTATATGTGATATTGCAATAATCATGATTCATTATAGTTGGGATTTATACCTTGTTTCGGGTTACTTAAGGCTTAGCGCGTATACGTGAGGCAATTTTCTTGCGTATATGCGTCGCCGACTCGTGTTGCGTCTTCGGTCCAGCGTATTTTGGGAAGCGGGGCATGACAAATTCAAACTTAATTCTTCTGAAAAGAATTGGTTTTTGGCCTTTGTGTCTTGCTGAGACCATGAATCCTGATTCTTGCGCATCATCGACATCTTGGTATGTTTTGAGGGATGACTTCACTGGTACATGCAATGATGTCAGAGCATCCATTGCCGACCGGGTCATTATCTACCTCGGTACTAGTGTCCGACATCACTGAATCAGAAGCAAACACAGAAAAATAAGCTAAATTCAACTCTTCATTAATATACCACTCGCCTACATCATCGACAGTATTATTAACATCGAGCTTATTAATGCTCGTTACAAGTAGATTTAATTCCCACATGCACTCTTCTTCCACCTCTGGCTCAGTATCAGCTTCATTACTAGAGTCTAGTTCCTCTGGCTGAAGATTTTCGTTCATCTCCAGAGAATCCTGATATAGGAAGGAGTCTGTGAAATAGTTCTCTACCCCCTTGAACGGATGCCTTTCAGCAATCAACGTTCAGACTTTCCCACTTCTATCGATGTACTTCATGACTTGATGGAGAGTGGAGGGGATGATGGAATTACGATGAATCGACGATCGTCCGAGCAGCAAATTGTATGAAGTGTCAGCGTCAATTACATAGCACGTCACTTCAGATCTTAGATCCCCAATCTGACTTTGAGTTTGATCTTCCCCATTGGGCGGTACCGTTGGCATTGAAACCATAAATGGTAGTTTGGGTGTCGCTCAATCAGTGGGTGGGGATCCCTAAGTGCTGCATGACCCGGTGAGGCATGATGCTCAACGCGGATCCTGGATCTACCTGAATGCTGATCACTTCAGACGATCCAATGTACCCTATGAAATACAGGGGCCGATCATGTTTTCCCTTGACCTGTATGTCATCTGACGTGAAAGCGATGTGATTAGTCTCTAATTTTGCATAATTTTTATCACATCCGCATATTTGATATAAAATTCTGTTAATAAAACTTTGCTTGCTTGATCCTAGGTTCATGATGTGCAAATGAAGAAGAAGACCCTAAATCATCATTTAATGGGTGATTAAAAGCCTACCAAGTAGCCATTGACCTTAGAGTGGAGATTTTATCAGCCCAGGGCATCACATCCAGAAACCAAAAGATCCACCTGATAGGGGCAGACAAGACGACACGTTGCCCGAAGCCAGGCGCGGGCGCGCCCGGGCTTTGGGCCAGGGGTTGTCCCCCTGGCCCCCTTTCCCATGGTGCCTATAAATACCCGACAACCCCTGGCCCCCTTTCCCATGGTGCCTATAAATACCCCCCTGGGGTCTAAAGAGAACCAGATCTAGAATTTAGAGCAATGTTATAATCTTATTTTTAGGATTGTAGTTGTATTAATTTCCTTCTTCTAGTTTTAGTTTATTCATTAGAGTGAAAGAGAGAGAGAGTGTATAAGTGTTGTATTTGAAGGTGACAAGCTAATACAAGTAACTACTTCTCTTTTTTCTTTCCATTTACTTGTGTTTTTCATTTGCTTTTACTTTCTTATTGTAGTATAACTCCCTTTCTCTTTACTTCTTTTCTTTTGTTGTTTCTTTTACTACCATGTCTAACTAACTCTTCCATTGCATGGCTAACTAACTACTAACCCACTAATCTCTAACAACTTTATTGATAAACTCAAATGAGTCAATAGTGTCAAATAAGCCTTGTGCAAATAAGAGTTATGATATCTTAAGACGAGGGTTCTAACTCTAACTTACATTCAAGTATTCACTTTCTTATATTTTATGCTTAACGGGTTTTTGATGATCTATGGATTGTATGCTTTACTTATTTTTGTAAGTTAGAGATTTTTCTTTTAACTTTGCCGATACCATTAGTGCACTTGTGTCTTCCCGTATTCTCGCCTTTAATTGGATCTTGATAAGAGAATGTCCAAGTTTTTGTCGTGTTAAGCTAAGTTATAGGAAGAACTTTCACTCGATTTTCATGTAAATAGTTTCTATGCATAAGGGGTATGCTTGCCTATGATCCATCGTGAGGTTACATCTTCAAGAAGTTAGGGATTAGAGAGAGCACTTAGTAGAAAGTTATCCATGCGTTTTTACCATTAAGAAAATCCAACTTTACAAACCACCAAATCATTCTAAAATAATTTTTGAAACTAACTTGTTTTTATTTTCCAATTCTTTATTTAAAAAAAAGAACTTTCTCTTTTCTTAAACAAAGAAGTCGCATCAAGCTTTCATCGCTCTCCCTCGTGGATATGAACCATATAGCCACTTTGCTATTACGGAAGAATCGCAAAAGCAGTAACATCGACCCACACTCTTTTTACTTATTCTTGTGCCTGCTTTTTGCCGATCAAATTTTGGCGCCGTTGCTGGGGAGGGAACCGCTTTATTGTTCAATACTAAAGATTTTTCTTTGCTCTTGTGTGTAGGAGAAGTACCAAGGAGCTCACTATCACGGGAAGCGAAAGTTGTGGCCAAAGACGTTGCACAAGGATTCATTTGCCCTCAGAAAAATTCATGTAAAAGCGAGTTTCTCCGATTGAAGTACTAATAAACTCGTCTGCAGGGTTGCCGAAAGCCATTCAAATTTCTTTCTAAATTTTTTTTTGTTCCTTTGAATGCTTTACCTTATACATGTGTAATAAACTCAACAGAAATCCACTTGTTGCTTAATTGAATTTGGATTAGACTCTTGCATTTAGGGCACGTGTCTATTTTAATTCATTTCAATTTCCGTTGAAGAGTGCTGGAGAAAAGGTATGTGTGCATTCATATAGAATAGGACCAACATTTTAGAGTGATTTATCGCTTTGAGTGTTATCTTGTCGTGAATAAACTGTACACTTGCACAATTGACATTAAGGGCAAAATCCCAAATAAACAAGATAAGGTGGGGATTTCATCACCCTTCCTTAGCCCAAAAATCATCTCCAAGTGCACTCACACTATCCCAAGCCTTAACTAAAAATTGATAGACGTGGGCCCTAGGGACATCTCGGACTCGCTAAGAGATTAACCAAGGGTGAAAATTGCAAGAACTGTACTCCTGCAAAATCGGTGTCTAAGGAAAGTGGATTGAGAGGCAAAGCCTCGAAAGCTCCGTGGTTTGGCGTAATTAAGGCCCGTGGCTTATGCCCGGATACCTTCCACCGAGTTTTACCCTTTCTTGACCGATTAGCTTGTAATCGAGTTCCTGCAATAACCTCCCCCGGAGAATCGACCAGTTAGGAGTTATTTAGGTCCAGGTATCTTAGACTAAGGCTTTGTGATTGCTTTTCTTTCTTTTGTTTGTTTATTTTATTCTTTTTTATTGTTTGTTGTCTTTGCGTTGTTTGTGGTGTGCTGCATGCAAGAGTGGGTGAGAGATCCTGTAACTTTCAGATTAACCAGAAACACTTCTCTACCCTTGCATTCAGAGCCGGTGATGACGTCACTTCAGGACAGGTTTTACCCGATCAGAACCTCATTGCCATCTTGTATAAAATTACCTGAGGCAAATGAAAATAATTTTGAATTAAAGCCTCAATTCATCAACACACTCACAAAGTTTCATGGTTTAGAATCGGAGGATGCATACTTCTTTGTTAGGGAATTTGAAGAAGTGTACCTCATGATGCGTATTTCCCAGCTAGGACATGATGCTATTAGGTTACGTTTCATTCCTTTTTCCCTAAAGGACCTAACTAAGAAATTATTGTATAGTTTGGCGGTTGATTCAATTACAACGTGGGACGATTTTGTCAAGGCCTTCTTGAAGAAATTCTACCCAATTCACAAAACTACCCTCATTAGAAAAAAATATCATGCAGTTTAGGCAAGACCGAGCGAACCATTTTTGAGATACTTTGAGCGATTCAAAGATCTCTTAGCTCAGTGCCCTCATCATGGTGTGGAGAAATGGCATCAGTGCCAGATTCTCTACGATGATTTAGATTATCAGACGAAAACCCTGTTAGAAACCATGTGTCAGAGAGGGTTCTTGCAAAAGGATGAGAACCAGGGTTGAAATTTATTTGAGGATTTAGCTGAGAAAACCCTGCAATGGGAGCCAGCCTCAGAAAAATCAAGAAATTCGTAATCTATAGCTTCAAGAGGAGGGCTCCTATCTCTAGAATCATTCATAGCTACAGAAGCTAAGATTGCAACCCTATTGAGGAGAATAGAGGCTCTAGAAATAAAAGAGCCAGCCAATGTCAACCAAATCAACCCACCAATAATTCACAATCCGGGTTGTTCATATTGTCAGGCACCAAACCATGTCTTTGAAGAGTGCCCTGTTTTTCATACCCAGCAAGTGCCACTGGAACACCTAAACGCGGCCTACTCATGGCCGCCGCATAATCCCTACTCGCAAACATACAATCCAGGTTGGAGAAATCACTCAAATTTCTCTTGGGCCCAGAACAATCCTCCGAGGCCTAATTTCTCTAACAATTTTCTTCATTCCAGTCCTTAACCAAATTTTCCTAGTCAAGCTCCATCTTCCTCCTCTCAAAGTTCACCAATGGAAAAGAAATTCAGCAAATTGGAGGAGAGCATAGAAGCTTTTATGAAGTCCCAGCTTTCATGCAAAACCAGGGACAAACGGTGAACAACCATTCACAGGTTATATCGAGATTGGAAATGCAAATGAGTCAGTTAGCTAGCTCTCTAAGTGAAAGACCAAAGGGTACTTTACCTAGTCAGTCGCTAGTTAACCCTAAAAACTCCAACCAAGCGTATGAAATTCAGGTTCGTCGATCAACCAGTGCAATGTTGTTCACACACTTCGATCTGAAAAGAAGGTGGACAACCAGGTCTGCCAATAGAAAAATCCAGTCCATACTGATCCTACTCCAGCCTCACCTCTGTTAGTTCCTCCCAATCTGCTCCTCAAACATCTGCGAGGACAAAACTATTGAACAAGTTCATAAGCATGTAGCACCCTTTCCCAATAGGCCTAGGAATAACAATAAGAATATGCACATGGAGAAGATGCTTGAGATGTTTAACCAGGTCAAACTGAATGTGCCTCTTCTTGATGCTATCCAACAAGTCCCAACTTATGCCAAATTTCAAGGATATGTGTACGAAGAAGAGAAAGACAAATGTGCCCAAGAAAGTATTCTTGGCAACCAATATAAGCGAAATTCTGCTTGGTCCCATTCTGATGAAATACAAGGATCCCGGATGTCCCAAAATTTCCTACACTATAGGACAAACAGAAATTAGCAGAGCACTACTTGACTTGGGAGCAAGTATCAACTTGCTACCTCTCTCAGTATACCAGCAACTTGGGTTGGGCAAGCTGAGTCCAACTCGAGTCACCATTCAGTTAGCTAACCGATCTGTGAAAATCCTGAAGGGAGAAATCACAGATGTCCTTATCTGGGTCAGGGATTTCATCTACCCCGTTGACTTCATTGTGCTTGAGACCCAACCTATGTCAAATCTGCGGTCTCAAACTCCGGTCATCTTAGGACGCCCATTCCTTGCTATAGCCATTGCCATAATCAACTACAGGAATGGGTCCATGTGATTGACCTTTGGAGACATGATGAAGGAAGTCAATGTCTTCAATCTTGAAAGATAACCCAGGGATATCAATGATCAGACTTTTGAGGTCAATTCCATTGAAAATTTGACAAGTGAGCATGAGAAAATCATGGAGATAGAAACAGAGGCATAGTTTGATCTGGAGTCTGAGAATTTTAATCTAGACCAGATCGTAGATTCAGTAGTGGACTGCGCGTCAAGCCCAAGTGTACCTCATTATAAGGTTGCAAGTCCAAGATTGCCTCCAATGAAGCAACACCTTCCCTAGAGTTAAAAGTCTTACCTAAACACCTCAAGTACGCATACCTGGGCGGAAAAGAAACCTTGCCAGTCATCATAGCATCCCACTTGACTGAGCAACAAGAGGACAGCTTAATGTTTATTCTGAAAAGACATAGGGAAGCCATTGGATGGACGATGAAGGATGTCAAGGGGATAAGTCTAGCCATAGTTCAACATAGAATCCATTTGACCGATGAAGTAACCCCTAGGAGGGACCCACAACGCAGGCTTAACCCACTCATGCAAGAGGCAATAAAAGCAGAATTTGAAACTATTACATAATTGGATCATTTATTCCATTTCTGATAGCTAATGGGTTAACCCTGTTCATGTGGTCCCAAAGAAAGTTGGTTTTACGGTGGTTGAAAATGAGCAAAAAGAGTTGGTACAAGCAAGACTGCCTATCAAGGTTCGTGTTTGTATCGACTATAGAAAGTTGAATGCAGCCACCCATAAGACCACTTCCCGCTACCCTTCATCGACCAAATGCTTGAACGCCTGGCTGGATACGAGTACTATTTCTTCTTAGATGGGTTCTCAGGATACAATCAAATCCTATTGCTGCAGAAGACCAGGAAAAAATCACGTTCACCTATCCGTTCGAAACCTTCGCTTACCGATGCATGCCCTTTGGATTGTGCAATGTTCCCGCAACATTCCAACGGTGAATGCTTAACCTTTTCTCCGACATGGTAGAACGTTTTCTTGAGATTTTTATGGATGACTTCTCCATCTACGGAGATTCATTTGATCAGTGTCTTGATCATCTAGAGTTTTTTCTGCAAAGATGCAAAGAGAAGAACTTAACTCTGAACTCGGAGAAATGTCACTTCATGGTGGGACAGGGGATTGTCTTAGGCCATGAGATTTCTAGGAGAGGCATTGAAGTGGACAAGGCTAAAGTAGACGTGATTGCTAAGCTTTCACTACCCAAAAGCATCAAGGATATCAGATCCTTTTTAGGGCATGCTGGGTTCTACCGACGGTTCATTAAGGATTTTAGCAAAATTGCTAAGCCCTTAACCAACCTGCTCGCTAAAGATGTGCCCTTTGATTTTAACGATGAATGCTTCAAGTCATTGGGGAAGCTTAAGTAGGAACTTATTTCTGCGCCTATTATTTCTTCTCTTAATTGGGCCCAACCGTTTGAAATCATGTGCGATGCCTCTGATTTTGCTATTGGTGATGTTCTAGGACAACGCATCGACAATAGGCAACACGTGATTTACTACTCGACTAGGACCTTGAATGACGCCCAACAGAATTATACAACAACTGAGAAGGAATTCTTGGCCATCATCTTTGCGTTAGAGAAGTTCTAGCCCTACTTGTTAGGCTCGAAGACGGTGATTTTTACGGATCACTCAGCACTGAAATACCTTATGACCAAGAAGGAAGAAAAAGCCTGATTGATTCGGTGGATCCTTTTGCTTCAAGAATCTGATCTGGAAATTTGAGATAAATGAGGTATAGAAAATGTAGTTGCTTATCATTGTCACGAATTTCAAACGCACCTATCATACAAGCTCCGATCAACGAGGATTTCCCAGACGAGCGATCCTGGCCATTTTTAAGGAACCCTAGTATACAGACATAGTCAATTACCTAGCCACTAGACAATTACTCGCTTACTGGACAAAGCAAGACCAGTGTCATTTCTTTACCCAAGTACGGTACTTCTTCTGGGAAGAGCCGTATCTTTTTAAGTATTGTCCCGACCAGATTATTCGACGATGCATACCAGAGGAGGAACAGAGGAGTGTGCTAAGCTTTTGCCATGAACTTGCATGCGGAGGACACTTCGGTCCCCGCAAGACTGCAGAGAAGGTTCTACAAAATGGGTTTTATACTGGTCCACTTTATTCAAAGACTCATATCATTTTTGCAAGTCATGCGCAAATTGTCAGAAAATTGAGAAAATTTTAAGAAGAGATATGATGCCTCTGAACCCGATCCTGGAAGTTGAAATTTTTAATGTTTGGGGTATCGACTTCATGGGACCATTTTCTAATTCCTTCGACAACTAGTTCATTTTGATTGTTGTCGATTACGTCTCTAAATGGGTAGAAGTTATGCCAACAAAGACCAATGACAACAAAGTGATGGTTGTCAAATTTCTCAAAGAGAACATCTTCTCCCAATTTGGTACCCCCAGAGCGATAATTAGTGAAATGGATCGCATTTTTGCAATAGAGTTTTTGAAGCTCTGATGCGAAAATATCCCATCAATCACAAGTTATCTACTCTGTATCACCCCCAGATGAATGGGCAAGTCGAAGTCACCAATTGACAGATCAAGATCATTTTATAAAAGACTGTCGGACAAAATTAAAAGGATTGGTCGGTCAAATTCAACGATGCATTGTGGGCTTACCGTACTGCTTTTAAGATAGTCTTGGGGATGTCTCCTTACAGAATCGTATTTGAAAAAGCCTGTCATCTACCAGTCGAGTTAGAACTCCATGCCCTATGGGCCATTAAGCAACTCAATTTTGATCTGAGTAAGGCCGGTGAGCTAAGAAGACTGCAGATCTCAGAATTAGAGGAGATACAGAATGAAGCCTATAAGAATGCTCGGATCACCAAAAGCATGACTAAACTTTTTCATTCTAGAATTATAAATCGGAAAAACTTTGCCCCGGGCAACAAGGTTCTGCTGTACAACTCTAGGCTTCATATCTTTGCAGGGAAACTGAAGACTCATTGGTCTGGACCGTTCATTGTGCGCACCGTTTTTTCACACGATGCTGTGATTATTGTAAACCCTAAGATCAACACGGAATTCAAAGTGAATGTGTAAAGACTGAAGCCCTTCTTGACCACTGAGCCTTTGACTCCGGAGGAAGTGTGCTGACACTTTTTGCCCTGTCATACACCTAACCACAGCAATTAATAAAAAAACTAAATAAAAAAATTCCTTACTGTTTATATGCTTACCCCTTCTATATTTTTTTAACATTTCTTTAGCTTATTTGCACTTGGCCTGCCCGAGTCAACGAAGACGGTGACATCCTTTCTTCACCTTATTTATTGCATTTGTATTTACAAAACATTCATTGAGGACAATGCATTAGATAGGTGTTGGGAGGATGCTAACGCTTTTTCTTTTTCTTCTTAAAAAAAAATCTCCATATTGAAAAGAAATTTCATACTCTTTATAAAAATATCAAAAGGTTGTAGGAATTAAGGGAATCTTATTACTGAATCTTTATTTTTGCCTAAATAAATAAGAAATATTGGTTTGACTGAGAGTTGGGAGGGATAAGGAAAATAACTTATACCTTTTATTTTGCCTTACTAGAATATGCATAAACCACACACACATGCTTGGGATTTAGAGACACAACTCTGAAAAAAACGCTGGATAATTGTGCCTCAAGAAGCATGATTACTTACGCCAAAAAAAATGATAATCAATATATAATATATAAGTAAATCTTGATTTCGTGGCCTACTCTACTTGCATATTTGACCTGAGGGGTGTTTTTCCACCTGGTGCCCTAAAACTATCTAGTTTGGGAGTCATCGGTTTGATATGTGTTATATGAGTAAAGTAGAAAGCCTAATGAAACCAAGAATAATAGATAAATATTAATAAAATTAAATGATATTAAAAGTTGAGTTAAAAATCCCAAGCACTTCACACTTGCACATTATGCATATCTATCTAAAGCAAAATAACAGAATGAGTTAGAAGTATAAGATCCTTTCTAAATTAAAAAAAAAATCATAATTTCTTCTTTTATGAAGGCTAAAGTATAGGAGGACTTATGAGGGTAGAACCTAATTCTTACATCATTCGGTCATTTTTACTTAGATGATTGAAAGTTCTTTTTCTTCAAAGAGATTTGCTAACAACTAAATACTTTTTTTACTGGAATTTGTGGGTATAATCCGCTGAAAATCCTCAGGAGACAACATTCCTCCTCTAGGCAAAACCTAGAGGTTTAAAGGCTTGTTACACATGCTCAGTGCAATCGCGTCACCTGTGAAAGTGGTGTAATAATTTCTTATTTTTTTTATTTTACTCGGGACGAGCAAAAAGATAAGTGTGGGGGTGTGACTAGTCTCTAATTTTGCGTAATTTTTATCACATCTGCATATTTATTTGATATAAAATTCTACTAATAAAGCTTTGCCTGCTTGATCCTAGGTCCACGGTGTGCAAACGAAGAAGAAAACCTTAAATCACCATTTAATTGGTGATTAAAGGCCTACCAAGTAGTCATTGATTTACAGTAGAGATTTTGTCAGCGCAAGACATCAAATCCAGAAACCAGAAGATCCACCTGACAGGGGACAGACAAGATGACACGCTGCACAAAACCAGGCGCGCGCCGCCCTGGTAGGGCCGCGAAAACGCGGCCTGCGCCGTGTTTCCGCGGCCGTACGGGTGCGGGCGCGCCCGGGCTTTGGGCCAGGGGTTGTCTGATCAGCGAAAAGCAAGCACAAGAAAAGTAGAAAGGGAGTGGGTCAAAGTTACTGCTTTTGTGATTCTTCCGTAGTAGCGAAGTGGCTATACGGGTCGTATCCACAAGGAGGGAGAGCGATGGAAGCTTGATGCGGCTTATGTTCAAGAAAAGAGAATGTTCTTTGTTTCCAAATAAAGAATTGAAAAGTGAACACAAGTTGTTTCAAGAATTGTTGGAAAATATTTTGGTGGTTTGTAAAAGTGGGTTCTTTAGTTATAAAAATGCATGGCTAACTTTTCTACTAAGTGCTCCCACTAATTTCTAACTTTTTGAAGATAGCCTCACGATGGATCATAGGCAAATACAATCCTTGTGCATTGGAACTAATCACGTGGAAATCGAGTGAAAGTTTATCTTAAAACTTAGCCTTACACGGCAAAAACTCGGACATTCCCTTATCAAAATCCGATAGAAGGCGAGAATAAGGGAAGACTCGAGTGCACTATTGGTATCGGCAAAGTTAAAAGGAATTGTCTCTAACTTACGATAACAATTAAAGTACACCACTCATAGATCATCAAAACTCATTAAGCATGAAGTATAAGAAAGTAGATACTTGTAGGTAAATTAGAGTTAGAACCCTCGTCTTAAGATGCCATAGCTCTCATTTGCACAAGGCTTGTTTGGCACTATTGACTCATGCGGGTTATCAAACAAGTGTTAGAAACTAGTGGGTTAGTAGTTAGTTAGCCATGCTAATGAGAAAGTTAGTTAGCCATAAAAAGAAAAGAAACAACAAAGGAAAAGAAGTGGAAAAGAAGAGAGTTACACTATAACAAGAAACAACTAAAGGGAAGAAGTAAAGAGCAACAAGTTTACACTACAACAATGAAGTACAAGCAAATACAAAGACAAGTAAATGGAAAGAAGGAAGAGAAGTAGTACTTGTATTATCTTGTCACACTTCAAATACAACTCTTTACACACTCTCTCTCTTTCACTTTAATGGCTAAGACCTAAAACTAGAACTAGAAGAAGAAGAACAACAACAACTAAAAAAAATCAAACTACACAACTTGCTCTCTGGATCCCCCTCAACTGAAGAACCCAGGAGGGGTTTTATAGGCATCAGGGACGTGGGGGGCCAGGGGACAAACCCTGGCCCAAAACGTGGCGCGCCGCGTGCCCATATGGCCGCGGAAACGTGGCATATGCCGCGTTTCCGCGGCAGTGCGCGCGCCGCCTGCTGTGCGCCGCCTGGTTATCCCCCTGTCGGCTGGATTCCCGGTTTCTACTTTTGTATCTCTGGTTTTGACGAAACCAGCCTCTTAAGTCAATGACTATCTTTTAGGCCTTTTAATCACCAAATAAATGGTGATTTAGATCTTCTTCTTCATTTGCCCACCATGGACCTAGGATCAAGCAAGTAAGGTTTTATTAGTAGAATTTTACATGAAATAAATATGAGAATGTGATGAAAATTATGCAAAATTAGAGACTAATCACACCCCCACACTTATCTTTTTGCTCGTCCCGAGCAAAACAAAAATAAGAAAATTATTATACCACTTTCGCAGGTGACGCGATTACACTGAGCATGTGCAACAAGCCTTTAAACCTCTAGGTTTCCCCTAGAGGAGGAGTGTTGTCTCCTGAGGGTTTTCAGCGGATTGCACCCACAAAATCCAGTAAGTAAAGAAGTTAGTTGTTAGGATTTTTTTTTTCATGAAAAAGAACTTTCAATCATCTAAGTAAAAATGACCGAATGATGTAAGAATTAGGTTTAACCCTCATAAGTCCTCTTATACTTTAGCCTTCATAAAAGAAGAAACTATAGTTTTTCTTTAAATTTAGGAAGGATCTTGTACTTCTAACTCATTTTTTTATTTTGCTTTAGATAGATATGCATATGTGTAAGTGTGAGGTGCTTGAGATTTTTCAACTCAACTTTGAATATCATTTAATTTTATTAATATTTACTTATTATTCTTGGTTCCATTAGGCTTTCTACTTCACTTATGTAACACATATCAAACTGATGACTCCCAAACCAAATGGTCTTAGGGCACCAGGTGGAAAAACACCCTTCAGGTCAAATACGCAAGTGGAGTAGGCCACGAAATCAAGATATATATATATATATATATATATATATATATATATATATATATATATATATATATGTTTGTTTTTTTTTTTTTTGGCTTGAGTGATCATGCTTCTTGAGGCACAATTATCCAGCCTTTTTTTTTATATTTAGAGTTGTGTCTCTAAATCCCAAGTATGTGTGTGTGAATTATGCATATTCCACTAAGGCTGAATAAAAGGTATGAATTATTTTTCTTATCCCTCCTATATTTTTAGTCAAACCATTCTTTCTTGTTTACTTAGGCAAAAATAAAAATTTATTACTAAGGTTCCCGTAATTCCTACAATCTTTTGGTATTTTTATAAAGAGTATGAAATTTGTTTTCAATCTGGAGATTTTTTTTTAATGGAAAAAGGAAAAAGAAAAAGTGTTAGCACCCCCCACACCTATCTAATGCATTGTCCTCAATGAATGCATGTGGAAATGCAAATGCAATAAATAGGGGGAAGAAATGATGTCACCATCTTCGTGGACTCGGGCCGGCCAAGTGCGAATAGGCTAAAGAAATATCAAAAAGAATGTACACAGGGTAAGCATATAAACAATATATATATGTATATATATTGTTTTTTTATATATATATATATATTTTCATTTGTTTGTTATGGTTAGGTGTATGATGGGACAAAAAGAGTCAGCACACTCTCCTCTGGAGTCATAGGCTCAGTGGTCAAGAAGGGCTTCAGTCTTTGCCCATTCACTTTAAATTCCGTGTTGTTTTTAGGATCTGCAATAAGCACAGTATCGTGTGGGAAAACAATGCGCACAATGAATGGTCCCGACCAACGAGTTTTCAGCTTCCCCGCGAAAATATGAAGCCTAGAGTTGTACAGCAGAACCCTATCTCCCGGTGCAAATTTTTTCGGGTTATGATTTGGTCATGAAAAAGTTAGTTCTGCTCTTAGTGATTCGTGCATTCTCATAAGCTTCATTTCGTATCTCCTCTAATTCTGAAATCTGCAGTCTCCTAAGTTCACCGGCCTTGGTCAGATCAAAGTTGAGTTGCTTAATTACCCAGAGGGCCCGGTGTTCCAACTCTACTGGCAGATGACAGGCTTTGCCAAACACGATTCTATATGGAGACATCCCCAGAACTGTTTTAAATGCGGTGCGGTAAGCCCACAATGCATCATTGAGCTTAACCGACCAATCCTTTCGGTTCTGTCCGACAGTCTTTTCCAGAATGAGCTTGATCTGTCGGTTGGTGACTTCAACCTGCCCATTTGTCTGGGGATGATACGGGGTCGATAACTTGTGATTGATGGAATATTTTCGCATCAGAGCTTCAAAAACTCTGTTGCAGAAATGTGATCTATTATCACTAATTATCGCTCTAGGGGTGTCAAACCGGGAAAAGATGTTTTCTTTGAGAAATTTGACAACCACTTTGTTGTCATTTGTTTTGCTTGGCACAGCTTCTACCCATTTAGAGACATAATCTACAGCAACCAAAATGAATTGGTTACCGAAGGAGTTGGGGAATGGCCCATGAAATCGATACCCCAAACATCAAAAATTTCAACTTCAAGGATCGGGTTCAGGGGCATCATGTCTCTCCTAGAAATTTTCCCAATTTTCTGACAGTTTGCACATGACTTGCAAAAATGATATGAGTCTTTGAACAAAGTGGGCCAGTAGAACCCACTTTGTAGAACCTTCTCTGCAGTATTGCGAGGACCGAAGTGTCCTCCGCATGCAAGGTCATGGCAAAAGCTGAGCACACTCCTCTGTTCCTCCTCGGGTATGCATCGTCTAATTATTTGGTCGGGACAATACTTAAAAAGATACGGTTCTTCCCAGAAGAAGTACCGCACTTGGGCAAAGAAGCGGTATTGGTCTTGCTTTGTCCAGTCAGCGGGTAATTGTCCCGTGGCAGGTAATTAATGATGTCAGCATACCAGGGTTCCTTAAGAATGGCTAGGATGTGCTCGTCTGGGAAATCCTCGTTGATCGAGCTTGGATGGTTGGTGCGTTCGGAATTCGTGAGAGATGATCAGCAACCACATTTTCTATACCTCTTTTATCCCGGATTTCTAAGTCAAACTCTTGAAGCAAAAGGATCCATCGAATCAGTCGGGCTTTTGCTTCCTTCTTGGTCATGAGGTATTTCAGAGCCGAGTGATCCGTAGAAATCACCGTTTTCGAACCTAACAAGTAAGGCCGGAATTTTTCTAACGCAAAGATAACGGCCAAGAATTCCTTCTCAGTCGTTGTATAGTTCTGTTGGGCGTCATTCAAGGTCCTACTCGAATAGTAGATCACGTGCTGCCTATTATCGATGCGCTGTCCTAGAACAGCGCCAATCGCAAAATCAGATGCATCACACATGATTTCAAATGGCTAGGCCCAATTAGGAGCAGAAATGATAGGCACAGAAATCAGTTCTTGCTTAAGCTTCCCCATGACTTGAAACATTCATCGTTGAAATCAAAGGGCACGTCCTTAGCGAGCAGGTTGGTTAAGGGCCTCGCGATTTTGCTAAAGTCCTTAATGAACCGTCGGTAGAACCCAGCATGCCCTAAAAAGAATCTAATATCCTTGATGCTTTTGGGTGGTGGAAGCTTAGCAATCACTTCTACCTTAGCCTTATCCACTTCTATGCCTCTCCTCGAAATCTCATGGCCCAAGACAATCCCCTGTCTCACCATAAAGTGACATTTTTTCCTAGTTTAGAGTTAGGTTCTTCTCAATGCATCTTTGTAGCATTAACTCTAAGTGATGAAGACACTGATCAAATGAATCTCCGTAGATGGAGAAGTCATTCATGAAAATCTCAAGTAACGTTCCACCATGTCAGAGAACAAACTAAGCATGCACCGTTGGAACGTTGCGGGAGTATTGCACAATCCAAAAGGCATGCGCCGATAAGCAAAGGTTCCGAACGGGCAGGTGAACGTCGTCTTTTCCTGGTCTTTTGCAGCAATGGGGATTTGATTGTATCCCGAGTACCCATCTAGAAAGCAGTAGTACTCATGTCCAGCCAAATGCTCAAGCATTTGGTCGATGAAAGGTAGCGGGAAGTGGTCTTTATGGTAGCAGCATTCAACTTCCTATAGTCGATACAAACACGAACCTTGGTAGGCAGTCTTGTTTGTACCAACTCTTTTTCCTCATTTTCTACCACAGTAAAGCCAGCCTTCTTTGGGACTGCATGAACAGGGCTAACCCATTGGCTATCAGAAATGGGATAAATGATCCCATTATCTAATAGTTTCAGAATTTCAGCTTTCACTGCCTCTTGCATAAGAGGGTTAAGCCTGCGTTGTGGGTCCCTCCTAGGGGTTGCTTCATCAACTAAATGGATTCTATGTTGCACTATGGCTGGACTTATTCCCTTGATGTCCTTCATTGTCCATCCAATGGCTTCCCTATGACTTTCCAGTATAGACATTAAGCTGTCCTCTTGTTGCTCAGTCAGGTGGGATGCTATGATGACTGGCAAGGTGTCCTTTCCGCCCAGGTAGGCGTACTTAAGGTGTTCAGGCAGGGCTTTTAGCTCTAGGGAAGGTGTTGCTTCATTGGAGGCAATCTCTGGGATTTCAATCCTAGGATGGGGTACACTGGGGCTTGATGCCCAATCCACTGCTGAATCTATGATCTGATCTAAATTAAAATCCTCAGCCTCCAGATCAAACTCTGCCTCAGTTTCTGTCTCCATGCTGTCCTCATGCTCACTGGTCAAGTTTTCAATAGAATTGACCTCAAACGCCTGATCATTGATATCCCTAGGTTGTCTTCCAAGATTGAAGACATTGACTTCCTTCGTCATGTCTCCAAAAGTCAATCGCATGGACCCGTTCCTACAGTTGATTATGGCATTGGCTGTAGCAAGGAATGGGCGCCCTAAGATGACGGGAGTTTGAGACCTAAGTTTTCACACGGGTTGGGTCTCAAGCACAATGAAGTCAACGGGGTAAATGAAATCCCCGACCCGGATGAGTACGTCTGTGATTTTCCCCTTCGGGATCTTCACAGATCGGTCAGCTAGGTGAATGGTGACTCGAGTTGGGCTTAGCTCGCCCAACCCAAGTTGCTGGTATACTAAGAGAGGTAGCAAGTTGATACTTGCTCCCAGGTCAAGAAGCGCTCTACTGATTTCGGTCTGTCCTATGGTGCAGGAAATGGTGGGACATCTGGGATCCTTGTATTTCACCGGAATGGGACCAGACAGAATTTCTCTTATATTAGTGGCCAAGAACACTTTCTTGGGCACATTGGTCTTTCTCTTCTTCGTACACATATCCTTAAGAAATTTGGCATAAGCCGGGACTTGTTGGATAGCGTCAAGAAGTGACACATTCAATTTGACCTGGTTGAACATCTCTAGCATTTTCTCCATGTGCATATTTTTATTGTTGTTCCTAAGCCTATTGGGAAAGGGTGCTACAGGCTTATGAACTTGTTCAGCAGCTTTGTCCTCATCAGATGTTTGTGGAGCGGATTGGGAGGAACTAGCAGAGGTGGAGGCAGGAGTGGGATCGGGATGGAATGGACTTTTTTGTTGGTAGACCTGGTTGTCTACCTTCTTTCTAGATCGCAGTGTGTGAACAGCATTACACCGGTTAATCGATAGATCCTGAATTTCATATGCTTGGTTGGAGGTTTTTGGGTTAACTAGCGGCTGACTAGGCAAAGTACCCTTAGGTCTTTCACTTAGGGAGCTAGCTAACTGGCTCATTTGCATTTCCAACCTTGATATGGCCTGTGAATGATTGTTCAGAGTTTGCCCCTGGTTCTGCATGAAAGCAGCTTGGGACTTTATTAAAGCCTCTATGCTCTCATCCAATTTACTGAATTTCTTTTCCATTGGTGAGCCTTGGGAGGAGGAAGCTGGGGCTTGACTGGGAAAAATTGGTGGAGGAGTAGAATGGTGAAAATTGTTGGAAAAATTAAGCCTGGAAGGATTGTTTTGGGCCCAGGAGAAATTGGGGTGATTTCTCCAGCCGGGATTGTAGGTCTGTGAGTAGGGGTTGTGAGGCGGCCGTGAGTAAGCCGCGTTCAGGTGTTCCGGTGGCACTTGCTGGGCATGAAAAACGGGGTACTCTTCAAAGACATGGTTTGGGGCCTGACAATACGAACAACCCGGATTGTGAATTGGTGGTGGGTTGATCTGGTTGACACTGGCAGGCTCTTTTGTTTCCAGAGCCTCTATCCTTCTCATTAGGGTAGCAATCTTGGCCTCGGCAGCTATGGATGATTCTAGAGATAGGAGCCCTCCGCTTGAAGCTATAGTTTGTGAATTTCTAGGTTTTTCCGAGGCTGGCTCCCATTGCAGGGTTTTCTCAGCTAAATCCTCAAACAAATCCCAACCCTGATTCTCATCCTTCTGGAAGAACCCTCCCTGACACATGGTCTCTAAAAGGGTTTTCGTTTGATAGTCTAGACCATCGTAGAGAATCTGGCACTGACGCCATTTCTCCACGCCATGATGAGGGCACTGAGCCAGGAGATCTTTGAATCGCTCAAAGTATCTCCAAAATGGTTCGCTCGGTTCCTGCCTAAACTGCATGATGTTCTTCCTAATGAGGGCAGTTTTGTGAATTGGGTAGAATTTCTTCAAGAAGGCCTTGACGAAATCATCCCACGTCGTAACTGAATCTGCTGCCAAACTGTACAACCATTTCTTAGCTAGGTCCTTTAGGGAAAAAGGGATGAAACGTAACCTAACGGCATCATCTCCTAGCTGGGGTATACGCATCATGAGGCATACTTCTTCAAATTCCCTAACAAAGAAGTATGCATCCTCTGATTCTAAACCATGAAATTTGGGAAGAGTGTTAATGAATTGGGGCTTTAACTCAAAATTATTTCCATTTGCTTCAGGAAGTTTTATGCAAGATGGAAGTGAAGTTTTGACTGGGTAAAATCTATCCTGAAGTGATGCCATCACCGGTTCTTGATGCAAGGGTAGAGAAGTATTTCTTGTTAATCTGGAAGTTGACGGATCTCTCACCCACTCTTGCATGCAGCACACCACAACCAACGTGAAAACAACAAACAATCGAAAAAGAACTAAAAACAAACAAAAGAAAGAAAAACAACCATAAGCCTTAGTCTAAGGTACCTGGACCTAGACGACTCCTAACTGGTCGATTCTCCGGGGAAGGTTGTTGCAGGAACTCGACTACAAGCTAATCGGCCAGGAAAGGGCAAAGCTCGGGGGGAGGTATCCGGGTAGAGCCACGGGCCTAATTATGCCAAACCACGGAGCTTTCGAGGCTTTACCTCTCAATCCACTTTCCTTAGACACCGATTTTGCAGGAGTATAGTTCTTACAATTTCCAGCCTCGGTTAATCTCTTAGTGAGTCCGAGATGTCCCTAGGGCCAACGTCTATTGATTTTTAGTTAAGGCTTGGGAAAGTGTGAGTGCACTTGGAGATGGTTTTTAGGCTAAGGAAGGGTGATGAAATCCCCACCTTATCTTGTTTATTTGGGTTTTGCCCTTAAAGTCAATTGTGCAAGTGTACAATTTATTCACAACAAGGTAACATTCAAAGCGGTAAATCACTTCAAAATGTTGGTCCTATTCTATATGAATGCACACGTACCTTTTCTCCAGCACTCTTCAACAGAAATTGAAATGAATTGAAATAGACATGTGCCCTAAATGCAAAAGTCTAGTCCAAATTTCAATTAAGCAACAAATGAATTTCTGTTGAGTTTATTACACATGCATAGGGTGAAGCATTCAAGGAAACTAAAGAAAATTTAGAAAGCAATTTCTTTTTAGCAGCTTCGGCATCCCTGCAAACGAGTAGGTTAGTACTTCAATTGGAAAAACTCATTTTTACACGAATTTTCCGAGGGCAAATAAATCCTCGCGCAATGTCCTTGGCCACCTCTTTTGCTTCCCTTGAAAGTAAGCTCCTTGGTACTTCTCCTACACAAAAAGAAAAAGAACAATCTTTAGTAGTGAAAAATAAAGCCGTTCCCTCCCCGGCAACGGCGCCAAAATTTGATCAGCAAAAAGCAAGCACAAGAAAAGTAGAAAGGGAGTGGGTCGAAGTTACTGCTTTTGTGATTCTTCCGTAGTAGCGAAGTGGCTATACGGGTCGTATCCACAAGGAGGGAGAGCGATGGAAGCTTGATGCGGCTTTTATGTTCAAAAAAAGAGAATGTTCTTTATTTCCAAATAAAGAATTGAAAAGTGAACACAAGTTGTTTCAAGAATTGTTGGAAAATGTTTTGGTGGTTTGTAGAAGTGGGTTCTTTAGTTGTAAAAATGCATGGCTAACTTTTCTACTAAGTGCTCCCACTAATTTCTAACTTTTTGAAGATAGCCTCACGATGGATCATAGGCAAACAAAACCCTTGTGCATTGGAACTAATCACGTGGAAATCGAGTGAAAGTTCATCCTAAAACTTAGCCTTACACGGCAAAAACTCGGACATTCCCTTATCAAGATCCGATAGAAGGTGAGAATAAGGGAAGACTCGAGTGCACTATTGGTATCGGCAAAGTTAAAAGGAATTGTCTCTAACTTACGATAACAATTAAAGTACACCACTCATAGATCATTAAAACTCATTAAGCATAAAGTATAAGAAAGTAGATACTTGTAGGTAAATTAGAGTTAGAACCCTCGTCTTAAGATGCCATATCTCTCATTTGCACAAGGCTTGTTTGGCACTATTGACTCATGCGGGTTATCAAACAAGTGTTAGAAACTAGTGGGTTAGTAGTTAGTTAGCCATGCTAATGAGAAAGTTAGTTAGGCATAAAAAGAAAAGAAACAACAAAGGAAAAGAAGTGGAAAAGAAGAGAGTTACACTACAACAAGAAACAACTAAAGGGAATAAGTAAAGAGCAACAAGTTTACACTACAATAATGAAGTACAAGCAAATGCAAAGACAAGTAAATAGAAAGAAAGAAGAGAAGTAGTACTTGTATTATCTTGTCACCCTTCAAATACAACTCTTTACACACTCTCTCTCTTTCACTTTAATGTCTAAGACCTAAAACTAGAACTAGAAGAAGAAGAACAACAACAACTAAAAAAAAATCAAACTACACAACTTGCTCTCTGGATCCCCTTCAACTGAAGAACCCTGGAGGGGTTTTATAGGCATCAGGGACGTGGGGGGCCAGGGGACAAACCCTAGCCCAAAATGTGGCGCGCCGCGTGCCCACATGGCCGCGAAAACGCGGCATATGCCTCGTTTCTGCGGCAGTACTTTGGCGGCGCGCGCAGCGCCGCCTGCTGCGCGCTGCCTGGTTGTCCCCCTGTCGGCTGGATTCCCAGTTTCTGGTTTTGTATCTCTGGTTTTGACGAAATCAGCCTCTTAAGTCAATGACTATCTTTTAGGCCTTTTAATCACCAAATAAATGGTGATTTAGATCTTCTTCTTCATTTGCCCACCATGGACCTAGGATCAAGCAAGCAAGGTTTTATTAGTAGAATTTTACATGAAATAAATATGAGAATGTGATGAAAATTATGCAAAATTAGAGACTAATCACACCCTGGCCCCCTTTTCCCTGGTGCCAATAATTACCCCCTGGGGTCTGAAGAGAGCCAGATCCAGAGTTTAGAGCATTGTTGTAATCTTGTTTTTAAGATTGTAGTTGTTTTAGTTTCCTTCTTCTTCTAGTTTTAATTTAGCCATTAGAGTGAAAGAGAGAGAGTGTGTAAGAGTTGTATTTGGAGGTGACAAGATATTACAAGTAACTACTTCTCTTTCTTCTTTCCATTTACTTGTGCTTTCCATTTGCTTTTACTATCTTGTTGTAGTGTAACTCCCTTTCTCTTTACTTCTTTTCTTTTGTTGTTTCTTTTATTACCATGTCTAACAAACTCTTCCATTGCATGGGTAACTTACTACTAACCCACTAATCTCTAATAACTTGATTGATAAACTCAAATGAGTCAATAGTGTCAAATAAGCCTTGTGTAAATAAGAGCTATGATATCTTAAGACGAGGGTTCTAACTCTAACTTAAATTCAAGTATTCACTTTCTTATATTTCATGCTTAACGGGTTTTTGATGATCTATGGATTGTATGCTTTACTTGTTTTTGTAAGTTAGAGATTTTCCTTTTAACTTTACCGATACCATTAGTGCACTTGTATCTTCCCGTATTCTCGCCTTAAATTAGATCTTTATAAGGGAATGTCCAAGTTTTTGCCATGTTAAGCTAAGTTATAGGAAAAACTTTCACTCGATTTTCACGTGAATAGTTCCTATGCATAAGGGGTATGCTTGCCTATGATCCATCGTGAGGCTACATCTTCAAGAAGTTAGGGATTAGTGGGAGCAATTAGTAGAAAGTTAGCCATGCGTTTTTATCATTAAGAAAATCTAACTTTACAAACCACCAAAACATTCTAAAATAATTTTTGAAACCAACTTGTTTTCATTTTCCAATTCTCTATTTGAAACAAAGAACTTTCTCTTTTCTTGAACAAAGAAGCTGCATCAAGCTTTCATCGCTCTCCCTCCTTGTGCATACGACCCGTACAGCCACTTTGCTACTATAAAAGAATCGCAAAAGCAGTAACATCGACCCACACTCTTTTTACTTATTCTAGTGCTTGCTTTTTGCCGATCATGATGCGGGGGGATTTTGAGAGGCATGGAGGCAGTCTTCTTTATCTTTCTCCTGTAGTCCAGCCTGGATCTGGGCCATGAAGACCTCAGCATCAGCTAGGGCTTCCCTCAGAGCTTCTCTTATTGACTTTGATAGTCTCAGGAGCTCGTAAAGGGTGATCCTGGCCGGGATATTGGCCAGTTGGGCCAGGACGTCAAAGCGGTAAGGTGTAGGAGATCCTTTCGCTTTGTTCTTTAGGAGAGCCTTGAAAACTGAAACTCTTTCTGCTTCTCCACAGGTTTCTTCGCGGAGGGCTTGGTTGGCTCTGCAGTAGGTTTAAGAGGGCTTGCTACCATCTCGTCATACTTCTTTAAATATGACTGACCTGAACAAGTTTCTGCCATGAGCGGTTTATTGAGCTCTGCGACAAGGACGATTATTTCCTCCTCTGAATCGGTTAGTGAGGGAACATTGGTCTTTGCTTCTTGGGAAGAAGCGCACACCACATGACAGGATGAAGTTTTTGCTTTACCTTTGGACTTTCTGTTGGTAACAGTAGTCCACTGTTGGCCTTCCACAAGGTCGGGATGAACCCACATAATTTCTCCCTGAGGTGTGGAGATAGGTACAAGACCCTTCTCTTGTTGGCGATGCGGGTCTGTATTGATCATCTTTAGTTCTCCTTTTGGAATGGGAACTATTCCAGTCGGTGTTAGAGGCTGTTTTCCGAACTAAAGAAATGATGTCATGTTAGCCACACGTTCTTCTGTTCTAGACGGAGCTTGAGTACTTCCGCATCAATCAGAGCTTGAAAAATATCTTTGAAGATATAACAGCTCTTGGTGGGGTGCCCCAACATCCTATGATACAAGCAGTAGTTGGGATTGTCGGTCTTGCTGACCTCCTCGGGACGTCTAACTTCAGGAAGCTTTAATCTGTTTCTCTTGTTGAGTAACTTGAACAACAAATTGACGTGCTTGTCTTTGAAGGAGTACTCCTTGTTGGCGCGCGGCTGACTTGAAGAACCTCCCCCTCTGGCTGGCTGAGATTTCATGGGGGATTTTGTCTCTGTTGCCAATGTATCCTTCCTTTTTGATTGAAAAGATATTTCTGGCGCGCGGCTTGTCGACTTTTCGAGTCTGAGATTATTTTCTCCTGCCCTAACCCTGGCGACAATCTCTTCAGCCAGTTCACCTTGCTGGACTAATTGCTTCCAGGTGAGGCTTTCAGCAACCCCTATCTGGGCTAGGAGCTAAGTTTGTAGATTGTGGCGGCATGTTTCTACAAGGGTGGCCTGGGTCATACCGCTAGGAGATCAGAGTGTCATATTCTGAAATCTTTCCACAAATGCTTTGACGGACTCTCCCTTTCGCTGCTTTCTTGCCAGGAGAGTTGGCATGGTAACCTCTGAGTCGTCTTTGAAGAACCATATTAGGAAGAGCTTCTCAAAAGCACTCCAGTTTTTGATGGAGCCTTTTGGGAGTTTCATGAACCATTCAAAGGCAAGCCCTTTTAGAGTGCCGATGAACAAACGCGCCAAGATGGCATCATTATCTATTATATTCCCCGTCTGAGATTTGAAGTAATAAATGTGTTGGTTTGGTGACCCTTTGCCGTCGAAAGCCTGTAGGGTCGGAGCTTTGAACTTAGAAGGGTACGGAACAAGGTCCCACTCGGACGGATATGACCGGATCACTCCTGCTTCTTGGAGGCCTTTTCGGTTGGTAAGGGCTTCCAGATGCTGCTCTAATTGATTCATTCTTTTAGAATGAGTACCTCCATTCTCTGGGTTGTCTTCCTCTTTAGATGAGGATTTAGACGACTCAGAATTGGATTACCCCTTCTCCTCGATATGTACGGAAGATGAGCTTTCCCTTTATTTCCGTTTGCCTTTAGACTTCTTAGAAGAAGCTTTGTCAATTGACTTCCTCTTGTCTTCATTGTGAAGCATTTGCTTAAGGGTATTGATAGATTCTTGTTGGGCACGAATCATATCGAATTGTTCCGTCTGGACCTGGCTTGCTATTCTAAGCGCATGGTCGTCTCTTCGGGAGTGTTTGTCATGTACGCACAGGCTTCCTTCTTTATAGAAGAGTTCGAGGCCTGTGATTCTGCGATGGTAGAGTGTGATTCCCTTACTTCAATGCCCTGGGCTAGGGCACTGTTGTCAATCGGCACTACTACACCAGTCCGAGTGTGAGTATGTCGGTACACTCCTTCTGGTTCTGTACCAGGCTCATCGGAGCTGACTGCCAGTTGTTTTTTCTACTTTTGCTTGCTGTGTTTGCAGTGGTTTCAGGGTACTCCATGTCCGACGCGTCTTGACTGATCGGGAGGTTGAGGTTAATCGTCTGAATACTGATTGCTTGCTTACATGTGAGTAGAGTGACCTTCAGAGCGCACTGCCGTGATGAGCCATTCACAGTAACAAGATGGAGTGATCTGATTAGCACTCCTTTTCTTTATCGAGTAATCCCTTAGATCTGTCCGAGGAGGACCAAGAGATTAGCCTCAGGTTTTTGAGGGCTTTTTAGCTTTTGAGAGCTATTCTTGCGTTGCAATTCTGAAACGCAGGGTTCAGAAACACGGAGCTCACGTTATGTAGAATAGGCGCAGCTCTCACGTTTTGGCTTTGAAATACGGGTCTCGCGCCTCTGCTGAGAAGAGACGCGGACCTCACGTTGCTGATTGTTGCATCTGGCTAGCGACACTTGAGAAACACAGACTTTTTGGGTCCCGCGTTTAGCTGTAGAGACGTGGGTCTCATGCCTCTGAGAAGAGGCATGGACTCCACGTTGCTGAACGTCACGTTTGGGAAATGAAGCTCCAGAAACGCAAGCCTGTTGGGTTTCACGTTTTGGTCTCCAAACGCGGACTTCGCGCGTCTGATGTGGTTTAGAAAAGACGCAGGCTTGAGCTTCACGTTCTGTATCTATTGGGTAGATTGTTGTTTCAGCTTCTTGTGCCTGTAGTTGACACGCGCGTTGCTTCTGTCGACGTTCAGCGTTCCGGTTACGCTGTACGGGTTGTTGGGAACCCCCAATAATCTGGAGCTGAGGAAGAGGACGGGCGTGAGCTGGATGCCTATTAACAATGCTGACCTAACGATTCTCGTAGGAGGCGTTGACGTGGGCCTTGCATGTGGTACGACCAGCCATGATGTTCCTCGTGCCAGTTGCGTCTGAAGAAACCTCTAAAGGGACTTGAGAGTGAGTCCCCAAGGAGACCTTACGGTACTGCCGCACCCTAGGGCTCTTAGAGCTAGAAGAGAGAAACTCTTCATACTTTGCCTGGTCGAACTCCACGATAAGCGATTCGATCGTTTTTTCTCATGTAGGTGACGTCACCCCATGACTTGCTCATCGGTAGAGAAAGTAGTCCCCAGCGGAGTCGCCATCTCTTGTTTGGTGTAAATTCTTTATTTGATTGTAAAGAAAATTACAACGGATCAATAATCTGATTACAAGAGAGGGAAGATATTCAAGCTCAGATCTCCCCTTTGTTTAATGTTAGGTTCTTGATGTAGTGATGGAAAGTGAATCTTATTTTTCGTTGACTGGGTGAATGTCACGACCTCTTGGGAATCTTCTCTTTGGATGGTAGACGAAGTAACACAACTTCTGTCCAATAAAAATCTCAAAGAGATTTTAGGCAAGAACCAACTTGAGCTTAGCAAGTTGTTAGAAGAGTTTTTCTCTTTTGTATTTCTCAGCTAGAGATTCTGGTCTTTCTAAGGCTTACAATTAAAGTTCTTTTGACCAAAAATTCCGACCCCAAAACCTCCTCTTCAGTAGCAGACTGAACTATTTATAGGAGTTTCAGGGGTAATTGACCCAGTAATGAGGGCAGTTATAACCGAGACGTGGGTTTTGAGCCTCGCATTTTGTTGCTGAGGTAACGCTTGAGAAACGCGAACTTCAAGTTCTGCGTTAAGCTTCATATGAGAAGCGGGTTTCAGCCTCTGCGTCTGGATATTGCATGAATGCCTGAGACGCAAGTTTCAAGATCTGCATCTTGGCAATTGCAATGAGGTAGAGACGCGAGTTTCGACCCTTGCGTCCTGGTACTACAATGGTACTGAAACGCGGCTTTCGAGCTCTGCGGCTAGTTATTATAGTAACATTAAGACGCAGGTTTCAACCTTCGCATCTTGGTGCTATGCAAGTGACTGTGCTGCCTTACATCTGGAGTTTGGACTCTGCTTTCTGATGACTTGACCCTAGTGATTTTTGGACAGTCTACACCAGTTGACACCCTGCCATCCTCACTGAGATGGTGAGATGTGAGCTTGCACTTCAGGGCTAGATTTTCGCTTGTTGCTTAAAAATTCCTGCAAGTTTGTGTTGCCCTGACCCAATCAATCCAACACGGAGACTCAGAGAGGCTGGAAATTAGCCCAGATGGGCTTAAAAGTCTTAAGCTTAGCCCTGAAATTAGCCTTAAAGGCTAGTTTTCTAGCTGAAGTCATAGCTTCGCCGCGATGCGAAGCTATCTGAGCACTTTGTGCTTTAGCACTACTGTACAGTGCTTTGCCTTCAAATGAAGTAGCTTCGCTATTAGCACCAGTGGGTGCTTCAGTTTTAACTTCGCAGCTCATAACTTTCTCAGCAGGAAGCGAAGTTGCTGCAGTTTCACTGATAGCACTTAGGAGTGCTTTGCATTTAGCTTCACGGGAGGAGCGAAGTTGAGTCTTGCGAAGGGTTGGAGTAGTCTTGTAGTCAGAGACTACTCGAGCTTCTCTCGAAGCTGAAGTGGAGGACCCTTTAGCCTTGCATAAGGCTGAGTTGGATTTTTCAATCCAGAGAGCCTTTGAGGCTGATTTAGCGTCGCTCCCAGCCTGAAACTACTGGAGCGAAGTTGATTTAGTCTCTGTTGAAGCTGAATTAGGCAAGCGGATAGTCTTCTCCATCCCATCAGAGACTTGCTTCTGAGCTATGGCTAGAGGAGTGATTAGTCTCTAATTTTGCATAATTTCTATCACATTCTCATATTTATTTGATGTAAAATTCTACTAATAAAGATTTGCTTGCTTAATACTAGGTCCATTGTGTGCAAATGAAGAATAAGACCCTAAATCACCAGTTAATGGGTGATTAAAGGCCTACCAAGTAGCCATTGACTTTAGAGTGAAGATTTTGTCTGTCCAGAGCATCAAATCCAGAAAATAGAAGATCCACCTGACAGGGGACAGACAGGACGACGCATTGACCGAAGCCAGTGCACGCCGCCCTGGCATGGCCGCGTTTTCGCGGCCATGTGGGCGCGCTCACGCCCGGGCATTGGACCAGGGGTCACCCCCCTGATGCCATTTCCCCTGGTGCCCATAAATACCCCCCAGGGGTCTTCAGTTGGGAGATGTCTAGAGAATAGAGTTGTATTTGTTACTTTGTTGTTAGGAATTATAGTTGTCATTTCTTTCTACTTCTTGTTTTAGCTTTAGCCATTAGAGTGAAAGAGAGAGAGAGTGTAAGTGTTGTATTTGAAGGTGACAAGCTAATACAACTAACTAATTCTCTTTCTTCTTTCCATTTACTTGTCTTTGTCATTTACTTTTACTTCCTTGTTGTAGTGTAACTTCCTTTCTCTTTACCCCTTTTCTTTTATTTTCTTGTAGTGTAACTCTTTTTCTCTTTACCCCTTTTCCTTTGTTGTATCTTTTACTACCATGTCTAACTAACTCCTCCATAGCATGGCTAACTAACTACTAACCCACTAATCTCTAACACTTGATTGATAAACCCAAATGAGTCAATAGTGTCAAACAAGCCTTGTGCAAATGAGAGCTATGACATCTTAAGACGAGGGTTCTAACTCTAACTTACGTATAAGTATTACTTTCTTATATTTCATGCTTAATGGGTTTTTGATAATCTATGAGTTGTGTGCTTTACTTGTTGATGTAAGTTAGAGATTTTTCTTTTAACTTTGTTGATACCATTAGTGCACTTGTGTCTTTCCTTATTCTCGCCTTCTATTGGATCTTGATAAGGGAATGTCCAAGTTTTTGCCGTGTAAAGCTAAGCTAAAGGAAGGACTTTCATTTGTTCCCAATATGAATAGTTCTTATGCATAAAGATTTTACTTGCCTATGACCCACCGAGTTTTACCCTTTCCTGGCCGATTAGCTTGTAGTCGAGTTCTTGCAATAACCTCCCCCGGAGAATCGACCAGTTAGGAGTCGTCTAGGACCAGGTACCTTAGACTAAGGCTTTGTGGTTGTTTTTCTTTCTTTTGTTTGTTTTTTATTCTTTTTCGATTGTTTGTTGTCTTAACGTTGTTTGTGGTGTGCTGCATGCAAGAGTGGGTAAAGATCTTGTATCTTTCAGATTAACCAGAAACACTTCTTTAACCTTGCATTCAGAACCTTTGATGACGTCACTTCAGGACAGGTTTTACCCGATCAGAATGATTGTGATCCAATATTGCATATTTTACCTCATTATTCCCATGCATTTTTGTAATAAATACATGATTTTTACTAATCTTCTCTATATATTTGCAGGTACACACTCTAATGAAGAGAAAGCCAATTAATCACTTTAATTAGCAATAATTAAAGTGATTTATTCAAAGATCAAGATAAAGCCAAATTTGAATCCCAGATCCAGAAAGATCCGCACAACAACTCCAGATTCCAGAAGGTCCACGTGGCTAACAAACTTGTAACAACTTTGTACCAGAAAATTGTTAGCCAACGGCCACAGCCTTGCCGCGCCTTGCCGCGCCTATGCGGCCGTTTTGAGTCTGTTGAGATCCGGATTTTGCGCCAACAAACTAGCTTCTGGATCCTTCACCTGGGGCCTATAAATACTTCACCTGGACCTGCGAGCAAATAGAGAATGGAGAAGAGAGGAAAAATCATTAGTTGTTGTAATTTTGTTTAGTTTTTCTCTAGGTTTAGTTCTTTAGATCCCTCTTCTTCTTCCCTAGAATTCATTGTAAAAGAGAGAGATTGTGAGAGAGAGAGCTTGTGTAATCAAGGGTGACAACTTGAAGCAACAAGGATTGATCCATTCTCCTTCCTCTACTTGAGCTTGGTTCTAGTTTACTTGCTTTCTTTATGTGCTTTCTTTATTGCTTTCTTTAATTCCTTGCAATTTACTTCATGCTTTGTTTTACTTCTCTAATGGCTTTTAGCTAATTTTTCTCCATGTACTAGCTAACCACTAGCCTTGCCATCTTCACTAACTCATGGGTGATTGCTTTATTTCATCTTGCAAGTCGTATGGTCTTCTCTTCTCCGATGGGTTAAACCACCCATTCTTCAAATGAGAAGTAATTAGATCAACACGCGAGACGAATCCACGCCGATGGAGTGACAACATGAGGCAAGCGTTCACTATCACGGAGTTTAGTAAGTATTGGTAAGGTAGTAAGGTAAGCTAGTCATGGTTTGCTTCTTCTTTAAGTTTCCTTTTCTTTTCTTGTGAATACCAAATCTCACTCTTGATTTCTTTTTCAACTTTTTCACCATGAACATAACCACCTTTTCTTTAGTTTCTTTTCATTTGATTCACTATTTTTATTAGCATAGAAGAATTCTCGTTTACATTTCTTCACTACGATTCGTAACGCTTCCATCGCTAGCTCTCCCTGAGAATCGACTCGGTATAGCCTTATGCTATAGCGGAGATAGGAAAGGATACATCGATACATTTAAATACACCTTTCTCGTCCAATCAAAATGGCGCCGTTGCCGGGGAGAGCAACGGATTTTCTTTAAAGTGAAGAACTAAACGAATCTTCTTCTCTGTTGCAGGTTACAGGAGAAGAAAACAGGAAAATTTGCATTGCAGTATACATATAAGTGGACCTGGGCCTCTGCTCTCGAAAGCAGAGACCAGGATCCCTCAGTTTTGCCGCGGAATCCTGGTTTTTGCCGCGGATCTGCGGCAGAACGGAGATCACTACTTACAAATTTTCTGCAGGGGCTCTGATTCTACAAAATACATCAGCTGCTATACTTGAAATCCTGTATTTTTCACCTATTACCTGCTAATTTAATCAACAGTAAAAAATTGGTTGAAATTGTTAAAAATTGTTTAGACATTTGCATTCTAGGCACGTGTCTTTTCAATCTTTACTTTTACTGTTGAAGAGTGCTGGAGGCAAGGTACGTTTCGCATTGCATATAGACTAGGAATCATCTCTTGCTTGATTTTCATGCTTTGAGTGAATCCTTGTTATTTCTTGTACACTTGCACAAATCAATTTTAAGGGCATAACCCGTAAATAAGATAAGGTGGGGAGTTCATTACCCTTTCCTTAGCCCGAAAACCATTTTCCCAAGCACTCACTAACCCAAGCCTAATTTAATAAAAAAAAAAGTAGACGTTGGCCCTAGGGACATCTCGGACTCATTTAGGAGATTATCCTAAGGGGAAAAAGTGTTGGAATTTAACTCTTGCAAAATCAGTGTCTAGGAAAGGGGTTGAGGGCCGAAAGCCCGAAGGTTGCTGGTTACTTAATTAAGGAACGTCTTCGGACGGAAAACCTCCCACCAACCTTACCCTTCCCTGGCTGATTAGCTTGTGGTTAGAGTCTACACTAAACCTCCTGTGGATAGTCTATCAGTTAGGAGTCGTCTAGGTCCTAAGTCTACACTAACTTAGGTTAGAATTTTTTTTTCTTTTGTTTGTTTGTTTGTTTGTTTGTTTTTGTTTGTATTGTGTGATATGGCTTACAATTACAATTCTTTCCATCCTAATAATAATCCATATTTCACACCATCTCCATATTCGGATAATTCCAACCCGGTATTTTATAATATGCACCAACCAACTACACCGGGTTGGCCTTATCCGAATCAATATGACCCATACCCCCCATCTAATAATTATAATTTCCATAATAATTTCAACTCTTCACCGAGTAATTGGGGATTTACGTACCCCGAGTCAAATTTTCAAACTCCTTGTCCACCATATTCACCTTGTCCACAGTATTCATTTCCCGATTCCGCTTCATATACTCCTTTTTCTGAACCACCAATTGAAGAAAAATCTGAGTTACTAAGGAGTTTAGAAGCCAATTTACAGAGGGTCGAGCAACAACTTCAAGAAACATTTGCCCCTCCAATTCCACAGTATTTTCAAGAGTCTTACTCAGTTCCACCTTTTCCTAATGAACAACCATTTGTCATGGAAACGAGTAAAGATTTTTTTTGTGAGTCCACTCTTCCATCACCACACAGTTTTGACTCACAATTTCATCACCAATTCCAAAACAATTCTTCATCTTTTCAACAAAATGATGAACCAATGAATTGTGAAAAGATGCTTGAATTCTTGACTCAGACTCGAAATACTCGTAATCGTGACATAGATTTGATGATCCAAACTCTTCATTCTCATCCTATTTCTAATGTCACTAGCCACTCTGTTAAAACCAAAGAGTCATGTAGTTTTGGAAATCAAGATTCAATTTCAGCACACTCACCTGAACTTGTCCAAACTTCAGATCCCATTGACATTTTGGCAAGTTTTCCTTTTACTGAAATTGAACTTGAACATGAACATGATCCTGAACTTCCACTTGATGATTCAATTCTACTTCCTGATTCAATTATGACTTCGGTGTCTTCACATAAATTCACTTCATTTCCCGAGTCATTATTGAATCCAGTACCCATCCATTGTGAAATTGAATCACCAATCTTCCTTGATGATCATGTTGAACTTGACCAATTCATTGCTTTTGAAAATCCCATTGATAAATTGGCAAGTTCACATTTTTGTGGAATTGAACTCCATGAAGAATATGATCTTGAACCCCAACTTAATGATTCAATCCTTCTTCCTGATTCAATAATGACTCCGGTATCTTTACCTGACTTCAATCTTTTTTCGGAGTCGACATTGGATCCTTTCCCAATTCACAATGAAGTTGAATCACCCATCTTTAAGGATCATGTCGAACTTGACCAATTATATCTTTTTGAAGATCCTATTGATAAATTGGCAAGTTCTCATTTTTGTGGAATTGAACTCAATATGGAATGTGACTTTGACTCTCAACCTTGTGATCTAATTCAAATTCCTAAATCATTATTGACTCCTGTTATGTTACCCAATTTGAGCAACATTTTAGAGTCAGTTTTGATTCCCATCCCTCCTGAACTTGAATCACCAATTTTTGATAGTCACATTCCATTGTTGGACAATACATGTGGACTTGAGTTTTCATTTCTTGACTTGGACCCAATTCCAGAATTCACTTTGACTCCTGAACCTTTACTTGATTTCAGTCACCTTTCTGAGTCAGTTCTTCCTGAGTCCAAGTCAACTATTCTGTCATTTCATACATCATTCTGGGACAAGGGCGTTGATAAATTTGACTCCGAAATTATTTGGAAAAAATGGAAATTAGATGGGGTCATGTACTTATTAAAGATCCTTCATGGATTCATCTTTTTAGTGGGTCATATTCCTGATATTTTTGGTGGGTTCTGCAAAACCCAACGTAATAATGATTGGGCCATGTTTCGTGGACCAATCAGACCGCCGCCGGAACCACCACCTTAAGGTAATTTTTTTTTAGGGTTTACTAACTTAGAGTTTTTAGATTTTCTTTCTTTTACACTTCTTTTAGAAATTAATAAAAAAAAAAAGAAATAACAATAAAGGAGGGATTTTTATGCTAAAAGGAGTTTCTACACTTTCCAAATTCAAAATCTTTCTAAATTCCTAGGTTTCCTCAAAATCCTTCTTTCAAGAATTCCAAATTTCTAGGTCATTCCAAATTCCCAAGAGTCCAACTTCCCTTTTTCAAAGCTACAACTTCCAATGTGGTAAAAATCTTTTTGACCTAGGGATAGAAGTGGAAACCTCTAAATTCTTCCCTTCTATAAATATCTCTCCACCCTACACTTCTCCTTCACAAGCGAAAATTTCCTCAGATCTCCAACTTCCTATCAAAAGCGCCGCCTCGGCAACTTTTCCCTTCATCAGATCTCTCCGATCTGCCGCAAAACCGCGACTCCAGCCGCGCATCTGCGGCTTTCCTGCAGCATCCTGAGCGCCGCCAGCGTCTGCTCCGATCGATTTCACAAGCCTACGGTCGATCTGGTGCAGTCTCCTCATTCAGAGCTTCCTGAAACCACTGCAGAGACCAAATTTCTTCCCCCCACGAATTCCGGGGGTGGTTCGAATTCTAAATCTCTCCTTTTTACTGCTTTGATCTTAAATTCATAGTATGGCACCATCAATTTTTGTTGAGAAAGATTTTGGGCGGATTTTATGTGATGTGAATGGTTATGGGCATGTATTTTTAGAGAGAATTAGAGCAAGGAATTGGTATTCACTAGTGTACGACAACACTGAGACCGATGCATTTTATTGTCCCGAACTGGTGACCATGTTTTACACGCATCTTGACCAAGCATCGATTGATCCACACATGTACCAGTTCACTGTACACATGCCGGCAGGAGACCTACTTGTCACGCTTCCTCTTCTTGAGGAAGTCACTACTGTCCCATCCATCACGCAACACAGCGAGCCTCTCCCTTTGATTGATTATATGACTGTTATGGGGGCTCGTTGTACTGAGCAGGATCGTGGGCTCAAAGCCAGTACGATGTTTAGAAATGTTCATTGCGTTGGACGTTGGATCCAACGCAATATTTTAGGGCTTGACCACACCTCCTCTTTCAACAGACCAGTGTTGCAAATTATACATGATTTAATGACTCGTCAACACTCTGTTTGTTTGAATAAGGTCATCTTCCATGCACTTATAGCTAACTCTTCACGCACACGAGGTGCCAAATACTCTCACCCCATCCTGATTACACATTTGTGTAGGACTTTCCTACCAGCTGATGTATTTGATTCATTCGACCGAGTGTTTGTTGCACCCGAGAGACCTACCAGTGCTTATAATAGTTGTTTACACGCGGTCTGGACACCTACAGTCCAACCCGAGGATGTTCCGGTAGAGTCCTCCTCTGAGGAGAGTTTTGATGCAGAGGATGAACCTGAGTTTTGGAGGCAGGACCCCCCACGTGATACACATGCCTTCATGTCCTCCATCTGGAAGGGCATGAAGAAGATTTTTAGGGGTCAAGTAAGGCTGAGGAAGAAGATGGAGGAACAATCATCCAGGTTAGAGGAGCAATCCTCTAGGTTAGAGGGCATTGAGGCGAGGTTGAGGAGGACACAGTCGGCAGGACCCAGTACCACCGAGGGTCCAAAGAGGAGGAGGGAGTGACTTTTTACCTTACCTATTTCATGCATCATTTTTATCTTGCATACATTGAGGACAATGCATGAGATAGGTATGGGGGGTATGTACTAACATAGGACTTTTATTTCTTTATAGGATTTTTATTTTTTAGGATTTTCATTTTTAGGTCTTCCATTTTATTTTTAGATTTTATCTTTTTTCTAGATTTTCCCCTTTCTTTTTAGATTTTACCTTTTCTTTTAGAAAAATTAAAATAAAAAATAAAAAAATAAAAAATAAAAATAAAAACTTTTTGAAATAAGAAACAAAGTTTAGATCTATTTTTAAGAAAATTAAGATGTATCTTAGGAATTAAGAAAGCCTTAATTATGACATCTTAAACCTAGTTGAAATAATAGATCTTGTTTGAGATTATAGGCTAAGTAAGTAAAATTGGTGAGATATTTTTATCTTGAATTTTTTGCCTTAGATAATATGCACTTTACACTTACACATTTCTTGGGATGGAGACAAAGACCAAAATGCCATATAAATAAATAAAAAATATATATATATAAATAAAGCATCACTTATTAAGCTGGGAAATTGTGCCTCAAGAAGCATGATTACTCACGCCTAACGGTGATCTCACTTATTAAGCTGGATCATTGTGCCTCAAGAAGCATGATTATTCACGCCTAACGGTGATTAAGAATAATCCCCTTTAGTTTTGTGGCCTTTTTCACTCGAGTCCTTAAACCTGAGGGATGTTTTCTCATCTGGTGCCCTAAGACCGTCTGGTTTGGGAGTCATCGGTTAAAGGCTCGCTACAAGGGTAAACTAGAAAGCCTAGACTAAGGGAAGAATAAAAAAAAAGAAAAAAAAATATATATATATAGATAAATAAATGGCTTGATGGTTGGAGTTGAAATCCCAGAAATCTTCACGAGCACGGTGTGCATATTATCTAGGTTTTATGAAAGATAAAATATTCAATCCAATTTTGAATTCTTACCTTAATTGAAAACAAGATCTTGCATGGAGACTAAGTTTAAGATAGAATGAATATAGGTGGACTTATGACCTAAGATCACTTATATTTTTGCAAAAATAGTTCGTAAACATGTCTCTTGTTCAAAATGCGTTTTCAAAATACTAACATTTGTTTTCTTTCTTTATGGATTTTGTGGGTGTAATCCGCTGAAAACCCTCAGGAGACAACACTCCTCCTCTAGGGTAACCTAGAGGTTTAACGGCTTGTTGCACACGCTCAGTGCAATCGCGTCACCTGCGAAAGTGGTGTAATAAAATTGGTAGTTAGGATTTTCTTTTCTTTTTCTTTGTTTTGCTCGGGACGAGCAAAAGAATAAGTGTGGGGGTGTGATTGTGATCCAATATTGCATATTTTACCTCATTATTCCCATGCATTTTTGTAATAAATACATGATTTTTACTAATCTTCTCTATATATTTGCAGGTACACACTCTAATGAAGAGAAAGCCAATTAATCACTTTAATTAGCAATAATTAAAGTGATTTATTCAAAGATCAAGATAAAGCCAAATTTGAATCCCAGATCCAGAAAGATCCGCACAACAACTCCAGATTCCAGAAGGTCCACGTGGCTAACAAACTTGTAACAACTTTGTACCAGAAAATTGTTAGCCAACGGCCACAGCCTTGCCGTGCCTTGCCGCGCCTATGCGGCCGTTTTGAGTCTGTTGAGATCCGGATTTTGCGCCAACAAACTAGCTTCTGGATCCTTCACCTGGGGCCTATAAATACTTCACCTGGACCTGCGAGCAAATAGAGAATGGAGAAGAGAGGAAAAATCATTAGTTGTTGTAATTTTGTTTAGTTTTTCTCTAGGTTTAGTTCTTTAGATCCCTCTTCTTCTTCCCTAGAATTCATTGTAAAAGAGAGAGATTGTGAGAGAGAGAGCTTGTGTAATCAAGGGTGACAACTTGAAGCAACAAGGATTGATCCATTCTCCTTCCTCTACTTGAGCTTGGTTCTAGTTTACTTGCTTTCTTTATGTGCTTTCTTTATTGCTTTCTTTAATTCCTTACAATTTACTTCATGCTTTGTTTTACTTCTCTAATGGCTTTTAGCTAATTTTTCTCCATGTACTAGCTAACCACTAGCCTTGCCATCTTCACTAACTCATGGGTGATTGCTTTATTTCATCTTGCAAGTCGTATGGTCTTCTCTTCTCCGATGGGTTAAACCACCCATTCTTCAAATGAGAAAGTAATTAGATCAACACGCGAGACGAATCCACGCCGATGGAGTGACAACATGAGGCAAGCATTCACTATCACGGAGTTTAGTAAGTATTGGTAAGGTAGTAAGGTAAGCTAGTCATGGTTTGCTTCTTCTTTAAGTTTTCTTTTCTTTTCTTGTGAATACCAAATCTCACTCTTGATTTCTTTTCCAACTTTTCCACCATGAACATAACCACCTTTTCTTTAGTTTCTTTTCATTTGATTCACTATTTTTATTAGCATAGAAGAATTCTCGTTTACATTTCTTCACTACGATTCGTAACGCTTCCATCGCTAGCTCTCCCTGAGAATCGACTCGGTATAGCCTTATGCTATAGCGGAGATAGGAAGGATACATCGATACATTTAAATACACCTTTCTCGTCCAATCACAGAACTTCATTATCTCCTTGTATAAAACTGCCTGAGGCAAATGGAAATAATTTTGAATTAAAGCCTCAATTCATCAACACTCTCCCAAAGTTTCATGGTTTAGAATCAGAGGACACATACTTCTTTTGTTAGGGAATTTGAAGAAGTATGCCTTATGATGCGTATACCCCAGCTACGAGACGATGCCGTTAGGTTACGTTTCATTCCCTTTTCCCTAAAGGACCTAGCAAAGAAATGGTTGTACAGTTTGGCGATAGATTTTATCACGACATGGGATTATTTCGTTAAGGCCTTCTTGAAGAAATTCTACCCAATTCACAAACTGCCCTCATTAGAAAGAATATCATGCAGTTCAGGTAAGAGCCGAGTGAACCATTTTAGAGATACTTTGAGCGATTTAAAGATCTCCTAACTCAGTGCCTTCATCATGGTGTGGAGAAATGGCGTCAGTGTCAAATTCTCTACGATGGCTTAGATTATCAAACAAAAACCCTTTTAAAAACCATGTGTCAGGGAGGGTTCTTGCAAAAGGATGAGAACCAGGGTTCGGATTTATTTGAGGATTTAGCTGAGAAAACCCAGCAATGGGAGCCAGCCTCAGAAAAACTAAGGAATTCACAATCTATAGCTTCAAGAGGAGGGCTCCTATCTCTAGAATCATCTATAGCTACAGAAACCAAGATTGCAACCTTAATGAGGAGAATAGAGGCTCTAGAAATAAGAGAGCCAGCCAATGTCAACTAAATCAACCCACCGCCAATTCACAATCCGGGTTGTTCATATTGTCAGGCACCAAACCATGTCTTTGAAGAGTGCCCTGTTTTTCATACCCAGCAAGTGCCACTGAAACACCTGAACGCGGCCTACTCATGGCCGCCGCCTAATCCCTACTCACAAACATACAATGCAGATTGGAGGAATCACCCAAATTTCTCCTGGGCTCAGAACAATCCTCCTAGGCCTAATTTCTCCAACAATTTTCACCATCCCAGTCCTCCACCAAATTTTCCTAGTAAAGCTCCATCTTCCTCCTCTCATAGTTCACCAATGGAAAAGAAATTCAGCAAATTGGAGGAGAGCATGGAAGCTTTTATGAAGTCTCAAACCGCTTTTATGCAAAATCAGGAACAAACGCTAAACAACCATTACAGGCTATATCGAGATTGGAAATACAAATGAGCAATTAGCTAGCTCCCTAAGTGAAAGATCAAGGGTACTTTACCTAGTCAGCTGCTAGTTAACCCAAAAACTCCAATCAAGCATATGAAATTCAGGATCCATCAATCAACCAGTGCAATATTGTTCACACACTTCGATCTGGAAAGAAGGTAGACAACCAGGTCTACCAACAGAAAATGTTGGCCCAAAGGCCTTCCACTCTAGTTTGATGATGATTAACTCATGTAGTTATGTGTACTAATTATCTTGTGATGTTTAAGTTTCAGATCATTAATCAAGATATTAGTTGGTGAAAGCTTCCACACATCTTTCATTTGTTGATTCAAGAGCCCGAGTGTCATAGATCATACATTGCAACTTGCTCGGTGAATCAAGAGTGTTTGGATCGAGCCGACTTGGAGATTGCGCTCTAGCTTGGAGATTGCGCTCTACAAGAAGACTTTGGTAACCATAGTTTTAGTTTTAAAGTTTAGATCCTAATTGTAAAGATTAGAATAGTATGATAAGCTCAAGTTCACAACACACACCTTTCATGTTTTGATTTTCGGTTTTAGGTTTAACCGATCTTGGTTTTCATGAATAGATTTTTATCAAAACAAGTTTACATGGTTTATGTATATTAGATTTGTCCTATATACATGCATGCTTCAATTGTTTAGACAAACTTTGTTTGATAATCTATTCCATGTGTTTTATGTTTTGGTATTTACAACAAAACATATTTTTGGACTTAATGACAAAAATCATGATATATATATGTTTCTTGTATATTGAATTTCTATTCATATACAATATGCTTCAAAGTGTTTAAATATCATATTTTTGTATCATGGATGAGTTTTAGACAATGTGTATTTTCTATTCAAAATACAAGGTTTTAGAAAATACGGTTTTTGGTTTTTGGCAAAATTTCTATGACACAAAAATTGTCTAAAATGTTTGAAATTTGTGTTAGGATTTTTAACACAAGTTTGTATTTCAATATAAAATAATAAAACTATTTTTGTGGAATTTTAGAGATTTTGTGGGATTTATTGGAATATTTTTTACCTCAGTTTTCTGACCCATTTGCTGCCTGCCAGGCTAGTTCGGTCGACCGTAACGGTCGACCGTCACGGTCGACCGACGACGTGCACAAACCTGTGCACGTTTCTGGCACAGTCAGCGGTCGACCGGGACGGTCGACCGGAGCAGAATAATCTGCTCTCGGGATTATTCGGTCGACCGGGCCGGTCGACCGTTAGTTGCCAACGGTCAAAAATTGACCGTTGGACGGTCGGCCGGGCCGGTCGACTGGAAGGCTATTTCTGGCAAATTTCTGTCAACGGCTATTTTCTGATAATTGCCTATAAATACCCCATTTGTAAGAGTTTTTCTCTAAGAATTTTTGTGCGAATTTTTCCATTCTCTCAGGTGTTTTTACAGCAATCAAAATAGGTTTTTGGATTCAAATTGAACAATCTTTTTGGTGTTTTCATTAGGGTTTGAAAAATCAAAGAAAAAGGTTTTGGGAAAAGCTTTTGAATTGAACTTCTCTATCTTGGTTTCATTTATTTCCCAAAGATTTTCTTTGAGTTGCTGGTTTCAAATCCCTTGGTTTTCTCCACACTTGAGCTATAATCTACTATCTATATCTATAGGATATTTGTGTGGGAAGAAGAAGTTGTTTGTGGTTGTTGTTGTGACCACCAAGTTGTAACCCAATCTTTTCTTAGCTTTGTGCTTTGGGTTGTATCCCTCTAGTTGAGAGGTGATCCTTGTATTGATTGGTGATTGGGAGTTTGTTGTATTGGTTTGAATTTTTGCCTCAAGGAGGAGGTTGTGATTGTTGGAGTTTGCCTCAAGGAGGAGGTTGTGTTGGTTAGCTTGGATTTGTGCCTCAAGGAGGAGGTTGTAAAGAGAGGAGTTGGGTACTCTTTGTAAAGGGTCCTAGGTGGACGAGCTAGTGAAAATCCTTCGTGTGTCGAAGGCGGGGATGTAGAGCTGGGTGCTCGAACCTCGATAACATATCCTTGTGTTTGCGTTTGATCTATTGGCTCTCTATCTCTCTCTCTTTACTTTGTGCCTTGCATTTCTACTTATTTTGCTCATTCATATTGCTTGGCTTGGTTGTGTGTGCATCACTTGTTGATCACACTTGAGTGTATTTGCATTAAGTTTTTAAATTCCGCATTTTGTTCATAGATTAGCATTGTCACCTATCCACCCCCTCTAGGTGACTTTTCATTGGTATCAGAGCTAGCGCTCCTGATATTTAGGTTTAACCACCTAGAGTGTGATCTTGGTTTGCTAATCTTCATTTGCATTTCTTTTGCACTCATCTAGTTTGCACTCATGGCTAGCCCTCCTATGTTTGACCATTTTAGACTTGATGCTTGGAAGGCTAATATGACTAAACATTTAAAAGACCTAGGACATCTAGTTTATCAAGCCATTACCATAGAATCCCTCCCAAATAGTAGCAAGCATAAGAAGGCCAATGCATTAGCACTTAGAGCTCTTAGAGCATCTCTAAATGAATTTCTTTTACCCGTTTTTGATCACTATGATTCGGCTTTTGCAGTTTGGAGCATCTTGACGTCTCCCGAGCTTCCAAGGATAATTAACAAGATGAGGAGATCTAAAAGAGAAAAGTCCGAAGAGCAATGCCTCATGGTCCAGGGAAGAACTCCCTTGAGGTACAATCGGATTCTCATATTGATGATAGCTCTAGTTCCTATTGCCATGGTTGTTTTGAAGTTCAAACTTTAAATATGGAACTTGTTCAAAAGCTTGAGAATTTGTTAGAAGAACATGATTTGTTGAAAGATGATAATCTTATTTTGAAAAATGAATTAAAGGATTTATGTTCTAATTTTGAATTGATTTTGCAAGAGAAAGAAGAGATCACTAGTGAACGTGACTCACTACAATCTCAACTTGAACTGCACTAAAGAGATTGAAGATTTGAAAAACAAAAATGATTTTGATGATGTTGTAGAACACAATGAAGTTTTGTCTTCCAGATTGGATCTTGTTTTTAAAGAAAATCTTACTTTGAAAAATAAAATTGATTCAATTACAAAAGAATTGGATTTGGTTTTGATCAAAAATAAATCTTTGCAAAATGATATTGATATTCATGTTTGCCATGCTAGTGTAGCTTCTACTTCTTGCACACCTATTGCATGCTCCACTTTGTCTTCTAGCATAGAAAATGATATAAATAATTTGAAGAAAAGTGTTGATTGTTTGGGCTCCACTTTGAGCCATTGTGCCATGAATCACACACGTTTGGAAACCTTGGTTCGCAAGAAACAAGTTCCAACCTTGCATGCACACCCATCTATGCATACACTTGCTTCTCATGATCACCATCATCATATGTATGCTCACGTGTACACATGTACACATTGTGGTCGAAAAGGCCACCTTGCTAGATTTTGTTATGATCGCATTTATCATGAAAATTTAGCAACTAATTTTGTTTGGGTGAGAAAGAAACTAACCCCCGTGGACTCACTAGAAAATGGGTACCAAAAACCACCTCTTTGGCTTTTGATGTAGGTGGGAGCTCTCGCATCACGTGAGAGTGGAGGTAACTTGAGGTGGATGCGTTCCGAGCTTGAATGAGAACTATTTGGATGCTTCACTCTCAAGGAGATTAGGTGGAGATGACCACCATGTTTTGGAGAACTAGAGATGCACCTTCATTGGTTTTGGTATCATTCTCTAACTCCCATTTATTATTTACATGCTTTTTAGATCATTCATTTATAGCATGTTGTGTTTTGAGTGTCATTATGATTATGCCTTGTTCATTAGACTTGAGATATACATGTTTAGTTACTTGAGCACCCATGTTTCATATGGATCTATATTTAGTGTTCACTTCTTGTTTAAGCTAACATGTATGCCCTAGATCTAATGCACATGCATATGCATAATGATCATATGATGTTCATGATTCCATGATTTTGTTTAGATGATTATATGGATGTTCGTGATATATCTTGTGTGCATTTCATCATTGCACTTTATTCATTCTTTGTTCGATCTATTCTCATACAACAAGGTTGCATTGCGCACCTCTAACCCATTCAAGGGGAATCAGGAGGAAGGAGTTCAGAACCCTTCACGGGGTATACGGCTCTTAGTCTTGTTTTGAGAGATCGTTGCATCATACATTCATCTTAGTTTTAAAAAGTCATTAATACTTCATATTTTTGATTAATATGATCATATTGATTTTTGACCCGTTTTATGCCTCATGAGTTGATTACTTGCTTGAATGTTAGTTTTCATTAAGACTAGGATTTATACTTGTACAACTAGTGAGCTACAAATAGACCTTTATATATTTGTGCTTGAACGCTCATTTGTAGTCATTTGATGTACTAGTATAGTCTAGTTTTGATGATTCATGCATTTGACTTGTATTCCTCATTTTAATGTGTTTCTATGATCTTGTGGTTGACTTCATGTATATGTCTATCTTGTCCAAATTATTGTTTATACATATACATCCTTGAGCCACGTGCCTTCATGCATATACTTTTGTGGACTCTTCATGTTTGGGATATGTATGTATACTTTAGTTTGTACATGACATACATATGCCTTGAAGTTTAAATCATTATGATGATTTCCATGTTTGATTGTGATTTCAATTGATATAATGATTTCAATAAATTACATGATTCACTATTATATCAAGATTTGATAATTTCTATATTAAGCTTAATTGTCCATTTTCATGATGAAATGTATTTCACATTACACTTGTTCACTCACTTTATTATGTTTCTCATGATTGTGTTTTTCATGAGTATGATATGAGCTTTATGGACTTTGAGTGTTTAGTGATCTTGTGATTTTCATGTTTCATGAAAAATCCTTTTTGTTTTATCTTGAAGGATTTCTACTAGTTCTCAAATTTTCATAAACTAGTTGGTATTCTTCAAATTGGTAGAGACTTTCAAACATACTATATTGTTCAAATCATTTTTGAAAACCCCTACCATCAATGGGCGGTTGGATGGGAGATCATGTTCTTGAATGCTTTATAATGAAAATCCTTTTTATCTTGAACCATGATTGGGTGGTAGTTGATATGAGATATACACTTGATCTTATTGTTGTTTCAATTGGTATCATTGAACTCTTTCAATTGGTATCAATATGACATCTTTTTGTATACTCATATATGTTTGTATTTTATATATGTATGCTTGCACTTCATATAGTATCAAATTTCAATTGATATCTATCTTTGACATACATATATAGATGATTTATTTGTGCTTCAAGATATCACAATTTTGTTTATGCTTAGCTTGAACTTTTCAAATTGAAACAATGTTAAAGCAAATTTTCAATTGATTTAATTTTCAATTGGTATCTTATTTCAGGCATATGCATATTTTCATTTGGTATTTCATAAAGGGGGAGAAATCTAGTATTTTATTTTTCAAATTGGTATTTTATCTTTCAATTGACATTTTTTTTATTCCACTCCCTTGCTTTATGATAGAAAATAAAGATTTCAATTGGCAAATAAATACTTTTCAATTGGTATCTTGTGTTTTTAAAGAATAATAGTTTCATTTGGTATCAAGATTTGTTTTTAAGGAAATTCAAAATTAGTATTGTTTAATTCCAATATTGGTATCTAGTTTGTTTGTTTACAATTGGTAGGTTATTTGTTTACTTACTAATTGGTATCAAGATTTTCATTTTTTTTGTTTTCAATTGGTATATGTTCTCGTTTTGATTGATTTGTTGTTTCATTGCCACATTTTTTTTGGTATCATTTTTGATTTGACCCTTTATTAGTTCTTTGCTTTGAACAAAAAGGGGAGAAAAATTTATTGTTTTTGCTTTTATTTTTAACCCTTTTTGATGATTGACAAAAAAGGGGAGAAGAATTTGAGTTTTATATGCATATTTTGTTGGCCCAAAGGCCCTTCACCCTAGTTTTGATGATGATCAACTCATGTAGTTATAGTTACTAATGATCTTGTGTTTAATTAGTGACAGATTCATGATCAAGATCTTAGTAGGTGCATAGCTCAACAAAGGATTAAAGATCAAGATTTGGAGCTTGCATGTTGTGATCCTAGGAGTTTTTGGATCAAGCTTGGACCAAGTCAAGAAGATGAGAAGCCTTCAGGGAAGACTTCAAGAAGTTGAAGACTTGTGTCTAGGTATAGAATTTGTATTTTTGTTTTAGTAAAAATGTAAAGGATAGATAGTTGGTGGATTGCTCAAGTCTATATCACACACACACTCTTGATTAGAACTCTTGATTTAAAGTGCTTTCATAAAAGATTTTGTTTAGAAAAGAATTTTATTTGAAAAAGATTTTTCTTTGAGACAAAATATTTGTTGGTTTTTGGTATTTCTATCATGTATATTCTTTACCAAAACCAAGTTATATACTAGATTTCAAAAACATAGATATTTCATATTGATTGTGTAGTGGATCATATCCATACACACCATGCTTTTAAATGGACTCAAATATCTTGTTTTTGTATTTGATAAAGGTTTGGAAAAACATTTCATGGAAAATTAGGTTTTTATCAAAAGAATTTTTACCAAGTATCTTACCTTGATAGTAGTATGACACATGCTCATACTCTATGATTTTTCAAGACCAAAACATTTTATCCAAGACCCAAAACCAAATCCAAATTTTCCAGGTCCTGGAAGTTCTGATTTTTCAGAATTTCTCAGTGACCGGTCGACCGGTAGTCGACCGGCACTCGACCGACATGCACAATTTTTTGTGCATGTGCGTATCAGTCGACCGGGACTCGACCGATACTCGACCGACCCAAACCTGTTGCTCTCTGGAAATTGCCAGTCGACCGGACCGGTCGACCGACAGTTCATTCCAGAAGAGCGGTCGACTCACCAGTCGACCGGTGGCTGCAACGGTCAGAAAAATGACCGTTGGCCGGTCGACCGGAGGTCGACCGCCAGCTCTGACAGAACCTCAACGGCTCTTTTTCTGGGCAGCCTATATAAAGGGTTTTTGTCATCTGTTTTAGATAGAACATTTAGGAGACTTCTTGAGCTGTTTTTCAGACACTTTTAGAGGAGTTTCTCTACAAGATTTTAGTGCAAATACTTCCAATCAAAAGGAAGAGTTTTTATCAAGAGAGTGTTTAAGTGATTTCTTGTGTTTTCCAACAAAGCTTTCTTTCCTTCATTTTCTCACCACACACTTGAGCTTTCCATTGCTAGATATTCTTATAGGTGTGTTTGTAGTGAGAGTGCTCTTTAGGTGATCAAGTGTTGTGATCATCAAAGAGATTTTCTTTGTATTTTGAGGAAGCGGGCAAGTGTGCTCGTTGTGGTTGGAGTTCGGTTGTGAACTCATTGGTAGAGGTACGGCCTCGGCGAGTCGGTGGACTTGCGTGTGTACGGGACTTGGGAGTCCGAGGGTTTGTAGGTGTACGGCACCGAGGAGAGATCCGGTGGGATCTTGCATAGTGGAAATCCTTCGTGTGTCGAAGGCGGGGATGTAGAGCAAGTGTGCTCGAACCTCGAAACAAACCCTTTGTGTTTGCGATTGCTTACTCTATCCCTCTCTCTCTCTTTGTCTCTTTTATATCTTGCATTGCTTCATTATTGTCTATCTCTATATGCTTGATATAATTGCTTGTGAGCTTAATTGATAAACTTGCTTGGGATTGCTTGATAACACTAGTATTCAACCAAGAGAGCCAACGCGGCACCTCAACCCATTCAAGGGGAATCTAGAGGAGCTTGTCCAGAGCCTCGCAAGGGGAATTCGGCAACACTCTTGAGTTATACATAAGTGTTTAATAAAAAGAAGTTTAATTTGGTCTACTTAGTTTTAATTCCGCATTATTTGTTCATAAGTGACCATTAGATTAGCCATCACCTATTCACCCCCCTCTAGGTGATCTTACAATTGGTATCAGAGCTAGTGCTCTTGATAAGGGTCTAACAACCTAAGAGTTAAAGATCCTACATTTGGGCTAATCACAATATTTGTTGTACACACACACCTCACCATGGACTTTATGTCACCACCCACCTTTGACATTCTTAACATCCACATTTGGAAAGTTAAGATGTCATTATTCCTCAAAGCCCTAGGTTATAATGTATATCTTGCCACTACTAATAATGCTTATTGTATAGATGGTAAGAATCTTGAGGCTAATACAAAAGCCCTAAATGCTTTGAAGAGTACCCTAAATGATGATTACTTATTTAGGGTTGCTAATATTGATATGGCTTTTGTAGTTTGGAACACCCTCATCTCCCTTGGCGAAAATGAACAATACCTTGCGGGGAGTGATTCGGATGTTGGAAGCGACACCTCCAACAAGTGCTACATGGTCCAGGGGATGACCCCCTTGAGGTAAATACCGAATCCGATGATGAGGATGCTAGTATGTCATATGATGAGCTAAATTCTTTATGCCAATTATTGCTTGAAAGATATGACATAATTAAGAAAGAAAATAAAATTTTGAAAAAGGATATTGCTAGCATGCATGTAGATCATGATTCATGTAGAGATAACATTGCATGCTTAGAAAAGATAACAATATTTTGAAAAAGAATTTTGATTGCATGCATGTAGAAAATAATTCTTTTAGAAATAAACTTGCATGTTTAGAAAAAGAAATAATGATTTGAAAAATGAGAATGTTTCCCTTATGTCTAAAATAAATGATTTATGTGAAGGGAACACTATTTTGAAGGAAAAGATTATTTTGGTGGAAACTCAAAAGAAGTTGTTTTTCAAGAAAACAAGACTTTGAAAAGAAAGATTTGTGAAAAAGAAAAAGAAGATGTTTGTAAAAAGAAAAAGAAATTGATCATATATCTCACCATGCTTTACATGCCTCCACTAGTGAGATTAATAATTTGAAAAATAAGATAGATAATTTGAGCTCTAATTTGAGCACATGTGCATTCAATCATTCTAAGTTGGAATCCTTGTTTCAAAAGAAACAAGTTCCCCATGCTCATGCACATCATCATACTCATCATGCTCATGCTTATGGTGCACATCACGATCACAATCACACTCATAAGCATCATGCTAAGGTGTACATTTGTACACATTGCGGTCGCAAAGGCCATCTAGCAAAATATTGTTTTGATAAGAACCATATCTATATTTTGCTAAATATAATAAATTTTGGGTTCCTTACAACAATGCTAACCCCAAAGGACCCAAGAAAACATGGGTACCAAAACCCCACCTTTTAATTTTGATGTAGGTGAGGGCTCTCACAAAACGTGAGAGGATTGGTGCCTTGGTAGCGAATGCAAAGGATATGATGGACACTCTTGTAGATGCATTGCTATCAAGGGAATTATGGTGGAAAAGATCACCATGCTTGGAGCTTTGAAGTTGGTAACAATTTCTTAACTCCTATTTTTATATACATGCTTTTACTTATTTCATACATTCATAGCATGTTCATGATTTTGTTTGATTTGTGCTTCATGTGGTATTTACATGCTTAGATGTAGAATATTTCAAAACTTGTATTCATACATAGATGTATAGTGAAATACAATTGACTCATATATATGATTGAACTTCATGCTCATTTGTATCCACTTTATGCATATGTATAAGACTAGTTTTTGATGATTCTCTTTTATACATGTTTTACCTATTTTAGTGATTTACTTCATGTATATGCATGCTTAATTCAAATCTAATAAATATACATGTATACCCGTGAGTCTCTTGCCTTCATGCAAACATTTAATAGACTCTTTTATTTTTGGATATGTATGCATATTGTTTGATTTGTATAATTCATACATATACCATGTAGATTATTTTTAAGATGATTTGTTTTGATAAAATGATTTTTATGTGTTGTTGATAAAAATTTTAGTCATGATTTGATTTGGGCTTCTATGACTATTTTCATATGGATACTATTTACATAGCCTTTGAACACTCATCTTTAAGAAAACATATAATTTGGAGCTTTATGGACTATGAGTGCTTGAACTTTTATGTTTTAGTATTATTCATGAAAAACATATGATTTTTTATTTATGAAGGATCTTTAACTAGTTTGTCAAAGATTTATTTAAACTAGTTATCTATTCTTCAAGTATTGCACATGATTCTATTTTTATGGATAAATTCTTTTGTGATTTCAAAATTTTTGATGCTACATTGTATTGAATATTAGTTTAGATGCTAGTATTTGTCAACACTTGGATTTATACTTGTACACCTTATGGACCACAAATAAATCTATATATGATTGGGTTGAATGCTTATTTGTGCCTATTAGATGTACTAGTATAGCCTTGTGTTGATGATCATTACATTCTTAAACTTGTATTCCCATTGGATTTATGTTTTGATCATGTGATTTCATTTCATGTATAAGTTTCTTTGCCAAAACATTAAAATATACATGGATAACCCTTGAGTCATTTGCTTTTCATGCAAATCTATTTATAAGGACTCAATTGTATTTTGGGGATATGTATGTATACTTAATGTCTTGTCAAAACATACATATGCTATGAAATATAATTTTGATGATTTTCATCTATTAAAATTTGTGATGATTTTCGTATTTTCAAAATTTATGATTTGAAGGAATATTGAGTTTCATTGTCATTTTCATGATGTCATGTTTCACATAACATTAGTACACTCACCCCTTTTGAAAATTATATGGACTTTATGGATTAGAGTGTTTTAGTGCCTTGTGATTTATGCATATTCCATGAAAATATTTTTTGTTGTATTCCTTGGTTGAAGGATTCCTTACTAGTTGTTAAAAACTTTCATTTAACTAGTTTGAATTCTTCATATGGTAGATTACATGATGTATACACTTATGCTTACTTTTCAATTGGTATCATTGGATATGTTCAATTGGTATCAATATGACTTCATGTTGTGTATATTCATATTTTGATTGTATGTATGAATGCCTTCAAATTATATCAATTTCTATTGGTATTATCTTGTCATACATATATGTTATCTATTTGTGCTTATTTTACAAGTGGTATTTCCTTTAAAGCACAAAGTTGTTAATGCTAAGCTTACTTCAAATCTTATTTATCTTCAAGCTTATGCATTGTATTTCATAATTGGTATCAAAATTCAAAATTTGGTTGTTCTACATTTGGTACCTTAAAAGAAAATATTGTATTTTAAGATATTTCAAAATTTTGTTTTCATAAGAAAATTCAAAATTTTTGATTTGTATTGTCTATATGCAAGGAGAGCTTAACATCTCTCTTACATATAGATTCATGTTGAGTATATTATAAATTGAGGAGATTGACAACTCTTCTTTATATGATATACGTGTGTAGGGGGAGCTTCACATCTCCTCTTATGCATGACATATTATACGTTATGTGAATTAGGGCTTGTCATCCCTCTTTCATGTAATGTATATGTGTCGGGAAGCTAACTTAACGTCTTCCTCTTCATGAATTTATATCGCATATAAATTTTATTGATTAATTTGTATTTACCCTCCTTGATTTCCTTAAAGGGGGGAGAAAAATTTGTTTGATGTATTTTTTCTTTGAACCCTTTGTTGATGATTGACAAAAAGGGGGAGAAGAATTTGTGATTTTATATGCATGATTTCATGATTTCCTTACTTAAGGGGGAGAAGTATTTGGTTCCTTGCTTAAGGGGAGTAAGATTTGTATTTATGCATATATGTTGTCTTGCAATTAGGAGCAAAAGATTTGATTTATGATTTGATCTATATGATTGCATCTCCTACATTGCATACATGTCATGTGCATATTTTGTATTTATTTGGTATGCATGAGTTAAGGGGGAGCTTCCTTGAAGCTTTACTTTAATCCATGCATATATAACTCCATGAGTTTTGTCATCATCAAAAAGGGGGAGATTGTTGGCCCAAAGGCCCTTCACCCTAGTTTTGATGATGATCAACTCATGTAGTTATAGTTACTAATGATCTTGTGTTTAATTAGTGACAGATTCATGATCAAGATCTTAGTAGGTGCATAGCTCAACAAAGGATTAAAGATCAAGATTTGGAGCTTGCATGTTGTGATCCTAGGAGTTTTTGGATCAAGCTTGGACCAAGTCAAGAAGATGAGAAGCCTTCAAGGGAAGACTTCAAGAAGTTGAAGACTTGTGTCTAGGTATAGAATTTGTATTTTTGTTTTAGTAAAAATGTAAAGGATAGATAGTTGGTGGATTGCTCAAGTCTATATCACACACACACTCTTGATTAGAACTCTTGATTTAAAGTGCTTTCATAAAAGATTTTGTTTAGAAAAGAATTTTTATTTGGAAAAATTTTTCTTTGAGAGACAAAATATTTGTTGTTTTTTGTATTTCTATCATGTATATTCTTTAACCAAAACCAAGTTATATACTAGATTTCAAAAACATAGATATTTCATATTGATTGTGTAGTGGATCATATCCATACACACCATGCTTTTAAATGGACTCAAATATCTTGTTTTTGTATTTGATAAAGGTTTGGAAAAACATTTCATGGAAAATTAGGTTTTTATATCAAAAGAATTTTTACCAAGTATCTTACCTTGATAGTAGTATGACACATGCTCATACTCTATGATTTTTCAAGACCAAAACATTTTATCCAAGACCCAAAACCAAATCCAAATTTTCCAGGTCCTGGAAGTTCTGATTTTTCAGAATTTCTCAGTGACCGGTCGACCGGTAGTCGACCGGCACTCGACCGACATGCACAATTTTTTGTGCATGTGCGTATCAGTCGACGGGACTCGACCGATACTCGACCGACCCAAACCTGTTGCTCTCTGGAAATTGCCAGTCGACCGGACCGGTCGACCGACAGTTCATTCCAGAAGAGCGGTCGACTCACCAGTCGACCGGTGGCTGCAACGGTCAGAAAAATGACCGTTGGCCGGTCGACCGAGGTCGACCGCCAGCTCTGACAGAACCTCAACGGCTCTTTTTCTGGGCAGCCTATATAAAGGGTTTTTGTCATCTGTTTTAGATAGAAACATTTAGGAGACTTCTTGAGCTGTTTTTCAGACACTTTTAGAGGAGTTTCTCTACAAGATTTTAGTGCAAATACTTCCAATCAAAAGGAAGAGTTTTTATCAAGAGAGTGTTTAAGTGATTTCTTGTGTTTTCCAACAAAGCTTTCTTTCCTTCATTTTCTCACCACACACTTGAGCTTTCCATTGCTAGATATTCTTATAGGTGTGTTGTAGTGAGAGTGCTCTTTAGGTGATCAAGTGTTGTGATCATCAAGAGATTTTTCTTTGTATTTTGAGGAAGCGGGCAAGTGTGCTCGTTGTGGTTGGAGTTCGGTTGTGAACTCATTGGTAGAGGTACGGCCTCGGCGAGTCGGTGGACTTGCGTGTGTACGGGACTTGGGAGTCCGAGGGTTTGTAGGTGTACGGCACCGAGGAGAGATCCGGTGGGATCTTGCATAGTGGAAATCCTTCGTGTGTCGAAGGCGGGGATGTAGAGCAAGTGTGCTCGAACCTCGAAACAAACCCTTTGTGTTTGCGATTGCTTACTCTATCCCTCTCTCTCTCTTTGTCTCTTTTATATCTTGCATTGCTTCATTATTGTCTATCTCTATATGCTTGATATAATTGCTTGTGAGCTTAATTGATAAACTTGCTTGGGATTGCTTGATAACACTAGTATTCAACCAAGAGAGCCAACGCGGCACCTCAACCCATTCAAGGGGAATCTAGAGGAGCTTGTCCAGAGCCTCGCAAGGGGAATTCGGCAACACTCTTGAGTTATACATAAGTGTTTAATAAAAAGAAGTTTAATTTGGTCTACTTAGTTTTAATTCCGCATTATTTGTTCATAAGTGACCATTAGATTAGCCATCACCTATTCACCCCCCCTCTAGGTGATCTTACATATTTGTGTTTGCATATAGTTTACATTTGATGAAAAAGCCTTGTTTATATGCATGTCTATGCATGTTTTATGTGCATGTTTTATGTTTCATTTTTATTGTTTTTTTTATTGATATCAAGAGCATGTTTTGATATTATTTTAAATACATAAACGTGTTTTAAGAACATTCATTGCATATCTTATATGTTTTTATTGTTATGCATGAGTTAAGGGGGAGCTTCTTGAAGCTTTACTTTAATCCATGCATATATAACTCCATGAGTTTTGTCATCATCAAAAAGGGGGAGATTGTTGGCCCAAAGGCCTTCCACTCTAGTTTTGATGATGATTAACTCATATAGTTATGTGTACTAATTATCTTGTGATGTTTAAGTTTCAGATCATTAATCAAGATATTAGTTGGTGAAACCTTCCACACATCTTTCATTTGTTGATTCAAGAGCCCGAGCGTCATAGATCATACATTGCAACTTGCTCGGTGAATCAAGAGTGTTTGGATCGAGCCGACTTGGAGATTGCGCTCTAGCTTGGAGATTGCGCTCTACAAGAAGACTTAGGTATCCATAGTTTTAGTTTTAAGTTTAGATCCTAATTGTAAAGATTAGAATAGTATGATAAGCTCAAGTTCACAACACACACCTTTCATGTTTTGATTTTCGGTTTTAGGTTTAACCGATCTTGGTTTTCATGAATAGATTTTTATCAAAACAAGTTTACATGGTTTATGTATATTAGATTTGTTCTATATACATGCATGCTTCAATTGTTTAGACAAACTTTGTTTGATAATCTATTCCATGTGTTTTATGTTTTGGTATTTACAACAAAACATTTTTTGGACTTAATGACAAAAATCATGATATATATATGTTTCTTGTATATTGAATTTCTATTCATATACAATATGCTTCAAAGTGTTTAAATATCATATTTTTGTATCATGGATGAGTTTTAGACAATGTGTATTTTCTATTCAAAATACAAGGTTTTAGAAAATACGGTTTTTGGTTTTTGGCAAAATTTCTATGACACAAAAATTGTCTAAAATGTTTGAAATTTGTGTTAGGATTTTTAACACAAGTTTGTATTTCAATATAAAATAATAAAACTATTTTTGTGGAATTTTAGAGATTTTGTGGGATTTATTGGAATATTTTTTACCTCAGTTTTCTGACCCATTTGCTGCCTGCCAGGCTAGTTCGGTCGACCGTAACAGTCGACCGCATGTAGCCGGTCGACCGTCACGGTCGACCGACGACGTGCACAAACCTGTGCACGTTTCTGGCACAGTCAGCGGTCGACCGGGACGGTCGACCGGAGCAGAATAATCTGCTCTCGGGATTATTCGGTCGACCGGGCCGGTCGACCGTTAGTTGCCAACGGTCAAAAATTGACCGTTGGACGGTCGACCGGGCCGGTCGACCGGAAGGCTATTTCTGGCAAATTTCTGTCAACGGCTATTTTCTGATAATTGCCTATAAATACCCCATTTGTAAGAGTTTTTCTCTAAGAATTTTTGTGCGAATTTTTCCATTCTCTCAGGTGTTTTTACAGCAATCAAAATAGGTTTTTGGATTCAAATTGAACAATCTTTTTGGTGTTTTCATTAGGGTTTGAAAAATCAAAGAAAAGGGTTTTGGGAAAAGCTTTTGAATTGAACTTCTCTATCTTGGTTTCATTTATTTCCCAAAGATTTTCTTTGAGTTGCTGGTTTCAAATCCCTTGGTTTTCTCCACACTTGAGCTATAATCTACTATCTATATCTATAGGATATTTGTGTGGGAGAAGAAGAAGTTGTTTGTGGTTGTTGTTGTGACCACCAAGTTGTAACCCAATCTTTTCTTAGCTTTGTGCTTTGGGTTGTATCCCTCTAGTTGAGAGGTGATCCTTGTATTGATTGGTGATTGGGAGTTTGTTGTATTGGTTTGAATTTTTGCCTCAAGGAGGAGGTTGTGATTGTTGGAGTTTGCCTCAAGGAGGAGGTTGTGTTGGTTGGCTTGGATTTGTGCCTCAAGGAGGAGGTTGTAAAGAGAGGAGTTGGGTACTCTTTGTAAAGGGTCCTAGGTGGACGAGCTAGTGAAAATCCTTCGTGTGTCGAAGGCGGGGATGTAGAGCTGGGTGCTTGAACCTCGATAACATATCCTTGTGTTTGCGTTTGATCTATTGGCTCTCTATCTCTCTCTCTTTACTTTGTGCCTTGCATTTCTACTTATTTTGCTCATTCATATTGCTTGGCTTGGTTGTGTGTGCATCACTTGTTGATCACACTTAAGTGTATTTGCATTAAGTTTTTAAATTCCGCATTTAGTTCATAGATTAGCATTGTCACCTATTCACCCCCCCCTCTAGGTGACTTTTCAGGTCTGAGTGTGTCAGTAAACCCCTTCAGGTTCGATAAGGACATCTTTCAAACCGGGAGATCGATCAGCATCCGACTCCTCTGAGCTGACAGCTAGTTGCTTCCCCTTGGACTTGCTCGGTATGGAACTCGGTCCCACCATGTTTGCAGTCACTTCTGGGTACTCGACATTGGAGAATGATTTTTTCTTCTTAGATCGTCATCTTTTGGCTGGCTCTGAAGCCATTGACAACCGGCTAAATACCAAAGATTTATTTGTTTGAAAGCCGCAATGGCAATCAGAGAGCACTGCCGAGATATGTTGCTCGCAGTGGCTTCGAGGGCGATCTAATGGACGCTCCTCTTCCTTATTAAATAGTCCCTCAGGTCTGTTGAAAGGATGTCTGTGGAACTAGCCTTTAACCCCTAGAGGTGAGTGCTTTTTAGATGAACGCGAGTCTCATGTTCCTTGCTAAAACGCGAACCTCACGTTGATTTGAAACGCGGCCGTCGCATTGAGTTGAAACGCGACTATCACATTTTGAGATAGACAGAGCGTGCCTCGCATTTTGGAGCCATTAAAATGCGGGTCTCATGTTTGACGCCGATCTCACGTTGTTGAAGAACGGGGGACTCGCGTTGTTGGACGAAAACGAGGTCCTCGCATTGCTTAAGAGAAATGAGGGTCTGAACCTCGCGTTTTAAGTCTGTAGAACAAATTGCTTCTGCAGCATCGTCGAGCTGTTGTCGACAAGCGTGGCATCTTCGTCGACGTTCAGCATTCCGGTTAAGCCGCATGGGTTGTTGGGAACCCTGGGCAACATGGAATTGTAGAGTTTGGAGAGGAGGAGGACGGCGAAATTGGTCTTCACCGTCTCTTTGATCGTACGCCACCAATTTTACCCTGCGGGTCTCTTAAGCGACGTTGACGCGAGCAACATGGGCTGCACGTGAGGTTTTCAGAACCTCTTCAAAAGCGGCGCCCTTTGCACTGTAAGCAATGGGGCGGGCCACTCCAGGAGTAATCTCTTAAGAGATTCGAGAGCGAGTCTCAGAAGAGACTGTGCAGTATTGTCACATTGCCTTGGGAATGGCAGAGCCTGAGAAAAGAAACTTCTCAAACTTTCCTTAGTTGAATTCAACGACAAGGAATTCTACCGTCTTCCCGAGGAGCTGGACATCGGCTTACGCCACAGCATTCTCATCAGTAGAGAAGGATATCCCCAGCAGAGTCGCCATCTTTTGTTTGGTCAGAAAAATGCCTTGGTCGGTGTAAGATTTCTTTAGGTGGCTGAAAAATTATAGCGGAATGATTCCGATCACAAAAGAGGGAAGAAGACTCGGTTTTTTCCTTAGTTTAAAACTGGGTTCTTTGAGTAGAGGTGAAGAGTAATTCTTGTTCTCCGTTGACCGGCCGACTGTCTAGCTTCTCTTCTGGATGCTCTCGAAAACTAATCAAAGAGGAACTCTATTTTTAACATGCAAAGTGTTTAGAGTCCACTGACTACTTCGTTTCTTTTTTTATCCAAAAGTCATCTCTTTGGATTTAAAAAGAATCTCTTGATTCAAAGAAATTCTCTTGATTCCAAAGAAGTTGTCCCCCTTTTTCATAGAAACTCAGGCTATTTATAGGGAGTCTTGGGGGTATTATCGTTCCCTAAAATTTCTTCTTAATGGGGATTAACTCTCCCATTATGTGGAGAGTTAATTGACCCAGTAATGGGGGTCTATTTAACAGAAACGCGGCTCTCGCGGTGGACGCGGACCTCACGTTGCTTATTGTAGACATGGACGTCTCAAAACAAGGAGTTGATCAGACTCGCATTTGAAGTGAGATGCAGGATTTCTCAGACCCGTGTCTGAAGTAAGATGTAGGGTTTCTCAGACCCGCGTTTGAAGTGGAGCGCCAAGTTGCTCAGACTCGTGTTTGACCTGGAATGTGGAGTTACTCAGACTTGCGTTGGTCGGGACGCCGAGTTACTCAGACTCGCATCAAACACGGGCTTACTCAGGCCTGCATCTAAAGTCTACATACTTCTTGAGATGCGAGGTCCGCATTTTAGTTCAAAATGCGACCTTCGCGTTGAAGTGAGGCTCGCGTCTGATGACTGGTCCCAGGTGATTTTTGGACAGTCTACACTCGTGTCCAGTGAGATGAAACGTGAGGCTTATATGAAGTTTGCATCTTCACACTTGAAGGCTTAGAAAAAATTTTAAGTGTTGAGACTCAGATGCAAGTCTCAAGAACCCGCATTCAGAAATCTCAAAACGCGAAGCTTACCAAACGCGCATTTAATTCATAGACGCAGAAGTTATATTAACAAGACAGAAATGCGAGGATCGTCATATTCGCATTCTGCTCATTAACACGAGAGCCATGTTTACAAATCAAACACGGGCCTGTGAGCCCTGCGTTGACTGCTCCTTCGTGTTCTCAGTAATGGTGAAAGGTCACTCACTAGAAATGGTAACCTCTTGAGGAGGAGAACCACCCGCGGTGGTTGGCGCAACGGTGGCGCTTGAAGAAGCAGCAGGATGCTTGCCTTTTGTGTCCATTTCAACGGTGGAAATCTTGGAAAATATTTTAAAAAAGCTTGAAGCTTTTAGGTTCTTAAGAAAGCTTAAAAGCTTTGTAAACTTCAAACGTGAAGTTCGTGCTTGAAGAAAACAGTCAAACGATGATTGTTGAAAAGACCATTGGTCTTTTTATAGGCCTTTTAATGGTCGAGATATGCGACGCGTATCTTGAGCTCAGTTTGAGCTAGACACGTTTCCAATGCGATGTTTACATTTCAGATGCATTTAATACGACACTCGCATCCAGAAGCATACAGCGTGATCTTCGCGTTTCATTAGATCCGCGTTTAAAAGACCATAAAAGCCGCATCTCAAGACCAGATGAGAGTCGCGCCCTAACATCAAACGAGGATCACATCTTCATTGAAGTTCGCGTCTAAAGAGAACAACCACGACAGTCGCGTCTATATTAACGAGAGTCATTTCCTCTCTCCTAATACAAATAGTATGTCTCTGCTACTACAATCAGTTCAACAGTATACTGGCAAAGGCAATCGATAACTCTACCGGTTCAATAATACACCGACAACCAAATCAGATCTCAGATAAGTTCCAGACGTGTATATAAATACTTACAATGATCATCCCTGGAGACTTCTAGCAGTTCAACAGTACACGTATGAAAATAGAATCCAGAGAAGATCAAGCTCAGAGCAACTCAAAAGATTGCTAGTCCACTCATGGAAGCCCACAACAATGAAGTCCAAAGTATTCCAAAATCCGTCAATCAATCGCGGAGTTTTGAAAACTTAGGAGGGGATTGTATAGGCCGTCTAAAAATTACTGAAGATAAGTCCTTAGATGTAGACTCTGTTGGTCCAGAGGCCTTCCATTCTAGTTTTGATGATGATTAACTCATGTAGTTATGTTTACTAATAATCTTGTGATGTTTAGTTTCAGATACTTAACCAAGATATTAGTAGGTGATTAGCTTCAACAAAGGTGTTTTGGAGCTTTTCACAAGGTGATTCAAGAGCCCGAGCGTCAAAGTTCATATCTAGCACTCGTTGGAGTCAAGCTCGGTGGATCACGGTTTGGATCGAGTCGACTTGGAGACTGTTGGCCCAAAGGCCCATCACTCTAGTTTTGATGATGATCAACTCATGTAGTTATAGTACTAATGATCTTGTGTTTAATTAGTGACAGATTTATGATCAAGATCTTAGTAGGTGCATAGCTTCAACAAAGGATTTAAAGCCATATTTTGGAGCTAGCACGATGTTTGGACCAAGTCAAGAAGGCTTCAAGAGAAGACTTCAAGAAGATGAAGACTTGAGTCTAAGTTTATTTTTAGAAGATTTTGTTTTTAGATAAAATGTAAAGGATAGACTAGTTGGTGGATTGCTCAAGTATCATATACACACACACACACACTCTTGATTTAGTTTGTTTTAGAAAAGAATTTTTACTTTGGAAAAATACCGTTTGGTTTTTGGTTTTTAAGTTTATATGTTTTAACCAAAACCATGTTTAGTGCATAATGTCAAAAACATAGATATTTCACCATGTTTGTGTAGTGGATCATATCCATACACACTATGCTTTAAAAAGAGCTTAAATATCTTGTTTTTGTTTCTAGTGAAGTTTGGAAAACAAGTTTTGGAAAATACTACGTTAGTTTTGAATCAATATTTTCAAGTTACAAAAATAGTCCAAATCATTTGTAACATGTCTTGATTTTGTGCAAGCATGTTTGTTTATCATAGTATATTGGTAAAACTATTTTTGTCGATTTTTAGTAATTTTATGGGATTTTAATTAAGACAAAATGACCAAGTTTTCTTTCCCTAAAATCCCTGACCTGGCTTCAGCCGTCGACCGGAATGGTCGACCGTAGCATGAAGTCGGTCGACCGACGTGCACAGCGTGCACACCTTTGTGCACTAGAGGGCCGGTCGACCGACCTGGTCGACCGCTAGAGAGCTTCTGTTCTCTGGAAAGCCCTGGTCGACCGTACCGGTCGACCAGTAGAGAGCTCTGCTCTCTGTTCCAGTAGCTCGGTCGACCGAGCGGTCGACCGTTGCTCCAACGGTCGGAAAAATGACCGTTGGCGGTCGACCGGCAGTTCTGACAGACCCCAACGGCTAATTTTCTAGCCCTATAAATTTGGGGGTTTGGGCATTGTTTTTCTCTAAGATTTCCAAGTGGATTTTTCACCAGTTTTCCCAACTTTTTAAGAGGTTTTCTCCACTTGTTTTAGAGCAAATATTTCCAATCAAAAGGGAAGTTTTATCAAGAGTTTTTAAAGTGATTTCTTGAGTTTTCCTCCACCACTTCCATCCTAGTTTTCTCACACAATCACTTGAGCTATCCATTGCTTTATCTATCCATAGGATTGTGTTGTGAGAGTTTTTATTGGTGATCAAGTGTTTAGATCACCAAGTTTTCATCTTGTACTTTGAGGAGGCAGACAAGTGTGTTCGCGGTGGTTTAGAGTTCGTGTGTGAACTGTTTGCTTGAGGTGCGGCCTCGGCGAGCCGGTGGGCTTGCGGTGTGTACGGGACTAGAGAGTCCGAGGGATTGTAGGTGTTGCGGCACCGAGGAGTGATCCATTGGGATCAAGCATAGTGGAAATCCTTCGTGTGTCGAAGGCGGGAATGTAGAGCAAGTGTGCTCGAACCTCGAAACAAATCTCTTGTGTTTGCGATTGCTCACTCTCTCTCTATATGTCTCTTGTTTATATCTTGCATGGTATTATTGTCATTGCACTTATATGCTTGATATATTGTGTGCTCATATTGTTTATGCTTGGGTTTGTTTGCTAACACTTGTATTCAACAAGAGAGCCAACGCGGCACCTCAACCCTTATCTAGGGAAATCTAGAGGAGTTAGTCCAGAGCCCTTCATGGGAAATTCGGCTACACTCTTGTGTTATACGTGGTGTTTAGTGCAATAGTTTAGTTTAGGTCATAATAGTTTTTAATTTCGCATTAAGTGACCATTAGATTAGCCATCACCTATTCACCCCCCTCTAGGTGATTTACAATTGGTATCAGAGCCTGGTACTCTGATTTGGGTCTTACAACCTAGAGTTAAAGATCCTCATTTTTAGGCTAATCACATATTTGTACACACACCATGAATTTCATGTCACCACCCAGTTTTGACGTTCTTAACATCCAAATTTGGAAGGTTAAGATGTCTTTGTACCTCAAAGCCTTAGGGTTTCATGTTTATCTTGTCATCACTAATAATGCATATTGTTTAAATGGTAAGAATCTTGAGGCTAATGCAAAAGCCCTTAATGCTTTAAAGAGTACCCTAAATGATGATTAATTATCTAGGGTTTCTAATGTTGATTCGGCTTTTATAGCTTGGAACATCATCACCTCCATTGGCGAAAAGGATCTATATTATGCGGGGAGCGATTCGGATGTTGGAAGCGACACCTCCAACATGTGCTACATGGTCCAAGGGGATAACCCCCTTGAGGTAACTACCGAATCCGAGGTAGATGAAGATAACATGTCATATGATGAGCTTACCACTTTTGTCAACTCCGACTTGAGAAATATGACATGATTAAAAAGGAAAATAAAAATTTGAAAAAGAAATTTGAGTGCATGCATATAGAAAATGATTCTTTTAAAAATAATATTGCATGTTTAGAAAAAGAAAATGAAATTTTGAAAAATGAGAATGTTTCCCTTATGTCTAAATTAAATGATCTTTGTGAAGGAAACACTAGTTTGAAAAATGAAATTATTTTGGTGAAAAAACAAAGGAAATTGTTTTGCAAGAAAATAACTCTTTAAAAAGAAAATTTGTTGAAAAGAAAAAGAAAATGTTTTCCAAAAGAAAAAGAAAAATAATTTTTTATCTCACCATGCTTTACATGCCACCACTAGTGAGATTAATGTTTTGGAAAATAAAATGGATTGTTTGAGCTCAACTTTGAGCTCTTGTGCATTTAATCATTCTAGATTGGAATCTTTGTTTCAAAAAAATAAGTTCCACATATCCATGCACATCATCATCATGCATTTGCTTATGTTGCACGCCATGATCATACACACATTCATAAGCATCTTAAGGTGTACAAATGTACACATTGTGGCCGCAAAGGCCATTTAGCAAAGTTTTGTTTTGATAAGATGCATCATATTAATTTTGCTGAAAATAAAAATGTATGGGTTCCATTTGATTCTAACCCCCGTGGACCCAAAAGAAAATGGGTACCAAACCCCCACCTTGTGTTTTTGATGTAGGTGAGGGCTCTCACACGACGTGAGAGGGATGGTGCCTTGGTAGTGGATGCAATTAGACTTGATGGATACATATTTGATGCATCGCTATCAAGGAGGGTTGGTGGGACAACCACCATGTTTGGAGATTTGGAACATAGTTCCTTAGTTGGTAACTATTTCTAAACTCCTATTTTATTTACATGCTTATTCATATATGATATCATTTAGCATGTTCATGTTTTTGTGCTTCATATGGTAAATACTAGTTTAAATGTAGTTTTTATCAAAACTTGTATTTATACATGTACAAATAGTGAACAACAAATGATTTATATATGTTTGCACTTCATGCTCATTGTACTCACTATATGCACATGTATAGGCTAGTTTTGATGATTCTCTCATTTATTCTTGTTTTGCCTATTTTTATGTTTTTACTTCATGTATATGTATTTTGAATTCAAATCTAATAATATACATGTATACCCATGAGTCTCTTGCCTTCATGTAAATACTATTAATAGACTCTTTTTATGTTTGGGATATGTATGTATATTGTTAGGATTGGATAAATCATACATATACCTTGAAGTTTGTTTTATATGAAAAATGAATTTTCATGAATTGTTTTTGAGAAAATAATATTCATGTTTAATTTGAGCTTTATTGACTATTTTCATGAAAAATGCAAATTACATGATACTTGTACACTCACACTTTATTTGTTTATTCATGACTTTGTTTCATGAACATATTTTTGAGCTTTATCGATTTTGAGTGATAATTCTTGTGTATTTGGTATGACTCATGAAATACATATGCTTTGATTTCATGTTTTGAAGGATCTTTAACTAGTTTTTCAAAAATTACTTTTAACTAGTTAATTACTCTTCATTTGGCAGTGATTTTCAATGCTAAACTATTTTCAAAATTATTTTTGAAAACCCCTACCTTCAATGGGTGGATGGCTGGGCGAGTATGCCTTGTGAGCCTAATTGAAAAAACATTTACCTTGTGCATATGAAGGGTGGTAGGTTATGAGTTATATACTTGATTTACATTGTTATTTTCAATTGGTATCATTGGATTCTTTCAATTGGTATCTAAATTGATATTTTTGTATATACTCATATTTTGTTTATATATATGTATGCTTTCAATTTCAAATAATATCAATTCCTATGGGTATTCTATTTCTCATACATATATATGACTTTCATGTGCTTGCTTTACAATTGGTTTACATATTTAAAGCACATAGTTAGTTTATGCTAAGCTTGTTCTTAAAACTTTATTTTCAATTGATATCTCAATTGACACTTAATAAGCTTATGCATTCTGTTTAAAATTGGTATTAATATGCTTCAACTTCATATTTGTTAAAATTCAATTGGTATCAATGTGTTTTATCTATTTTGAGAAAAATTAAAAAAAATTTGTAATGATTATTTACAATAATGATTATTTACAATTTGGTATCTTAAAAATTGATTGTTTTACAAGAGCTTCGATACCTTTAAATTTTGTTATATGATATCTTAAAATTTGGTTACTAAGATATCTCAAAATTTGTTTTATTAAGAAAATTCAAAATTTTGAAAGTTAAAAATGTTTTGATTTGTATTGCCTATATGCAAGGAGAGCTTAACATCTCTTCTACATATAGATTCATGTTGAGTGTATCTTGTATTGAGCTTGAAAACTCTTCTTTATGTGATACACGTGTGTAGGGGGAGCTCCACATCTCCTCTTATGCATACATATTATGCGTTATGTGAATTAGGGCTTGTCATCCCTTTTTCATGTAATGTATATGTGTAGGAAAGTTACTGTATCGTCTTCCTCTTCATGAATGTATATCGCATATAATCTTTTATTGATCGATTTGATTTAACCCCTTATTGATCTCTTTGTTTATGACAAAAAAGGGAGAAAATTTTGTTGATTTTTTTTTTACTTTAACCCCTTTGTTGATGATTGACAAAAAAGAGGGAGAAGTATTTGGGTTTATATGCATGTTTTCCTTCTTTATTCATAAAGGGGGAGTAGTATTTATGTTTATGCATATAAGTTTTGTTTTGCAAATAGGAGAAAAAGAATTTGTCTTTGTTTTATGCTTGTTAGCATGTTTATCTCCATATATTTACATACATGTTTATGTGCTTCTTTTCCATATCTTATTATTTTGTGTTATGCATGAGTTAAGGGGAGCTTCTTTGAAGCTTTACTTTAATTCATGCATATAACTTCATGAGTTTTGTCATCATCAAAAAGGGGGAGATTGTTGGCCCAAAGGCCCATCACTCTAGTTTTGATGATGATCAACGCATGTAGTTATAGTACTAATGATCTCGTGTTTAATTAGTGACAGATTTGTGATCAGGATCTTAGTAGGTGCATAGCTTCAACAAAGGATTTAAAGCCATAATTTTGGAGCTAGCACGATGTCTGAACCAAGTCAAAAAGGCTTCAAGAGAAGACTTCAAGAAGATGAAGACTTGAGTCTAGGTTTATTTTTAGAAGATTTTGTTTTTAGATAAAATGTAAAGGATAGACTAGTTGGTGGATTGCTCAAGTATCATATACACACACACTCTTGATTTAGTTTGTTTTAGAAAAGAATTTTTACTTTGGAAAAATACCGTTTGGTTTTTGGTTTTAAAGTTTATATGTTTTAACCAAAACCATGTTTAGTGCATAATGTCAAAAACATAGATATTTCACCATGTCTGTGTAGTGGATCATATCCATACACACTATACTTTAAAAAGAGCTTAAATATCTTGTTTTTGTTTCTAGTGAAGTTTGGAAAACAAGTTTTGAAAAATCAAGTTTTTGAAAATACTATGTTAGTTTTGAATCAATATTTTCAAGTTACAAAATAGTCCAAATCATTTGTAACATGCCTTGATTTTGTGCAAGCATGTTTGTTTATCATAATATATTGGTAAAACTATTTTTGTAGATTTTTAGTAATTTTATGGGATTTTAATTAAGCCAAAATGACCAAGTTTTCTTTCCCTAAAATCCCTGACCTGGCTTCAGCCGGTCGACCGGGACGGTCGACCGTAACATGAAGTCGGTCCACTGACTCGGTCGACCGACGTGCACAGCGTGCACGCCATTGTGCACTGGAGGGCCGGTCGACCGACCCGGTCGACCGCCAGAGAGCTTCTGCTCTCTGGAAAGCCCCGGTCGACCGGACCGGTCGACCGGCAGAGAGCTCTGCTCTCTGTTCCAGTAGCTCGGTCGACCGAGCGGTCGACCATTGCTCCAACGGTCGGAAAAATGACCGTTGGCGGTCGACCGGCCGGTCGACCGGCAGTTCTGACAGACCCCAACGGCTAGTTTTTCTAGCCCTATAAATTTTGGGGTTTGGGCATTGTTTTTCTCTAAGATTTCCAAGTGAATTTTTCACCAATTTTCCCAACTTTTAAAAGAGGTTTTCTCCACTTGTTTTAGAGCAAATATTTCCAATCATAAGGGAAGTTTTATCAAGAGTGTTTAAAGTGATTTCTTGAGTTTTCCTCCACCACTTCCATCCTAGTTTTCCCACACAATCACTTGAGCTATCCATTGCTTTATCTATCCATAGGATTGTATTGTGAGAGTTTTTATTGGTGATCAAGTGTTTAGATCACCAAGTTTTCATCTTGTACTTTGAGGAGGCGGACAAGTGTGTTCGCGGTGGTTTAGAGTTCGTGTGTGAACTCTTTGTTTGAGGTGCGGCCTTGGCGAGTCGGTGGGCTTGCGGTGTGTACGGGACTAGAGAGTCCGAGGGATTGTAGGTGTTGTGGCACCGAGGAGTGATCCATTGGGATCAAGCATAGTGGAAATCCTTCGTGTGCCGAAGGCGGGGATGTAGAGCAAGTGTACTCGAACCTCGAAACAAATCCCTTGTGTTTGCGATTGCTCACTCTCTCTCTCTATTTGTCTCTTGTTTATATCTTGCATGCTATTATTGTCATTACACTTATATGCTTGATATATTGTGTGCTCATATTGTTTATGCTTGGGTTTGTTTGCTAACACTTGTATTCAACCAAGAGGGCCAAGCGGCACCTCAACCCTTATCTAGGGGAATCTAGAGGAGTTAGTCCAGAGCCCTTCACGGGGAATTCGGCTACACTCTTGTGTTATACGTGGTGTTTAGTGCAATAGGTTAGTTTAGGTCATAATAGTTTTTAATTCCGCATTAAGTGACCATTAGATTAGCCATCACCTATTCATCCCCCTAGGTGATTTACAGAGACGGCGCTCTACAAGAAGACCTCGGTACATAGATTAGTTTATTGTTTAGATCCTTTTGTAAAGATTAGATAGTGTGATATGCTCAAGTTCACAACACACACACTTGTTTAAGTTTCATGTTTTAGTTTTCGGTTTTGGTTTAACCGATCTTGATTTTCATGAATAGATAGTATCAAAACAAGTTTACATGGTTTTATGTATATTAGATTTGTTCTATATACATACATGCTTCATCTATTTAAACAGACTTAGTTTGATAGTCTATTTCATGAGTTTGGTGTTTTAGTATTTTAACAAAACGTATTTTGGATTTTAAGTCAAAAACATTGATATATATCTATTTCATGTATATTAGATTATATCCATATAGTACATGCCTAAAATGTTGTTTCATATCATGTTTTTGTATTTGGATGAGTTTTGGACAAAACGATTTTTCAATTCAAAAATCCAAGTTTGGAAAATACAGAATTTGGTTTTCGGCAAAATTTCTAAGTCACAAAAATGGTTCAAATTGTTTGAATATATGTTGAATTTTTCCACACATGTTTGTATATTAAAGTATTATACTGAAACTATTTTTGTGGATTTTTAGCGATTTTATGGGATTTATTTGGCAATTAAAAACCTAGTTTTCAAATCCTTTAACAGCCCTGCCAGGCTCTGGCGGTCGACCGACCGGTCGACCGGACCAGGAGTCGATCGAACGGAACGGTCGACCGGACGTGCACAAGAACGTGCACATGGCCATATCAGTTGGCCGGTCGACCGAGCGGTCGACCGACTGAAGGCAACCCACTCTCGGGTTGCCCCGGTCGATCGGCCAGAGAGACGTTGCTCTCTGGTTCAGGGCCCGGTCGATCGGGCGGTCGACCGGAAGGCTCAACGGTCAGAAATTTGACCGTTGGCCGGTCGACCGGAAGGCCAATCTGAGCCTAGTCAGCTGCCAACGGGCAGATTTTGTAATGGGCTATTTATACCCCTTTGAGAGATGTTTCTCTCCAAGTTTTTGAGAGCCAAAATTCTGATCTTCTCTAGTGTTTTAAAAGCAAGTTTTTCAAAAGAGTTTTTGTGTTTAAAAGATCAATCTTCATTTGTTTTTAAAGTGTTTTTTTTCAAAGAAAATAGTCCTTTGGGAATTTGTTTTTGGTCTAAAAATTCTCTATTTATTTGGAGATTTCCCAAGTGATTTTCTTTGTTCAAACACTTTGTTTTCTCACACTTGAGCTCATCATTCTATCTTCTCTATAGGATCTTTGTTTTTGTGGGAAAGAATTGGTTTGTGGTCTTTTGATCACCAAGTTGTAAACCCCTCCTTGATTTGTGTTATCCCTCTAGTGAGAGGTGATTATGGGTATCCCTCTAGTGAGAGGTTGATAGTGGAGGTTGTGTTAGTATCCCTCTTAGTGAAGAGGTGGATTGTGTTTGTAGTGGCTTTGTGCCTATCCCTCATTTGTGAGGTTGATTTGTGTGGCTTTGTGCCTAGCCTCTTAGTGTAGAGGTTGAGTTCGTAATTGAGAAAGGAGTTGTGTACTCCCGGTTGTATTGCCCCAAAATCCTCAGTGGAGGTTCCCTGTGCGGGAGTCAAGTGTGGACAAGTTAGTGGATTGGAAATCCTTCTGTGTGAAGGCGGGGACGTTAAGTTGTGTGCTCGAACCTTGAAATAAATCTTATTGTTTGCGTTTGATCCATTGACTCTAACTCTCTCTCTCTATTACTTTGAGCATTGCATCAATTGCCATATCATATATATGCTTGTGTTGTTTGTGTGTGCCTCACTTGTGTCTAACCACGAGTGCTTCATATAGCACCTCAACTCTTATTCAGAGGAATCAAGAGGAGTTAGTCCAGAGCCCTTCACCAGGAATTCGGCTACACTTGTTGGTTACATTAAGTGTGTTGCAATTTTAGTTTTAATTTCTGCATTTTGTTCATTAGATTAGCCGTACACCTATTCACCCCCCTCTAAGTGTACCTACAATTGGTATCAGAGCCTACGCTCCTGATATTTGGTTTAACCACCTAGGAGTGTGATCTTGGTTTTGCTAATCTATCATTTGCATTTGCACACTTATTTGTTTACACACACTCATGGATTGCTTGACACCTCCCATGTTTGATGTCTCCAACATTGACATGTGGAAATTTAGGATGTCCATGTACTTGAAAACCCTAGGCCTGCATGTTTTCCTTGTCGCTACCAAGAAATCCTATCTTGGTAATAGCAATCATATAGAGGCCAATGCACAAGCCCTTGAGGCACTTAGAAGCACGCTTAACAAAGAATATCTGTGCTTAGTTTCTAACTGTGATTCTGCTTTTGCAGTGTGGAACACGTTGACCTCCTCCAAGCTTCAATTGCCAATCCAAACAGAGGATGAATCTAGTGGAGAATCCGAGCAACAATGCTACATGGTCCAAGGGAATAACTCCCTTGAGGTACACTCGGAAACTCAATTAAATGATGATGATGCTAGTTCTTCTAGTAATGAATATATTGATGCCAATACCTTGAATGAAGAACTATCCATTGTATGTGAAAAATTATTAGAAAAATATAATCTTTTGAAAAAGAAGAGTTTTTGAACTTAATAAAGAAAATAAGAATTTATGTTCAAAACTAGATTTGGTTTTACAAGAGAAAGTGGAGATTTCTAATGAAAGGGATTCATTGAAATCTAAACTAGATCTTGCCCTAAAAGAAAATGAATTTTTGAAAAATAAAAATGATTGTGAAATAATTTTGAAGAAAAATGAAAACTTGTCTTCAAAAGTTGATTTTGTTTTAAAAGAAAATGATTCTTTAAAAACGAAAATTGCTTCTATTTCAAAAGAATTGGAAGATTATTTAAAGAAAAGTATTTCTTTGAAAAATGATATAGATTCACATATTTGCCATGCTAGTGTAGCTTCACCTAGCTTACCTATTGCATGCACCTCTTCTTCCATGATTGAAAATGATATTTGTATGCTTAAGAAGAGTGTGGATTGTTTGGGCTCTACTTTGAGCCATTGTGCTTTGAACCATACACGGTTGGAATCTTTGTTTCGAAAGAAACAATTTCCTATTATGCATGCACACAAACCACGGCATACACATGCTTCCCACATACACACCCATAACACGATGTATACTCATGTGTACACTAGTACACATTGTGGACGTAAGGGCCACCTTGCTAAATTTTGCTATGATAAGATACATGATGTAAATTTAGCAACTAAATTTGTTTGAGTTAGGAAAGGAACTAACCCCCATGGACCCAAAAGAGTGTGGGTATCAAAGACCACCCCTATGCTATTTGATGTAGGTGTGGGCTCTCACATGACGTGAAAGCGATGGTGCCTTTAGGTGGATGCGTTCCGAGCTTAAAGAGGACAATTTGGATGCATCACTTTCAAGGGGAGTTTGGTGGGAGAACCACCATGGTTTGGAGACATGGAGGGTTGCCCTCAAGATTTTGGTAACGATCTCTAACTCCTCATATGTAACGCCCCGATCCCAAGGATACGGGGACGTCACTGCGACGTATATACGCAGGTCAGAAAGTGCCCCACGTATATACGCTAAGCATTTAGTACAACAAGGATCAGAGTACAACAAAGCGTGGTATTCATACATATGCCAACTTAAGAAGTACAAACTATAAAGTTATCACAGGATATGATAAACTATTACACATTACATGTGTCTTTTATCACAACCAAGTCCAAAAGTACAATCTACAATATGAACACAAAATGCTCACGAGTTGGATGAAGATCCCGTGAGTCAAAAAGAGAAGTCTGGCACAAAGGACTGGAACTAGTCTGTCTGCTCACGAAGAAAAGCTTGATCTTCTGTGGACGGTTCCACTTCGATCCAAGCTTCGGAACCTGAACGTACAAATCCAAGGGAGTCAGGACCTCCCAACAATAATCAGGCTACAGCCAAATGGCAAAGAGACAAGGGCAAAGAAACAAGAGTAGGAAAGTTGGAACAGTATAATAAATATCAATCAGCAAGTAATGGAAGCATAACGAGTTAAAGTTGGAAAGACATTGTATAAGCTTAGGTTACGGCTTTATGAGACTAGTACATCGAAGGAATAATCCAAACAAGGAAACCCTCATTTATATACCTTTATCTCATATCATCGTAATCCAAGCACATACAACGGAATAACAAAGTAGTTATAACAGGAACACGTAACAGGTATAATAAGAATACAGGAATCATAACAAGAATCATGACATAACAAGTATAACAGGAGTCATAACTGGAATCTAATATTATTATTACTCGTCTGTCCCATATATCTAGGTATGTGTCCAGGTGTACATCCTAACACACATACATCCATATATAAGCAAGGCGAGGATCGTTACCGGAAGCAGATGGAGAACTGATAACACTTCTTATAGTAGTTCCCGTACACCCGGGACCAGTTTGAGGGCCCTAAGTCCCCCTAACACGAATCTCCTGTGGGCCCTAAGTCCCACTAACACGAACCGCCAATATTTTATTCCATTACTATAAGCAAGGTATCATTCCGGCATCCATCACTTCCTCCCATTCCCCATACAAGTTGTCCATTTTATGGTTTATTAACATAATTATCAGATTACGGGAATGAGCAGGATCATAACAAGTCCTAACAAGAATCATAACAGGAATCATAACATGCATAACTGGAATACATAACAAGAGATCAGGTACTACATTCCCGTTATCGTGATAATTATAAGAATCAAGTGTATCATGCCTGGTGTCAAGAGATAGCATGACAAGGGTGATATACATCAAGTAACAAGTCACGAAGTACAAGATACAAATACATGAACCAAGTATAAGATCCAAATTTAAGACAGAAATTAACTATAATAGACAGCCAAAGTTAGTCGACTAGGAGGGATTGGGTAGTCGACTAATAAAGGGGTTAGTCGACTAACAGTCTGGTATAGTCGACTAAAACTGGGTTCCAGAGAGTTGGATTTCTGTTTCAGGGAAAGTTAGTCGACTAGGGTGGAAAGAGTAGTCGACTAACAGTGATGTCTAGTCGACTAATAAATAAACTAAGTCGACTAAAACTGTGTTCCAGAAAAGGTTACGTTTCAAATAGAGATCTCTAGTCGACTAATCCCTAGGTCAAGTCGACTAATCGTCGTCTGAAAACAGGGTACAGAACAGAATTTGATGGTTGAATTTGAAGGCCAAAAGCATGATTTTGAAGGTACAAGTGTACATGAATTGTAAACACAAGTATACTAAAAAGTTTACAAGTCTTGGTGAGTAAAAATACTCACTTAGATCGGTTACTTGAAGCTTTACGCGTTCGAAGAGATCGTGGTCGACAAATATCACCAAAAGGATCCCCGGCGATATTACCGTCGAAGAAAGACACGGCCCAAAGACACGGTAGTGGTTGAGGTGAAGATGATGGCCTTGGTGATGTGTTGGAGTTGGTGGTTGAGGTTGAGATGAAGGAGGAATTAGGTGGAGGCTAATGTTTTTGGTGAAGGCCAAATCTTTGTTGAAGTGAAGAAAAGAAATAAAAATGTAAAGGAAAAGTTTATATAAGATTTTGATTTTGTGAAGGAGGTGCAATTTATGTAGAAGAGAGGGGGTTTTTTTGCAAATAGGAGAGGATGAGGTGTCCCTCTTTGGCCACTTGGCCGGCCATGAAGAGAGAGAGAAAGAGGGGCATTAATGGTAGAAGTGTGTGGAGTTTGTTGGAATCTTGGAAAAGGTTGGAATTTTGGAAAATTGGAAAATCTTGTGGCTTGTGGAGGAAGGAAGAGAAATAAAGAAAAAGGAAAAAGAAAAGAATTTAAAAAGGAGAAGATATTTTCTTTGGCTTGGAAAATGAAAATATTGAAAAGACAATTTCCCGGGTTTAAGTCGAAGATGCGGAAAACATTTCGGAAAATACCGAAATCGTCCCGAAATCAAGTATCTTGGAACAACTCGTAAAATTTACCAAAAATCAATAATATTTTTAAGACTCATGGTGAAATTCGTTTGGAGAAATAATTTATAGTTTTAAAACTAAAAATCCCGGAATCAGTTAGCTACCGACTCCGGTGGAATTTTCATAAAATCATAAAATTCCCAGAAAAAGTATTTAGGTAAGAAATACGATTCTAAGAAATAATGCCTAAAGGACTTTCTAGAATTTCCTAACTGTTTGTTAGATAAAAATCTGGGAATCGATCAGCGACACTGGTCGACACCGGTTTTGAAGATTTTCAATTAATTCAGGAAAATTCTAGAAAATTATATAAAATCTAAAATATTGGAAAATAATATTTGAAACTGAAATCGGTCAAATACAGGAAGTAAATCGAAAAAATACGATCGAAAAACTGAATACGCAACTAAGTACGTATTCCAGGAACAGGGTATTACAATCCATCCACCTTACAAAAATTGCGTCCTCGCAATTTCGTTAAGGGGTAAATTGAACACAAGGAGGACAATGGTGGAATCAAAGGCTTCATAAAACCAAAACAGGGGTAAGATGAACACAGGGGGACCAGGATTGGCAATGAGAGAATGATAAGGGAAATATTTAGAATGATAACTAACTCAAATACGAAAGATCCAGGATAGTTGTTACCATGATATCCTTAAGGTTCCTGATCTGGATACTGGTCTTCACATTCTGCTGCATCATCTGATGCCTCTGCTGCCATGTGGTGAACTTGGCCTCTGCCATAATCTGCTCTAGGTCTTGCTCTTCTCTGTGGATTATCATACTGCTGAGGTGGAAATGGAGCTCTTCGGTCTACGGGTTCTGGATTCCTTCTCAGTGGTGGAGCTGGAAGTGCCGGGGGTGGAAGTGCTGGTCTGACTGGCGCCATATTTCCCATCCTTCTGAACGGGCAATCTCTTATTGCATGACTTCCGGTCCCACATGCTAGGCATAATCCATTGGCCATTCGACAGTCTTTCCTATAATGTCCGGGCTTGTGGCAGAAATTGCATATGATCTGAGGAAGAGGAGGTTGGAATGGTCGCTTGATCATCGGGCCATGGGTTGCCCTAGCTGCATCTTCCTCATTCATCAACTGAAAAGGCCTCTTCATGGCCTGGTTCCTTATAAGGTTCGCTTTCTTCTTCTCCAGTCCACGCTCCATTTCTCGAGCTATGGTGAGGACTTCAGAATAGGTTTTCAGCTGCTGGGGCATTAAGAAGACTTGAATGTCAATTTGTAAGCCCTGTTGGAATCTACTTGCCCGCTTCTCCTCATCAGTCACCATGTATGGAGCAAAGCGGCTAAGTCTTAGAAATTCGCGGCATACTCATCCACGGACCGATTCCATTGCTGAAGTCGGATAAACTGCTCTTCCATGTCCTTCTGAGCAGTGGCAGGGAAGAATCTGCTATAGAAACTCTTGGAGAATGTGTCCCAGGTGACAGGCTTCTCCAATCTTGCCTCCTCAGCTAGCCACCATGTTCTGGCTATATCCTTCAGTTGAATCTTAGCAACCTCCACCTGATTCTCCTTTGGAACTCGAGCTGCATTCAACAAGTCTGAGGTATCTGTCAGCCATTGCTCAACATCCAGGGGTTTCTCTTCACCCGTGAATATGGCTGGTTGCAGCCGTCTGAAGTCTGAAATATTTCCCGGCCTCTGTTCCTTTGGAGCTGTCAACTCTCGCCGGAGGAGTTCCGTCTGTTGTTGCTGATTCTCCATCATTGTCTGAATAACCCTCAGAATATCGACATTCTCTCCCATGGGTCCATTCGATACTTGTCCAGAATTATTACGACCCGTCCTTCTCTCCATACCGAATTGGGATAAGATAACTGGAATTGGAAAATGGAAGGAGTTTAGGACACAAGGGAAGGAATCAAGAAGGACTCGATAACTTTGTACATTGTAGTTGGCATTAGCAAATTACCGAATTTGCTGCTTGTTTGTACTATAGGTGTGAGAGCCTAGGCTCTGATACCATCCTGTAACGCCCCGATCCCAAGGATACGGGGACGTCACTGCGACGTATATACGCAGGTCAGAAAGTGCCCCCACGTATATACGCTAAGCATTTAGTACAACAAGGATCAGAGTACAACAAAGCGTGGTATTCATACATATGCCAACTTAAGAAGTACAAACTACAAAGTTATCACAGGATATGATAAACTATTACACATTACATGTGTCTTTTATCACAACCAAGTCCAAAAGTACAATCTACAATATGAAAACAAAATGCTCACGAGTTGGATGAAGATCCCGTGAGTCAAAAAGAGAAGTCTGGCACAAAGGACTGGAACTAGTCTGTCTGCTCATGAAGAAAAGCTTGATCTTCTGTGGACGGTTCCACTTCGATCCAAGCTTCGGAACCTGAACGTACAAATCCAAGGGAGTCAGGACCTCCCAACAATAATCAGGCTACAGCCAAATGGCAAAGTGACAAGGCAAAGAAACATGAGTAGGAAAGTTGGAACAGTATAATAAATATCAATCAGCAAGTAATGGAAGCATAACGAGTTAAAGTTGGAAAGACATTGTATAAGCTTAGGTTACGGCTTTATGAGACTAGTACATCGAAGGAATAATCCTAACAAGGAAACCCTCATCTATATACCTTTATCTCATATCATCGTAATCCAAGCACATACAACGGAATAACAAAGTAGTTATAACAGGAACACGTAACAGGTATAATAAGAATACAGGAATCATAACAAGAATCATGACATAACAAGTATAACAGGAGTCATAACTGGAATCTAATATTATTATTACTCGTCTGTCCCATATATCTAGGTATGTGTCCAGGTGTACATCCTAACACACATACATCCATATATAAGCAAGGCGAGGATCGTTACCGGAAGCAGATGGAGAACTGATAACACTTCTTATAGTAGTTCCCGTACACCCGGGACCAGTTTGAGGGCCCTAAGTCCCCCTAACACGAATCTCCTGTGGGCCCTAAGTCCCACTAACACGAACCGCCAATATTTTATTCCATTACTATAAGCAAGGTATCATTCCGGCATCCATCACTTCCTCCCATTCCCCATACAAGTTGTCCTTTTTATGGTTTATTAACATAATTATCAGATTACGGGAATGAGCAGGATCATAACAAGTCCTAACAAGAATCATAACAGGAATCATAACATGCATAACTGGAATACATAACAAGAGATCAGGTACTACATTCCCGTTATCGTGATAATTATAAGAATCAAGTGTATCATGCCTGGTGTCAAGAGATAGCATGACAAGGGTGATATACATCAAGTAACAAGTCACGAAGTACAAGATACAAATACATGAACCAAGTATAAGATCCAAATTTAAGACAGAAATTAACTATAATAGACAGCCAAAGTTAGTCGACTAGGAGGGATTGGGTAGTCGACTAATAAAGGGGTTAGTCGACTAACAGTCTGGTATAGTCGACTAAAACTGGGTTCCAGAGAGTTGGATTTCTGTTTCAGGGAAAGTTAGTCGACTAGGGTGGAAAGAGTAGTCGACTAACAGTGATGTCTAGTCGACTAATAAATAAACTAAGTCGACTAAAACTGTGTTCCAGAAAAGGTTACGTTTCAAATAGAGATCTCTAGTCGACTAATCCCTAGGTCAAGTCGACTAATCGTCGTCTGAAAACAGGGTACAGAACAGAATTTGATGGTTGAATTTGAAGGCCAAAAGCATGATTTTGAAGGTACAAGTGTACATGAATTGTAAACACAAGTATACTAAAAAGTTTACAAGTCTTGGTGAGTAAAAATACTCACTTAGATCGGTTACTTGAAGCTTTACGCGTTCGAAGAGATCGTGGTCGACAAATATCACCAAAAGGATCCCCGGCGATATTACCGTCGAAGAAAGACACGGCCCAAAGACACGGTAGTGGTTGAGGTGAAGATGATGGCCTTGGTGATGTGTTGGAGTTGGTGGTTGAGGTTGAGATGAAGGAGGAATTAGGTGGAGGCTAATGTTTTTGGTGAAGGCCAAATCTTTGTTGAAGTGAAGAAAAGAAATAAAATGTAAAGGAAAAGTTTATATAAGATTTTGATTTTGTGAAGGAGGTGCAATTTATGTAGAAGAGAGGGTTTTTTTGCAAATAGGAGAGGATGAGGTGTCCCTCTTTTGGCCACTTGGCCGGCCATGGAAGAGAGAGAGAAAGGGGCATTAATGGTAGAAGTGTGTGGAGTTTGTTGGAATCTTGGAAAAGGTTGGAATTTTGGAAAATTGGAAAATCTTGTGGCTTGTGGAGGAAGGAAGAGAATAAAGAAAAAGGAAAAAAGAAAAGAATTTAAAAAGGAGAAGATATTTTCTTTGGCTTGGAAAATGAAAATATTGAAAAGACAATTTCCCGGGTTTAAGTCGAAGATGCGGAAAACATTTCGGAAAATACCGAAATCGTCCCGAAATCAAGTATCTTGGAACGACTCGTAAAATTTACCAAAAATCAATAATAATATTTTAGACTCATGGTGAAATTCGTTTGGAGAAATAATTTATAGTTTTAAAACTAAAAGTCCCGGAATCAGTTAGCTACCGACTCCGGTGGAATTTTCATAAAATCATAAAATTCTCAGAAAAAGTATTTAGGTAAGAAATACGATTCTAAGAAATAATGCCTAAAGGACTTTCTAGAATTTCCTAACTGTTTGTAAGATAAAAATCCGGGAATCGATCAGCGACACTGGTCGACACCGGTTTGAAGATTTTCAATTAATTCAGGAAAATTCCAGAAAATCATATAAAATCTAAAATATTGGAAAATAATATTTGAAACTGAAATCGGTCAAATACAGGAAGTAAATCGAAAAAATACGATCGAAAAACTGAATACGCAACTAAGTACGTATTCCAGGAACGGGGTATTACATCATATGTTTACATGCTTTTCATATTGTTGATTTCTAGCATGTCATGTTTTAATATTCATTATGCCATATGCCATCTTTATTAGATTAGTGTTATACATGATTAGTTATTTGAGACACCCATGTTTAATATGAATTTATATCTTTGTGTTCTCACATTTGTTTTAACTAATGTGTATGTCCTAGATCTAATGCATGTGCATGTACATAATGATCATATGGATGTTTATGAGTTTTGTTTTGATTTCTATGCTTCAAATTTTGATTACTTGTTTGAATGTTAGTTTTCATTAAAATTAGGATATATACTTGTACAACTAGTGAGCTACAAATAGACTATTGTATGTTTTGTGCTTGAATGCTTATTTGTACCCATTAGATGTACTAGTATAGTCTAGTTTTGATGATTCATACATTTGACTTGTATTCTCATTTTTTACATGTTTTCATGTTTATGTTTAACTTCATGTATATGTCTATTTTGTCCAAATTAATAGCTATACATATACATCCTTGAGCCACTTGCCTTCATGCATATACTTTTGTGGACTCATTTATATTTGGATATGTATGTATACTTTAGTTTGTACATGACATGCATATACCTTGAAGGATTCTAGTTTTGATGATTTTCTTGTGTTTCATGTTTTTAAGGAATTTCATAATTGAGCTTAATTGACTAGTTTCATGATTATGTTTTTCACATAACTTGTACACTCACTTTACTTGATGGTTTCTCATGATTTAGTTTTCATGAGTATGATATGGGCTTTATGGATTTTGAGTGTTGATGATCATGTGATCTACATATTTTTTCATGAAATATAATTTTGTTTTATTCCTTACTTGAAGGATCTCGTACTAGTTTACAAAGTTTTTCATATAACTAGTTCGTATTCTTCATTATGGTAGAGTTTTTCAAACATACAATATTTTCAAACTTATTTTTGAAAACCCCTACCCATTTAAGAGCGGTTGGTTGGGGCGACCATGCCTTGTATGCTTATTATTGAAAATTCTTTTAAACATGTGCATGAAATGGGTGGTAGAAAATATGAGTTATATACTTGATCTTATTATGTTTTCAATTGGTATCATTAGATTTTTTTCAATTGGTATCACTATTGACATTCCTTTTGTATACTCATATATGTTTTTATATATGTATGCTTTCATTTCAAATAGTATCAATTTCTATTGGTATTTAATTTTCCATACATAAATGTTTTATTTGAGCTTACTATATCTCTATAGCTTTGAGCACAAATTTTGGTTATGTTAGGCTTGATTTCTTAAATGACTATCATATTTCAATTGATTAGTTTTCAATTGGTATCCTTATATAAGCTTATGCATCATTTTATTTGGTATTTCATAAAGGGGAGAAAATTAGTATTTCATCTTTCAATTGGTTTTGTATTCCACTCCCACACTTTATGATGAAGAATGATTGAAAAATTAATATTGATTTTAATTTGGTATCATATGCTCAAAATGAAAAATACTTACAATTGGTAAATGAAAAAATCTTACAATTGGTTTATATTTTTCAAATTGATATCAAAAGTGTATAATATTATCAATTGGTGCTAATTTTTTTACAATTGGTATCAAGATTTTTTATTTGTTTACTTACAATTTGGTAATCAGATTATCTATATATCTTTCATTTTGGTATCAAAATTTAATTGGTTTCTTCAAGATTTGTTTTCAATGCCTCATTTACTTTCAATTGGCATTTCTTAAATTTTTTGCTGATTTACCTATGTGTTCACTTACATTTGGTATCATGATGCACTTATATTGATATATTTTTTAATTGGTATCATGTTTGTTTTATTTTCACCCCTTGAAGTATTTTTGTTTCGAACAAAAGGGGGAAGAATATGTTTCATTGGTTTTCTTTGACCCCTTTGTTGATGATTGACAAAAAAGGGAGAAGTATTTGAGTTTATATGCATGTTTTATATGCATGTTTTTATATTGGTATCAAGAAAGTTTATTTTATGTTTTGTTGATATTGGTATCAAGAGTGATGAATACTAGTATCTAGAAACATAGTTTGTTTTTTTTTGGTATCAACATAGTTTATTTTTTATTGGTATCAAGAGCATTATTTAAAGAACTTGTTTATGAAAAGAAGAATAATTTATTTTGGTATCAAGAGCTTATTTTATGCATGTTGATGCATTTCATGTTTGGTATCAAGAGCATGTTTTTTATTTGGTATCAAAAGCATGTTCATTTCATTGGTTTATGCATGTCTATGCATTTTCATGTTTAATATTCATTGTATATTTTTTTTTGTTTATTGCTATGCATGAGTTAAGGGGGAGCTTCTTTGAAGCTTAACTTTTGCATATATAACTCCATGAGTTTTGTCATCATCAAAAAGGGGAGATTGTTGGCCTAGAGGCCTTCCACTCTAGTTTTGATGATGATTAACTCATATAGTTATGTTTACTAATAATCTTATGATGTTTAGTTTTAGATACTTAACCAAGATATTAGTAGGTGATTAGCTTCAACAAAGGTGTTTTGGAGCTTTTCACAAGTTGATTCAAGAGCCCGAGCGTCAAAGTTCATATCTAGCACTCGTTGGAGTCAAGCTCAGTGGATCACGGTTTGGATCGAGTCGACTTGGAGACGGCGCTCTAAAGAAGACCTCGATACATAGTTTAGTTTATTATTTAGATCCTTTTGTAAAGATTATATAGTGTGATATGCTCAAGTTCACAACACACACACTTGTTTAAGTTTCATGTTTTAGTTTTCGGTTTTGATTTAACCGATCTTGGTTTTTGATTGAGATTTTCCTGCACACAAAATATAATATTTCAGTTTTAAGAATAGGATGTGCAAGGTGCTCAATACTACCGCTATAGCAAGTGGCTATGCGGGTCGTGATCCACAGGGAGGGACTAGCGATGGAAGCTTGTTTAATAAGTTCTCTAAAGTGTTTGAATTAATAGTTGTTAAAGTCAGGTTAGAAAGAAAGTGGTAGATTAAGAAGATGGAGAAACTAGAAGTAATTTACAATGATATGATATTTACAATGAAAAAGAAGAAGTGTGAAAAAGATTGGGAATTTGGTGATTTACACTAAAATAAAGAAAGAAAACTAAAAACTAAAGAAAACATACTTACCTCTTCGCCCTGTTTACTTTTGATCTGTTGCAACGACTTACCTTGTCTTTGAAGGCATTCAAGCATGGCGTATAGGATCTTCCCCTTCTCGATCTACACTACGAAAATAAAGACAAACTATACTAGAAAGAGAAGGTTTGTTCATCACCATAGGCCATCAAGGGCACTTCAACGGCTAAGCAGTCTCGAAGCTATCAGAATCTCTTGGATTACAAGACATCAGAGGGAAACAAAAATAAAACAATAATAGAAGAACAAAAATAAAATTTGAGTCGATTCAATTAACAATGGAAGAAAAGATTACTTACACCGATGTCACCTCAGTACAAGCTTGATCTCCTTCCTCCATGAAAGTATCCTCTCCTCTCAGTTACAAAAATTACATAAAAGAAAACTAAAAAACCTAAGTTACAATCTACAAGTTAGCCTAAGAAAAATCCTAATTTTTGTTTCTGTCCTCGACTCTGTACGCCCTTCTCTGTTGCTCTGCAGGGGTATTTATAGGAGATGGAAGCAGTAGAGTCCCGGTACAACTCCTCCACGAAAACTGGTACCCAGCCTTATCCTTATTGCCGCGGAAACGCGGCTATGGCCGCGTTTCCGCGGCCATTGTGTGGTCCCTGGCCACGCTCTTTCGCGCGTGGCCTCCTCTGATCCGTCCATCTGGGTATATTCTTTTAGATCTGGCATACCGACTCTTTATTTTAAAAATTCGGGATAACTTGGGAAGCAAGTTACCCTAAATCCAAATCTTCCAAATCTTTTTAAAACGATTTTGCTATCTTTGCACTCTTCTTCCCTTATCTTTATCCTTGTCCTGTAAGTAATTAAGATTGAGTAGAAGTCTATCCCTTTCCTCTTCTTTTAGTAATTGCAAATTTTGCACATGGTAATTGCAACTTTGGCACCTGGTAATTGTAACTTCTGCACTTGGGCTTGCACATGGGCTTTTTGGGGCTTCTGGGCTTTATTTAGGCTTTATTCTTTATTTAAATAATTACTCAAGGCCTGCACACATTAATAATAAACATTAGTAATAGTGCATAATTATAGGAATAAATATGGAAATATGATAGTAAATGTAGTGATAAATTTGCACTTTTTACTACCTATCAGTTTTCATGAATAGATAGTATCAAAACAAGTTTACATGGTTTTATGTATATTAGATTTGTTCTATATACATACATGCTTCATCTATTTAAACAGACTTAGTTTGATAGTCTATTTCATGAGTTTAGTGTTTTGGTATTTTAACAAAACGTATTTTTGAAATTTAAGTCAAAAACATTGATATATATCTATTTCATGTATATTAGATTATATCCATATACTACATGCCTAAAATGTTGTTTCATATCATGTTTTTGTATTTGGATGAGTTTTGGACAAAACGATTTTTCAATTCAAAAATTTAAGTTTTGGAAAATACAGAATTTGGTTTTCGGCAAAATTTCTAAGTCACAAAAATGGTTCAAATTGTTTGAAATATGTGTTGAATTTTTTCACACATGTTTTATATCAAAGTATTATACTGAAACTATTTTTGTGGATTTTTAGAGATTTTATGGGATTTATTTGGCAATTAAAAACCTAGTTTTCAATCCTTTAACAGCCCTGCCAGCTCTGGCGGTCGACCGACCGGTCGACCGGACCAGGAGCCGTCGACCGGAACGGTCGACCGGACGTGCACAAGCGAGTGCACATGGCCATATCAGTTGGCCGGTCGACCGAGCCGTCGACTGACTGAAGGCAACCCACTCTCGGGTTGCCCCGGTCGACCGGGCGGCCGGCCGGCCAGAGAACCGTTGCTCTCTGTTCAGGGTCCGGTCGATAGGGCGGTCGACCGGAAGGCTCAACGGTCAGAAATTTGACCGTTAGCCGGTCGACCGGCCGGTCGACCAGAAAGCCAATCGGGCCTAGTCAGCTGCCAACGGGCAGATTTTGTAATGGGCTATTTATACCCCATTTGAGAGATGTTTCTCTCCAAGTTTTTGAGAGCCAAAATTCTGATCTTCTCTAGTGTTTTAAGAGCAAGTTTTTCAAAAGAGTTTTTGTATTTTAAAGATCAATCTTCATTTGTTTTTAAAGTGTTTTTATTTCAAAGAAAATAGTCCTTTGGGAATTTGTTTTTGGTCTAAAATTCTATATCTATTTGGAGATTTTCCAAGTGATTTTCTTTGTTCAAAATACTTTGTTTTCTCACAATTGAGCTCAGCATTCTATCCTCTCTATAGGATCTTTGTTTTTGTGGGAAAAGAATTGGTTTTTGGTCTTTTGATCACCAAGTTGTAAATCCCTCCTTGATTTGTGTTATCCCTCTAGTGAGAGGTGATTGTGGGTATCCCTCTAGTGAGAGTTGATAGTGGAGGTTGCGTTAGTATCCCTCTTAGTGAAGAGGTGGATTGTGTTTGTAGTGGCTTTGTGCCTATACCTCATTTGTGAGGTTGATTTGTGTGGCTTTGTGCCTAGCCTCTTAGTGTAGAGGTTGGGTTCGTAATTGAGAGAGGAGTTGTGTACTCCCGGTTGTATTGCCCCAAAATCCTCAGTGGAGGTTCCCTGTGTGGGATTCCTGTGTGGACAAGTTAGTGGATTGGAAATACTTCTGTGTGAAGGCGGGGACGTAGAGCTGTGTGCTCGAACCTCGAAACAAATCTTGTTGTTTGCGTTTGATCCATTGACTCTAACTCTCTCTATTACTTTGAGCATTGCATCATATTGCCATATCATATATATGCTTGTGTTGTTTGTGTGTGCCTCACTTGTGTCTAACCATGAGAGCTTCATATAGCACCTCAACTCTTATTCAGAGGAATCAAGAGGAGTTAGTCCAGAGCCCTTCACCGGGAATTCGGCTACACTCGTTGGTTACATTAAGTGTGTTGCAATTTTAGTTTTAATTTCCTCATTTTGTTTATTAGATTAGCCGTACAACCTATTCACCCTCCCTCTAGGTGTACCTACAGACTCCATTCCAACACGAAGGCCGCGTTTCGATACAAAACACAGACCTCGTGTCCAATTGCAAATGCGAGCCTCAACCAAGTTTCGCGTTCCAACTAAAATGCGGGCCTCAACTAGTTTCACATTCCAACTCAAATGTGGATTTCAGTCAGTTCCACGTTCCAACTCATACGCGGACCTCCGTCAGCTCCGCGTCTCAACTCAAACACGAGCTTTGTGCTCTGCATTTCAACAACAGAACAAAACCCACGAATGTCACATTTCTGTTATAACTGCCAGCATTATTGGGTCAATTAATACCCACATAATGAGGCCATTAATCCCCACTATGAAAGAAGTTTAGGGGACAATTCTACTCCTAAGAACCCCTATAAATAGTTATGAAAGCTAGGGGAAAAGGGAGGATCAGAAAAAGAGAAAGAAAAAGAGGAGGAGAGTCCAAGAGAAAGGTTTAGTCTTCAAAGTTCTTGAATCCTAGAAGTTCAACACTTTTTCTTAAAACTTGCTGAGTACAAGTTATAAAATCTCTTGGAGATTCAATCACTGGTAGAAGTTGTGCACTTTACCAATGACTCGAAGAGAAGATCTAAAAGAGAAGCTTTCGATCGGCCGGTCAGTGAAAGACAAGAATCACCTTCCATCGCTACACAAAAAACCCGGCACTAAAAAAAGAGGAGACCCACTCAAACTCTCCTCTCTTTTGTAATCGGGAGTTGTTCTGTTGTAAGTTTCATCTATTCATAGAAATTTGCAATAAACACATTTCTGAAGGAAACAGTAAACTCACGTAAAATTCTTTCGAGACGGGTTGGCGGCTGTTTGTTCAGTGTTAGCCGAACATTCTTTATGTGTTCATCCAAATCTCATCGAACTCATACAGAACATTTGTCCAACAATAATCGAACAAAAATTTTTTGCGCTGTCAATGTTGGCCAAACAAAAGTTTTTTTGTTCGGCTAGTGATGGCCGAACAAAAACTTTTGTTCGACCATTGTTGGCCGAACAGAAAACTTTAATTTGGTCTCTGACGGTCGAACAAAATTTTAAATATCATTTTCTTGTTATAATGTTCTAACACTCTCTACCGCGGACATGAGTACTCCAAGGCCATCTAGAATTCATCCTACTACCTTGCATAGACACACTAGAGGGGCTCCTCCTTCCAATACTCTCAAAATAGAGGAGATGCAAGAAAATATTGATAGCAATGATGACAAGTCCGAAGAGTTGACAGGGCCATTTTCGGGTGGTCCTGTAGACATTTTTATATTGTGCAGTTTCAAAACACATGTAGTGGCAGCTATCTGGTACAATGAGGTAATAAGTTTTATTGCATAATAATATTTCGAAAATATATTTATAGAATTTCTTATGATTTCTATTGAGCTCAAATTCTTTTGTTACAGGAGAGAGATCCTCTGAAATCACAATCACACACTATAAATGGGTATGGAACGTCAACACACGCAATCATTATTTTCAGAGATAAAATGATCAATCAGGACGTGGGTTGATGCACATTTCACATCTAAAAATTAACCATATATTCGTTTATGCTTTTTGGGAGAGAGAGCATCCCGAAATCAATACTTTCCACATGCCATATGAAGAGATGACTATCATCTTGGATGATGTTGACACACTAATTGGCATACCAGAGGTAGGTCGATCCATCAGCCCCCTACTATGGATGATCCAACGGTAAGAAAGTTAGAGACTGGGCTCGTGATATAAAATTAACACTACATTATAATGAGAGAATATTAAAAATCTCATATCAGGCATAATCATCTACTTGTCACATGGTGCTACACCTTCAAAGTGAATCGGAAAAGTCTAATCTCTTCAGCACGCTCTAAACTTTCATATATACCTTCGTATAAGTGAAGATAAGCATTCAATTCTCCAACCAAATCACGTTTGACTTGATTCCATCCTACCTCGCCAAAACCCAGCAAATCTATAATGCCTTGATATCCACAGTTTCCATCAGCTTGCACATCCTTCATATATGTAATCCACGTGCGCATTGGTTTCAAACATTGGTCTAAGTAGTTTACCCCAGTGAAGAACGGGCCAGAACAACCTACAATAATAGTGTTAAGAAAAGTTATGAGTATTTAATATTTACACAAAATTAAAGCTTGCTAATTGTAAAAAAGAAATTATACCTTTATTTGGCCGCTTTATAAGTTTGGAAGAAACTTGAATCATATTCTATATCAAAACAACTATCTTGTGATGAAATATCAATTCGTGTGTCATGGATAGTCGGTGAGTCGATGCTTCATTTTTGCAAAATCTTAACGTATTTTTTATCTTAGCTACAGGTTCAATAAGAGAGAAAGTATATGGATTAACTAACTCTTTTAATCTCTACAACAAAATTAACTGCTTAGAATTATTGGGTACGGAAAAGCGTTGATTTATCATGTTTATCTCTTATGTCCAATAATTTCTTACGCCATCTACCACTTCATTATTAATAGGCAAGGATGATGACATGTTTAGATTTCTCCAATGTCAGTCAATAGAATCTAATGGATTGAGCATATTAACTCTATCATACTCAGCCAAATCATGTGCACAAGATAGTCCTTGGGTCTTTCTCAATATGCACTTACAGGCTTCCTTATCCACATCGATAGTTTGCATCTTATTGATTCCTTCACAATCTTTTTCATAGAAGCAATGGATATAACACCATGCAAGAACTTGAACTGGGATGGCTTAAAGTTGTGTAATACCGCATTTACACTCTTTTCGAAGGAAACTTTTATTTTCGTGTGTTACATCTCCAAAAGTGCATGTATTTTGGCACAACTAGTCTCAAAATTCTGTATAGATGATCCTAGATATCTCTTCAGCTTAGCATGGGCACTCTCAGCTCTGAAAAGGTAAGATAATGAAAAGGTAAGATAAATTTATGATAACAACATTATATAATAGATGTATAAAAATTACACGATATCGTATACAAATGACCAATATCATACCGGTTTGTTGATATATTTTCAAAATGCATTATTATATCAGTCAAACATGCGATAAAACTCTCTTTATACTTCTAATTCATATACAATTCACATATGCAAGTAGCTTAGGAGAGTCCCCGAAATCCTCATACCTACCAAACAATCGTACAAAATCCTCCTCGATTTTTGCCATTACCATTATATTTCATTCTGTGACTTTCTCTTTGGTGTCAAAGGTTTTCTTGCATTGACTAAGAGTATTTTTCCTATATGCCATCTACACAAAAAATGATGAAAGGCAGGAAATAATCTCTTTATAGCATTCACCAGCGTTAAATCTCTATCAGTTACAATAACAGGTGGCATCAACCGACCATGCATTAGGGATTTCAAACTATCCAACACCCACTAAAGTTGTCTTCCCGTTTCGCTTTCAAATATACAAAGGCAACTGATAAACTCATTTCAGTACTTGTAACTCCAATAATCTCTATCAACAGTAACTGGTACCTGTTGGTTTTGCATGTGTAATCCATTATCAACACTCGAGAAAATGCATGTGATAACTCAATTCTAGCCGGCGAGCCCAAAAAATATCTTTCATAATGTCAGTATTAGGACAACTTCTATGAACCTCAATATAAGCATGTTCTGAATGCTTTTCTTTAGTTGCTACATTTGTGATCTTCTTGCATATTCTACAACTTTATTGCATTATAAATTATCCTCATGATACTCACTTTGTTTGTTTCTTTTTTTCAATGTATGCAAAATATCTCTTGGATTAACAAGGCTCTTGGACGTATTTACAACCAATCTCTCCTCTTCTTCACATAATCTACCGATAAAGAAATGTACTTTCAAATGTTCTGAGGCCAAGTGGTTGTGGACATCATATGCAATCAAAAACACCCACACCCTCTTTGACTGACAACTTCAAGCCTTTTAATAAGAATGGACAATCACATTTTTTGGTACCGTACTTTTTGATCTTCGTTCCTCAGATGTATTTTCCACATTGAATTTTAATTCTTTTCCTTTATATTTTTTACTGCACTCACAATTAAGAAATACTCTTCCTTTCTTTCCATTTTTAGGGAGATTAGAATGCTTTATAACGATTATAAAGCCATGTGACTTACTCACTTCTCGAGTCCATTTGATTAATGTCTCACGATTTTGAAATATCTCATATTTGGTGAAATTCGTGATATAATCAATTATCATCTCATTAAAGTAATTGCTACAATGGGTAGAGGGATGTTCCTGTACTACCAGAAAAGATAAAAACAAATCAGTATATACATATCTATTCTAATCGGTAATAAAAAAACCAAACTTTAATAGACTGTTCTGTCATCAGTCACCAAACAAAAAATTTTTGTTCAGGCAAATTAGACCGAAAACAATTATTCCCCTATTTGATCTAATTTGGCCGAACAAAGGTTTCTTGTTCAGCCAAATCAGACCGAGCAGGGGAATTATGTTCGGTCTGATTTGGCCGAACATTTTTTCCCTGTTCAGTCAAATTTGACCGAACAGAGTATTATTGTTCGGTCAAATCTGACCAAACAAGGAAACAGTGTTCAGTTTAATTTAGCTGAATAGAGTTTTTTGTTCGGTTGAAAGTAACCGAACAAAAGCGTAAACTGTGAAATTCATTGACCGAACACAACACAAGCCAACAACGATAAAAAGAAAAAAAATTTTACAACAGTAAAAACTCATAAAATACACTTAAAATAGTAAAAAAATTACCTTTTCATTGTTGCAATGCTCCCAAAGTAGTTAATTGCTTATCCATGTATTGAAATTTTTAGTGTTTGGAAAATCTGTAAATTTTTAGGGTTTTCTGAAGATGAATAATGAAAGAGATTATTGTGTTGAAGAAAAATGAGTGTGTGTATTAATCAATGACTATATTAATCAACTGAGTGGGTGTATTAATCAATGGGTGTGTGCATTAATCACTATGAGTGGTAAAATTTGTAATTTTAGGGAACTAAATGTTGTTTTAGTCTTTTTATGAAGGGTTATAATGGTCTATAAATTTTTTTCAAATTTTAGTGTGTGTCGTAATCAATTTGTTGTGTGTCAGTATTCGTACCTCTCTGTATAGTTGATAACTATTTCAACTTTTTCATGATTTTATATTTTGACATGCCTAATCTTATTAGATGCCAGCCCAGCTGTTTTTCATTATGATAAGCCCAACATTTAACCCAACTTAGTGTTCATCTCTATTATTTTAGGGTTAATTTCAAAAAACTATCATGAAATTTCATGATTTCATCTGATTTTAAAAATTATTAAAATACTGAAATTACAATAAACTACCACAAGGGCATTTAGTACAGGTGTAATTGGGTCACATTCTGTCGGGTTGAAGGCCAACCCATGCCCAAACCCGACTCTATAATATTGTGCCCAGAACACCCCCTCCCAAACACACAACCCCAATCTCCCAATACTAACCCAACTAAGATTTCATTTTGAACTGAGTTGGGCCATTCGATTTCGGGTCCGACTAAGTAAGAATGAGAGAGGTATATAGATTTGAGAAGTAAGAATGAGAAAGAACGAAGAAAGAACAAGAAGAGAGAGACGAGGAGAGAAGAGTAAGAACTAAGTTTTGGGATTTTTTTTTCTTTTCAGATCGACTCTGATGTGAGAAACAAGAAAAGACAAGGAAGGGGAGAGAAGAAGAACAAATGCTGAGTCTTGAGATTCTTTTTTTCCCCTTTTTCGGTCAGATCTGAGGTAAGAATAAGAAGAGAAAAGAGGCTTGGTAGGAGACCAAAGAATAAGATAAGACAAACAATAAGCCAAATATTTTAACCTGTCGACAGTCTTTCTTTTGGACTGTAGATAGGTTTTTTTCCGCAAGTCAGGGCTTGTCAGTTTTCTCATTGGCTGTCGACAGCACCCTTAAGTTGTCGACAGCCCAATTACGTAAAAGAGTATCTGAGTTTGATTAGAATTTTGTTTTCGGTTCTAAATTTGGATTTCGATAGATTTTACACTTTTTTTTAATTTGAACTTTCTTTCTTTGTTTTGAAATTAATTTTCATAGATAGAATAAGATTTATTATAAGCCTGGCCTCTTGTGCTTTTTATTTTTATCATCCAAATTTTATCAATAAACTTTTGAGTTTTTTTACTCATAATTGCTCGTGGATTCGAGTTATTCTCTCTCACTCGTGGATTCGAGTAAATTACTCGTGGATTCGAGTGCCGTGCTCGTGTATGCGAGCACAACTTCTACCTGAAAGTCTTCACGGTTCGTGAGCAGTAGAATGAGATCTTGTCGGCGTCGTTCGTTTTTCCCGCTTCTCGTGTCAGTTTGGATCGCAGCTCGCACTCAAAGATGTGAGTAAGTCTCAAGGAGTGACATACAAACCACTTGATTTTCTATCCTAACATTAATGGTCGTGTTATCTCGTATAGATCAAAGTGTATGGAATGGATCATCTATAGTATAGCTCTATGGCGCTCAGACATTCATTGTAGATAGTACACACAAACTGCAGTTCGTTATAGTCAGTTTCCAATGCTCAGTAGGCCAACTTGAATGGTGCAGCGTTCTTCAGATTACTGATTATATCTTCCACCGATCCAACACTTGCACCAAGAGAGATCAGAAGACAAGTCAAACTCAAACACTGCAGCCAAAGCCATTTGGGTGCACCCCTTTTGATCTTGTTTTGAGACAGGTGCATGCTCACTGGAAAATACACTGACAGTGGCCAGAACCCCAGAGCGCCAATTAGTCCCAGCACTGCATTGAAGAAGGGCAGCAGCATGGCCACAAGTGTAGTGAACAGTATGAAGACTGATCGTAACACGAGCTTCGACAGCGTGAAGCTCAACGGGCCGGCCTCGGTGAACGGTAGCCTGAACGTGTAGGTGGTGTGGATGAACTTGGCTTCCGCCACTGAGCTGCGATCTTTTTCTCAAACTGGGCGAAAATTGGCTGCGCATACACCTGAAATTCGTTGCAGGTCAGTTTCTCCTGGTTGGTGAGTTTGTTTTTGTTTGAGTGTTGGGAGTTTACCTGGTACGCTCCAACTAGGTGAATGATGATGCATAAGTTGGCAATGTCGACAAGCCAGAATGGCTCGTAGAAACCGAATCCTGTTAGGATGTTTCCTGGGGCCTCATTGCCGAACGCAGCGTATCCGGTGCACCCCAGAGCGAGGTAAAAGACTGTTGTCAGCCCAACTCCATAGAATGTAGCCTTCTTCATTGTCTTGTTTTCAGCTGGAGGTGACTTCAATGTGCTCTGCAATATACACAAGAATATCATCAGTGGCTCGTCTTTGAAAACAAGGACATGTGAACATTTTACAGACTTTTTACCTGGATCTCAATCAAGACATCTGCAAAGGTATAAGCAAACGCTATGTTCCCCAGAGCGAGGAGAGCATTCCAGGCTCTGTCCCCTGACGACACGCCGCTGGCCCCCGACACAGTCCCTCTCAGTTCACCGTGAGAGACCCATTTCGCTATGCACAGGCCGAGCCCGATGGAGGAGTAGCCAAAGGATGTGGCCACTGCAACAACCGAGAGCCATGTTATGTTCTCTAAGCTGGGGAGCTGAGACAACACCACCTGAATCGCCCCAAATGCCAGCATTAGCACGCTCCCAGGCACGGTGCACCTTGCCTCATGCCCATTCCGGTGGAAGCAGTTCGATCGCTGGATCGCACTGAATCAAAATCAAAGCTCAAATCACCAACAAGCAAGTGCATCAAGAAAATCAAAAAATATATGTAAACGCACGTTGAACATAACTCACATCATGCTAGTGGCTGCTGTTATCGTGTATCCAACCAAGGTCCCCCATAGGTTCACATACTGAGCACATCCACACAGGAGAACTTCTCTCGGACCTTGAGGGGAGGCCACAAAGTATGTTAATGAGATAAAACTTTTGTACACGCATGCAATCAGAAATTATGATTGTAAGTGAGATACTGAACAAAAGTACCCAAGTAAGATCGAACTGCATCAATGTAAGCATGGTTGATCTCGCCGTTGACAGGATCAGGGTACCGGTAGCAGTCGGCCAGGAGGGTGGATGTGTAGTATGTGACACAAGAGAAGCCGAAGAGGACTAATGGCCCGGCGATCCACCCGAACTGAGCGACGCTCCACGCGAGGGCTAGGACACCGAACCGATCACTGCAGCGACGATATGCGCACTTGCAGTCCACACAGTCCCTGCATTCACAGTCGAAGGAGATGCCAATTTGTACAGACAATGTATATTGGCCTGTAAATTTTTTTTCAGACAGTGAAAGGGAAGTACAAGAGGAGGAAGGAAAACAAGGAGCAAAGCAAAAACAAAAGACTGCCTTGATGTCGCTTTCGAGTGATGGGAGCTCCAGAAATTGATCAAATTGGACTTGAAATTACAGTATGTTACAATTAAGTGATGTTTTTGAGAACTGTATCTGATTTATTTTACGAAATAATTACAATTAACTAGGAAAATTAATTCATAGTGGAAGTTGTATCATTCTCCAAACAAGAAATATGCGTCTCAGCTTTGCTGTAAAGCTAGCTGAAGTTTGCTTAAAGTTGATGCACTACCAAGCTTGCTAATATGAGTCTCTTAAAATATAAGTATTCACCTAATTAAAATATGATTCACACTTATGGGAATTAAAAGGGACCATAAATAATATCACCCAATTATGAATTTTGTTTTCAGGTCCCCAGCCGGTCAGGCCAGTCGGTTTGCTCCCAGTGGTCACCAGTTCGAATATCTGTGGGTGAATATATGAATAGACAATGTGTATAAACTGACGGTTAACCGTGAGCTGCTTGTTAAAAAAAATGAATTTTGTTTTCAAGCTATTTTCTCTTGTTTTCATATGAAGATAGAAGCAATCTATTAACAACTTTCAGTTGGGAAAGGAGTCACATTTATTACAAGAAACATTCAGGCTGATGCGTGAAAGGTTTGTCATGGAAAAAGTAGCTGGCTACTTTAATTTGTTGCACAACCGTTTAGGCGTTGTTTATTTTGATGGAGTCGAAATTTTCAGTTACATGTTGGCTTTTAACCATGTAGTTAGAACAAAGGGTGATGTATTTGGTTTGACAACTTAGAGATGTAATTCTAACTATAGAAAATGAAAAACAATTGTTTGATTTAATGCACGATAAAGTTGTATCTGCATAGAAGTTATAGAAAAAAAGTTACTATGATAATTTTTTTTTACTTTTTTTATTATATCTCCACTGATGTAGTTGGAACTACAACTAATTTAGTCACAGTTCCAACTACAACAAAAAGCCTAAAATGCCGTTCTAATTATTGAAGTTAGAACTAAATACAAGTCAGACTACATCAAAATAAATAGCTGAGTTATTATTTACTATACTTTGAGCTGCATACAGTTCCAACTACAAGTAACCAAACAACCACTTACTATATAGCTGGAGCTACATATAGTTCAAGTACAAGCATCCAAACAACTCCTAAGGATCTATGCTAAACTACATGAGAGACAAGGCATGTAAACATTTCTTTTTTGTCGTATCATCTTCACGCAGGAATCATGCTAATCTTCTCTGTATGGTTTCTGTATGGTTTCATTCTGACCGGAAAAAAAAACCCGTAAAATAATGAAAAATACCGAGAAAAGAAACTAACCACTTCAAAAAAAGGAAAAAAAACCAAAAAAAAATAAAAAGGCTAAAACTATGCATATATGAAGTCTATATGCAAATTTCTTTCGCCGAAAAAAAAAAAAAAAAAATGTATACATACCTTGTCTCTCATGTTCACCTCCCTCAATGTCTTTTCTCATGCTCTCTCTCTCTCTCTCTCTCTCTCTCTCTCTCTCTCTCTCTCTGTTTGTGTGTGTGTGTGTGTGTGTGTGTGTTAATGGAGAGACTGCAGCTTCTAGTGGTTAGTTCATGATGGGGCTGTATATATAGGCAAGGCTGAGCATAAAGGGCATTCGTCCTGGTCAAAAAAGCAGTTCCCCACTAATGCTAATTTTAATGTATAAATACTTAATTTGATGGAAAATATCAAGGAATGGGTGAGACTCTAAATAATTTGTCTAATTTAGTTTTTTAAACTGAGTTAATTAGTGGCTTGATTGAGGTTTAGCAATATCTATAAATCAATATTTATCTACTCTTTAATAGGAAAAAAATAAGTTCTCAATGCAAAATTTGCAATTTGGCAATATGTACTAGAAAATTTAATGAAGATATGTTTTTAAAAAAAAATTATGGACTGAAAATAATTATTATCAAAAGAGTCCCGCAATCGACTACGTTTTCTTGAATCTAATGGACGAAAGAGAAGACAGTGAAGTGTTGGGTCCTACAAAATAAAAATTTTGTATGCAAAATACATAGAAAGTTAGGTGCATGTATAATCTTTTGGATTCAGTTTTAGCCTGACAAAAGTAATCTGTTATCATTATTCTTATTTAACAAGGACACGTCAACAATAATAGATCTTGATCAATATCACCTTTATATCTCTTTACGGATTAAAATTGTGTTAAATTTTGTATTTTATATAAGTATTCAGAATTATGCACCCATTAGGCATGAACCTAAGACTCTGAGCTCTGGGCATGTTTGGTTGTCGAAAGCGGTCATAAGTCGCAAGTCATAAGTGGTAAACTTTTTTACAGTTGGAAGTTGTTGTGCGCAGCGGGTCGGGGGGGACACAACAACCACTCTTTGAGGAATCCACCCACCTGGCGGAGGCTCGATGCAGCCGGAGAAACAACCAACATAACAGGAACAGCAACTAACAGAGAAAAGCAATCAACGCACAAATTTAGCGAGGTTCGGCAACGTGCCTACGTCCTCGAGGCAAGAGAGAGAGAGAGAGAGATCTTTATTGATTCAACAATCAATACAAATAATTACAGAGGGATTCTACAGAGGGATTTCTAGGGATTTTCAGGGATACAATACATGAGGACTCTTTTCCTCTATTTATAGCCACAGAGTCCCTAGATTTATAGAAACCCAGGTTAGAAAAGGAATTTGAATCCTAAAAGGAAAGTCAAATGCGCCTGTCGGTCGGTCGACCGGTCGACCGACCCATGCCACGGTCGACCAGCCCAATCGACCACGCCCAACCAAGAGTGAGCCCTTGTCAGTTGGTCGACCAGGCTGGTCAACTTCTCCTTCCTGTGCACGCTCGCGCATGCCGGTCGACCGAGCGGTCGACCGGCCTCCTCCACCGGTCGACCGGGCAGCCGACCAGGAGCACAATCTGGCTGCTCCAATGCCCCGTTTCTCGCTCCTTTGTCGTCCGATCTCTGTGCTACTTCCTTCCATCTCCTCTATCTCCTCTCTCCCACAATTCTCCACCTCGGTGAAGATTTTTCAAATCTGAGCCAATCTTCAACGAACTCCAGTCTATCACCTGGCGAAATCGACACACGATCTTGGTGAAATCGACACACGATCTCGGCTTGGAATCTGTAGCTCAGCTATAAATTGGAATGCACCATACATGCCTTCCCTACACTTCACCTTAGGAGAACTTCCATACATGCCGATCACCGAACGTGGCTCTTACTCCTTTCAACTTCACGATCTCACGAAGAACTTATCATGAGCCAACACTGACTCTCCAACTGACTAATTCTATCTAGTCTACATGTCTTCAGCTGACGGTCCAACCAAGTCTGAGTAGAGCACACTGAAAACCATCATCAGCTTCAACAACTGGATGCACACCCCTCCTATGCAAGCTCATCCATCTTCTCACCAGAAGATCAATCTGTTCATCGAGATCACAACACCTCACTTCTACGTGAAGTCCAACTCTTCACCTCTACGTGAAGTCCAACCGGCCACAACACTTCACCTCTACGTGAAGCCTCTCCACCTCTACGTGAAGTTCCAATTGGCCACAACTCTTCACCTCTACATGAAGTTCCAAACCGGCCACAACACTTCACCTCTACGTGAAGTCTCTCCACCTCTACGTGAAGATCCAATCGGCCTCTCGAGAACCCAAACAGCTTCATACGGGTTGCATCACCAAATGGTTGTGCTTTTACGGCTGCCTACGTACCTTGCCTAAAGGATCAAGCCAACCGTAGTTCATTCAAATGAGCTCCATCAAGCTCAAGCACTTGTACCTGAATCTGCAGCAGCAAACCTATTTGACTGAGTCATATGAACCTTCTCACGACCATCATGGAGAACAACGGCTTTCAACTTGAGCTTGTCGCGATCACCAGCTTGATATTCATGCTTCTTTACCCATGAGCATGGTTTTACCTTGGTTCCAATGGCAACAAATACCTCGACATTCTGATCAATGTCTTCAACCTGTTCAGCATCAACCCTGACTATATGATTTCCACCCGGTGTCACATCCGGTGAAGACTTCTCTGATGCCGAACCAACTAGAGATGGTGGAGTAGCATCAACCTCCACCGGCTACGATACTTCCTTGGTCTCCGTCCTCTCCACCTGCTGAGAGACGGTAGACTTCAATACTGAAGTCTCATCAAATATGACATGCCTACTCAACACGATCTTCTTGTTTTCGAGGTCCCACAACCTGTAGCCATTCCTTTTAACACCCAAAAACACAAACCTCTTTGCTCGCAGATTCACCTTGTCATCCTTGGCACTGAAGTAGGTCGGACTTCTAAATTCTCGCAGCAAAGTATGATCTTGAGCAGCTTTTTCAGACCAAATTTTCAATGGAGCTTTACCTCCTATCGCAGTCGATCTATTTATGAGATGGCTAGCATACACAATCGCCTCAGCCTAAACGATTTGTCTAATCTTGCATTAGACAACAAACACCAAACCTTCTCCAGAAAGGAATGGTTTACTTTCTTAGCTAACCCATTTATACCTTTTGTGAAGTGAGTAGCAATACCGGTGTTCTGGCCAAATCGTAGGAATTGGTTCATGTCTCTTCCAACATTACCAATCTGTAGCTCCTTGATCTTCCTACCAATCTGCTTCTCCATTCTTCCTCTCCACTTCACCAACATATCTAGGGCTTCATACCTTTGTCTCATGGATATATCGAACAATGCTTAGATAAACTATCAACAAAAGAGACAAAGTATCTGTGACCTCCAAGCGATTCAGTCTTAGCAGGCCCCTAAACGCTTGAACACAATCAAGAAGACCTTTTGAGCGGTGAGTACTGGTGCTGAATTTCACCTTCTTCTTGTCCAGAACGCTGTGTTCACCTTCCAAGTTGCAGGTAGCAGCACCTTCCAATGATCCCTTCTTTGTAGGAGCTCGCAAAGACCTTTCACCTCCATGTCTGACCTTTACCTGTCAGACCTTCTTGCAACCATCATCTGAAGAATTAGAAGTCTCCACCTGACCTATAACCGCACTACCCTTCAAGTAGTAGAGATTGTCCAGGCGGACGCCCTTCATTACACCATCGAGCCTTTGATCATCTTGAGAACACCATCTCGTACAGATATCACAAGACCCAATGCTTCCAAAGCGCCAATAGAGATAAGATTCCTTTTGAGTTGAGGTACATACCTCACCTCCTTCAATTCTCGTACTATCTTATCATCCATCTTGATACGGACTGTACCCATCCCTTCTATATTACACGAATGATCATCACCCATGACCGTGTAACATCCATCTAACTTCTCAAAACTAGAAAACCAGGCCCTGTTCAGGCACACATGATAGGTAGCTCCGGTATCCAAGATCCACTCAACATTATCTGAGTTATAAACAGTAAGGGTAGTAACAGAGAGAGAATACTGATGTGTCCGAGTCTGATCCATCTGCCTTGAGGTACTGCCTTGAGTACTGACCACCTTCGCAAGATTTGCCTCAGTCTCAGACTCTACCTTCTTACCTTTGGCCTTCGGGCATTCAGCTTTCCAGTATCCTAGTTCCTTGCACAAGGCACACTGATTCTTCTTTAGATTTCTGAAGCCTGATCTCGACTTCAATCTCCCCTGATCATCTCTTCCCTTCTTATTTGAACTTCTGCCTCTTACCTCTAATGCCTCTGCTGTTGTGCTTCCCGAAGAAGACAGTCGGTCCTGTCTCCTTACTTCATAACTCACAAGTGCAGCAAACACCTTACTGTATTTAAGGGATTGTCTTCCATTGAGAAAAGTAAGAGTAAATGCCTCATACTCTTCCTAGGAAGTGACTTCAAAAAAATTATCGCCTTATCCTCTTCACTAGTCTCTACATCCACATTAACTAGATCTGTAAGAAGCTTCGTGTAGCAGTCAAGTGTTCATTGATGGAGCATCCTCTTTACATCTGAAACCCATAGAGCTTACTCTTCAACTGCAATCGCGATTCTATGCTCTTCGTCAGATACTTCCTCTCTAGGATCTCCCACAGCTGTTTTGCAGATGTCTCATGCAACACCTGATACTTGATGTCTTGTGTCAGACAAGACCAGATCAAGCCACACGCCGAACGGTTCATCTTGTCCCAATCTTCTTCCGTCATTGATGCGTGCTTTATCTCTAACCTAGAGTGTCTTCGAGGTTTGATGCCGTCAGTGCATCCATAACCTCACACCTCCACATACTAAAGTCGTTCATCCCGTTGAACTTCACCACATCAATCTTTAGATGTGAATTCATAGATCTCACAGATGTACTTTCTCCAGTCATCTTCTCAACTGATTCATCAAAGCAATGTGAAAACAAATGGAGTTAGATAAAACAAATTACATAAAGACAGGATCTTTACCTCCACGCAAAACCCTCGAAGAGTTTTCGAAACAATCTACACCAAATTGATTCCTCGAGCAATCTACACGCTGTTTTGAGATCGACACATGATCCCACAAACAGTCCCAATGCTGATCCGAGATCGACACACGATCTCCGCCAATCAGCAACAGATGCCCTTGAATCAACAGATGATCCCACGACGAACCTAGGATGCTCTGATACCACTTGTTATGCCAAGCGGGTCGGGGGGGAACACAACAACCACTCTTTGAGGAATCCGCCCATCTAGCGGAGACTCGATGCAGCGAGAGAAACAACCAATACAGCAGGAATAACAACCAACAAAGAAAAGCAATCAACGCACAAATTTAACGAGGTTCGGCAACGTGCCTACGTCCTCGGGGCAAGGGAGAGAGAGATCTTTATTGATTCAACAATCAATACAAACAATTACAGAGGGATTCTTCAGAGGGATTTCTAGGGATTTTCAAGGATATAATTGCCTCTATTTATAGCCACAGAGTCCCTGGATTTATGAAAAACCAGGTTGGATTCGATCCCATCCAGAAAAGGAATTCGAATCCTAAAAGGAAAGTCAAACGCGCCTGTCGGTCGACCGACCCATGCCATGGTCGATCGGCCCGGTCGATCGCGCCCAACTGAGAGCGAGCCCTTGTCAGTCGGTCGACCAGGCTGGTCGACCGCTACTTCCTGTGCACGCTCGTGCACGCCGGTCGACCGAGCGGTCGACCGGCCTCCTCCACCATTCGACCGGGCGGTCGGGACCACAATCTGGCTGCTCCGATGTGCCGTTTCTCGCTCCTTTGTCGTCCGATCTCTGTGCTACTTCCTTCCATCTCCTCTATCTCCTCTCTCCCATAGAAGTGAGTTACATGCAAATAAGTTTTACGGTGTTTGGTTGGTAATGTAAAATTGTAAATGAGAAGTGTATTTTATTTCACAGTGTTTGGTTATCGTAATGTGAAAGTCGTAAGTGAAAAAAATCAACACAAAATTAAATTCACCACAAAATTAACTGTTAGGTGATTTAACAAAGTAAAAATATATCAATAAATATTGAAAATAGTAAATATTAAAATTTTAAAATATGAAATATTAAATCATTAAAAATATAATATATTAAAAATTAAAAAATAGGAAATATTAAAAAAATTAAATATACTATATATTAAATAATTAAAGTTTAACCTAATAATCAAAATTTATTAAATTGATATTAAATATTACTAATCTATAAATGTAAATAAAGTAAGAATTAAAATTAAATGGAATGCATTGCATTTTTCAAGTAACAAAAAAATTAATCTAGTAATAAAAAAATTTCTAATATTAAACATTATTAAATTATTAATAAAAATTTTAATCTAATAATTATATTTAATCTAATAATTAAAAAAATCTTATAAAGTTAAAAAAAATTTAATCTAATAATTAAAATACTAATCTAATTACAATTAGCTGTTAGCAATACAAATTTACATGATCCTAAAATTAACTGTTAGTCTTGCAAGTGGGCTGTAAATGAGAATTATTTGACTATAAAATTAATTGTTTGTATTGCAAATGGATAGTAAATGAGATGCAAATGCATTTTACGACTTACGGTCCAAACAAACATGTAAGTCGTAAGTCGCAATTGTCACTTGCGACTTACTGACTTTTACTATGAAACAAACACACCCTATATAGCACATCATTGTATATTCAGGCCCAAACCGACCTGATAAGAGGTAGTATCTGATTTTAAATTGAATGAGTTATTTGCTGTTGAGTTGGATGCCGAACAAATAGTCCTACATCGACTAAACATAGGGATGATCTTGATTATATAAAGATTTGAGCAATTCCATTTAGAAGGTTAATCTTTTGCGATGGTGCCCCAAGTCCTTACAATTGATATCAGAGTCATACGGCTGATGGTCAACCCACTAAATGGGCGCAAAAAGGCACAGTACGTTCCTTTAAAGCTAGTTGGACTCTCGAGGATTTGACTTCACATAAATGTGTCTACCCTGTGCGGTGAAGAAAGATGAGATTGCAAGGACACTCTTTGTTTGAGGGAAAATTATTGAGTTGGATGTTGAACACATCGGCTAAACATAAGAATGACCTTGGGTGTATAAAGATTTAGATAACTCTACTTAGAAAGTTTATTTTTTTGGGATAGTGCCCCCAAGTTCTTACAGTTGGGCCCTATAAATATCCTCGAGAGAAGTATTGAGCAATGTAATTGATTAGAAAACTGTAACCGTCAAATAACCTTTTTTTTTCCCTTTCTACAGGCATAAACAGGAAAACCTGACAATTGGCAAAACAATATTGTCTAGGAATCTCCAAAATCCAACCACTTTGGAGTGAGGGTTCTTGGCTTTTAATCGTAGCTTTTTTGCAAAGTTTTAGATAGACGACATGAAGAATATTGAAGATGAGTTCTTGCCTTCAATAAAGCGTGCAGATCCCTTTCATGCACCCCTTCTCTTGCTTGTAGACATAATAATGAGAGAGCTTTTATTTCTTTTATGATCTATCACAAATGCGTGCCCCATCAATACTCTATAATTTCCTCCTATTTCTGAGAACTCATGACACATAATGTGACATGATATTAATTTATTAATATTTTCAATATTGATACCATTTTTTTTTAAACACTAAGACTATGTAGTCGAGATTTAAACCTGACACTCTTCGCGGTCTATTTTTACTGTTTAACAGTAGAGAGCTTGTTTTGATGTGAAAAGATCAGTGGACTACAGCATGGCATAACCCATCTTTTCACTCTTCGTTGATCTTTAGAACGTGGACTGGTCAAAATTATTTCAAAGTATAAACAATGAGTCGCTAGTGATTAGTGATTGTGTAGCCACACAAACATCAGAAAAGAAAATTGATTTCAGATGCCAAAATAAATACTGAATTTCTATTTAATTTTCAAAAAGGAAAATTTAATTTCCATTGCAGCAAACCAAATAGTTCTTGGGCTAGCCTATATTGTGAGAGTAGTTAATACGTTGAAATATTTTTCACTTGTACCAACTTCATCTTCATTATAAGTATCTTGCTTGACTGAAAAAAACAAAAGGGAAAAACAGAAGTATGATTAGATGCATCTCAATGAGGTGTAAATCCATTATTCACTCATTAATATTGAAGGAAAAGGGGGAAAAAAAAAAAAGAAAAGAAAAGAAAAGAAGAAAGAAACAGTACTATGATCATTGATATACCCTAATAATCAAACTTTTGAGCCAGACATTTTGCAAGCAATCAATCGTCTTCACCATCATTCAATAATTGCCTTATCGAAAGAACAATAATGGACTCATTTGCCGCTGGCAATCGAGTGGCAGTCCATTGTAAACTCTGAACCTTCTCATGTCACGATCGCATTAATTTGACCTCAAAACTCCATATTATTGATGATACTGTGGGGGAAGAAGATGAAAATTGAGTTACGCTAAATATTCTTGATATGTTTTCTTCACAATCTTTGCACTCATAGAATAATACAAGGAAAAAAATGAAATAAAAACCAATAAGATAGTGGTTTGTCTAGCGAGCAGAATTGGATCGATACAAAAAGGACATTAAAGAGAGAGGAATTATTTTTACTTTTCTATGTTGTTGTGTTGTGAGTTGGAGTCACCAACCTCTTGCTTTCTCTTCATCTTTTTCATACAATTTTGCTCCACCAGGGATCTATAATTTTACGGCCTTTTGGTTCATGAGTTAACAAGCACTTTTGTTAGTGTTGGTCGTGGGGATCAAGGGCTAAAGTTAGAATAAGTGCGCGTCTTTCTTTGTGGTATGATTGAAATGCATGAATGGTAAGGGGAAGGGGAAGGGGAAGGGGGGGCACCAAGGAGGGAAGAATCCTACTTGCTCTAGCACTCTCTTTTAGTTGTCATGGACTACTCGATCCTTAATTGCATGGGGGTGGGCCACGGGGTCGGGTTTAAATAAATAAAACCCGATAAGAAAACCCGAGTCTAGAACCGAATTTGTCCACTTGCGTAAACGATATATAGTATCGCTCTTCTGTGAAGATTATATTATTTTGTCTTCTCGGACGACAGACTTCAATACAACAGAAATGGATATTCACGGTGATTTAAAGCCGTCATTAAAAAGCAGCAACAGCAGTTCAAAAAACATCGTCTATCCGGGCGACATGAAAGTTTCACAGCAGTTTTTGACTGCCGTCAAATCAAACATGTCATGACGGTTCAGGGTACAACCACCACAAAAACATGGATTTTTAATGGTGGTTGTATATATAACCGCTATGAAATATCTGTGAAAAATTTAACCTTTCAAGGCGGTTTTTTAAATAACCACCTTGAAATATCTCATGGCAGTTATTGTTAGAACCACCATAAAAAGTCTTATTTTGTTTAAAAATTAAAAATAACAGATTACACGTTTACAGAAACATTCATACAACAATGATACAAAATTAGATCTAGAAAATTTCCCCTTAACAAATTAATTTGTTTGCAAACATTGGAATACATGTAAACAAATTGTAGTGGTCAGCTTCTGACCTTGTGAGATTACGACACGCGTCCATCAAATTCCTCTCTGGATGCGTGACATGTAGCCCTCTTCAGACCCTTTGAAGGTGAGTTTCAATCACATTCAAACTCCATGCATTTCAAATAGTTGGAAGATTAGAGATAGAGTCGGTTGCAAGTACTCCTATCTTCAGGTCAAATTTACATTTGAACTTAACGATTACAGTTCTGAAGCAGATTGATTATATCAACTGTTGGATGATGATTTCTGAATAAAGACGAACATGAGTTCTACTAATTCAAATCAGGATGTTTGGCTCCAAATCGCCTCCATGATAAGCTGTTAGGTTAGGATAAAATGTTCAGTTAGATAAGAATTATGTAACCTGATCCAAAGACAGCCACATGTTTAATTAGAGAATCCCCTCCTGAAGATAATCAATTAATCCAAAAACCCTAACATTAGAGATCAAGTGGTCATCATTGTAAATTCCTGAATTATAGTAGAATTATCTCACTCCCTCCAGAAATTCACCTATAGGGGGTGAAAAGGTGAATACACTATAGCAATAGACAAATAAAAATTAAAGCATAAGAACTACCAATCTAAAACTCACTAACAAGAAATGAAGCCGATACCCTGTGAAGGGTTCTGAATATTTGTATCACTTTTACCATTTTGATCTGAATAAAAAATTAATTATTTTTCTTTTGTCTCGTATCTATTTTTTTTTTATGTTTGAAAATCAGACAGATTAAGCAATTGAATTTAATTATCTCAGAAGTCACAGTTATCTTAGTAACTGAAAATAGGATAACTTCACTGGAAAAGTCAAATAGGAGAGGTGTAATTTTAACCATAGTTCTTATTTTTGTTGAGAAAATAGATAGAAGATACTACCGGAGGTGTGGTTTTTAACTTGACAGCGATTTATTTTGGGTGCCAAAGGTAATGGTTAACTTAGCAACTGAATGTGTGATTTTAACTAAATTTAACACTTCTCTGGAAGAAGTGGGCAAGAGAAGTAATTTTAACCATAGGCCTTATTTTCGTTGAGAAAACAGAGAAGAATTACTATCAGAGGTATAATTTTTAACTTGATAGGAATTTGCTTTGCGATTTGAGCAAGTTTGGTCAGAGGTGTAGTTTTAACTTGACCGAGATTAATTTTATGATTTAAAGAAAGCTTGATCAGAGGTGTACTTTTTTAACTTGACTTTGATTAGTTTTACAATTTGGGCAAGTTTAGTGGACCAATCATTCTATTGAAGAGAATTGACAAGTAGAAATCTTATCTGCTGGGAATGTGTTGGAATTTTACTGTCAGAGGTGTGATTTTTAACATGAGAAGTTCGATCTTTAATTTATTTTGTTGGAAAAATAAGTACAGCTTTTTGCAGATTTATCATTCCATGGGAGGGAATTAGTAAAGAATTTTGGTGAGAATTATAGACTGTCTGAAAATCATTGAAGACAAGTCATCAAATGCAGAGTTCATACTTCAGACGCAAGGCTGATCAAAATCATTAATGCAGTGCCAAGACGTGAGGCTCGACACCCGTATCTCAGCATCACTGCAAAGTCAAGACGCAAGCTCGAAGTCCGCGCCTCAGCATCACTGCAAAGCAAAGATGCAGGCTCGAAGACCGCATCTCTGCACACTGCAAAGCCAAGATGTGAGGCCCGAAGCCTGCATCTCAGCACCCCGGCAATGCCAAAATGCGGGGCTCGATGCTCGCGTCCAGTAGGGCTCAAAGCCTACGTTTCAACACCACAGCAGTGCCCAAATGCAGAGCTCAAGGCCCTCGTCTAGCATCACCTTAATGGCTAAACGTAGAGCTAAAGCCCTGCGTCTCAGTTATAACTACCCTCATTACTAGGCCAATTACTGCCCAAGTAATGAGGGGAGTTAACCACCATTATGGAGAGTTTTTAGGGACAGTTTTAACCTAGAACCCCCTATAAATAGTTAAAGTTGCTATTGAAAAAGGGTTGGATTTTTCAACCGAGGAATATTGGCTTTACAAAGAATTTAACTCTTCCTCACAAATTTATTGCGTTCAAGTTTTGTCTAAATCTCTTTGAGATTTTATTTGATAGGAGCTGTGCTACTCTAATAGTGAACCAAGGAGAAAAGTTCCCAAGGAGTTTGACGTTCACTCGGTCAATGAAAAATAAGATTCACTTTCCACCGCTACGCAAAGAACCCAACATTAAACAGAGAGAAGATTTGAGCTTGAATATCTTCTCTCTCTTGTAATTAGACTTTAAGTTATTGTAATCTTTCATTGATTCAAGGAACCTCTGCAATATTTTCAGTTTTTAGACCCGTACAAGAGATGGTGACTCCGCTGAGGACTACTTTCTCAACTGATGAGCAAGTTGTGGCACAAAGTGACGTCAACTTTATGGGAAAGACAGTCGAGTCACTTGTCATAGAATTTGACCAGGCAAAGTACGAGGAGTTTCTCTCTTTTGACTCCAAGAGCCCTAAAGTGGCGCAATAATACTGCAGGGTCTTCTCAAAGATCTGCTCTCATGCCTCTTCGGAGACTTCTCCAAGAATGGCCCACGTGGCCCACCTCAACGTCTCCCACAAGACCCGCAAGGCCAACAACAATAAAGGCCAATCTCGTCATGCCCCTCCTCTCAAGATTCCTCAACTATAGGTTACCGTGAGTCCCCAACAACCCATGAAGTATAATCAGAATGCTGAACGTTAACAAAGATGTCGCGTACATCGACAACAGATGGAAGAAGCTGAAAAAGCTATCTGTTTAGCAGATACAGAACACGGGGCTCAAGCCCACGTTTCTTCTGAACAGCACCAGACTCACGAACCCCGCGTCTCTATATCTGCTTGCTCGAGAAAAATAATTTGAGAATACGAGTCATAAAATTGAAAATACACCTAGAGGGGGGGGGGGGTGAATAGGTGTACGGCTAATCTATGAACAATAATGTGGAAATTAAAAACTTAATGCAACATACTTAGTGTAACCAATGAGTGTAGTCAAATTCCCGGTGAAGGGCTCTGGGCTAACTCCTCTGAATTCCTCTAAATAAGAGTTGAGGTGCTTTGTAAAGCTCTCTTGGTTAAACAGAAGCATGGGCACACATAAACAACACAAGCATGTATATGATATGATAATATGAATCAATGCAAGGCACAATATAAGAGAGAAAGTTAGAGAAAGTGGATCAATCGCAAACACTAAGATATGTTTCGAGATTCGAGCACACAGCTCTACGTCCCCCGCCTTCACACAGAAGGATTTTCACTAACTCGTCCATATAAGACTTCCCACACAGGGAACTCCACTGAGGATTTGGGGCAATTACAATTAGGAGTACACAACTCCTCTCTCCAATAAATACAACCTCTACACTTAGCAGCAAGGCACAAAGCCACTCAAATACAATCACCTCACACTTGAGGGATTTCAACACAATCTCCACCTCTTACTAGAGGAAGCCAAATACCACTTCCCCTATCACCTCACACTTGAGGGATTCAACTCAATCACCTCTCACTAGAGGGATATCACAAATATGGAAGGTTTACAACTTGGTGATCACAAAGACCACAAACAACTTCTTTTCCCACAAAACAAAGATCCTAATAGATAGGATAGAAGATAAGCTCAAGTGTGAGAAAACAAAGAGTTTGAAAATAAAAAACATAAAGAAAATACTTGGGAAAACTTCTAGGATATGATTGAAATGAAGAACAAAAATAAATCCCAAAGACTTCTCTTTTTCTTTGATTTTTTCAACTCTTTAAAACAAATGAAGATAGATCTTTTTGGCACTAAAAACTCTTTTGAAAACTTGTATTAAAACACTTGTAAAGGTGAGAAATTTAACTCTTGAAAATCTTATTAAAAACCAACTCAAATGGGGGTATTTATAACCCCATTTGGAATCTGCCCGTTGGCAGCTGAAAAGGGCATTTTTGCCCTTCCGGTCAACCGGCCGGTCGACCGGCCAACGGTCAAAAAAAGTGACTGTTGAGCCCTCCGTTGGACCGCCCGATCGACCGTGCCAGATCCAGAGAGCAACTGCTCTCTGGCTGGTCAACCGCCAGGTCGACCGAGCTGGAAACAGAGAGCAGAGCTCTCTGCCCGGTCGACCGCCCGGTCGACCGGAGGCTTTCCAGAGAGCAGAGCTCTCTGGCGGTCGACCGACCTGGTCGACCGGCCTCCCCAACAAGGCATCGTGCACGTTCTGTGCGCGTCGGTCGACCAGCCCGGTCGATTGCTCACTACTACGGTCGATCGGCCCGGTCGACCGACAGCCTGCCTGTCTGACTAATTAGGGTCTTAAAAACTTTGGTTTCTATCCTTTATAAAATCCCATAAAATCACATAAATCCCACAAAAATCAGTTCATGTATTATCTTTTAAATATAAACATGTGTGATAAAAATCAAATCATGTTACAAATATTTTGAACTATTTTTGTGACTTAGAAAATTTGCCTTAAACCAAATTCTGTATTTTCCAAGACTTGAATTTTTGAAATGGAAATCCAATTTTTCTAAAACACATGTAAATACAAAAACATGATATTTAAATAACTTTGAAGCATATAATATATGGATGAATCCAATATACATGAAAGGTATTATATCTTTGTTTTTGACATTAAATTCAAAAATAGGTTTTGTCTAAATACAAAACTCCAAACACATGAATAGTGTATCAAAATAAGTTTTTCTAAGTATGTGAAGCATAGATGTATATAGATCAAATCTAATGTACATTAAATCATGTAAACTTGTTTTGATTCATCTATTCATGAAAACCAAGATCGGTTAAACCGAAAACCAAAATCAAAACATGAAACTTAAAACAAGTGTGTGTGTTGTGAACTTGAGCATATCACACTATCTAATCTTTACAATGGATCTAAACTAAATCTTAACTAAATAAACTGAAGCTTTCTTATAGAATGCCGTCTCCAAGTTGACTCGATCCAAACGCGATTCTCCGAGCTTGACTCCAATGAGTGCTAGATGTGAACTTTAATGCTCGAGCTCTTGAATCACCATGTGAAAGCTCCAAAACACCTTTGTTGAAGCTAAACACCTACTAATATCTTGGTTAAATATCTGAAACTGAATATCACAAGATTATTAGTAAACTATAACTACATGAGTTAATCATCATCAAAACTAGAGTGGAAGGCTTCTGGGCCAACAATCTCTCCCTTTTTGATGATGACAAAACTCATGGAGTTATATATGTATAGATTAAAGTTAAGTTTCAAAGAAGCTTCCCCTTAACTCATGCATAGCAATAAACTATAAAGATATGCAATGAATGTTAAACATGAATATGTATAAACATGCATAAAACAATGAAATAAGCATGCTCTTGATACCATAATTTTAAAATAAATTAATTTTTCCTCTTTTTAAAATAAACATGTTCTTAAATACCAATTGAAAATAAAAACTTAAAATAAACATGTTCTTTAAATAATTGCTCTTGATACTAATAAAAATTTCAATTAAAAGCCTATCAATAAAATCAATAAAAGCTCTTGATACCAATTGAAAGATAATCAATAAAAGCTCTTGATACCAACAATAAAAATTTTAATAAAAGTTCTTGATACCAACAAAACAAAACAATAAAATATATTCTATCCATGCTCTTGATACCAATATTAACAAAACATAAAACAAACTCTCTTGATACCAATATGAAACAAACTTTGATATAAACTTACAAATAAACATGCATATTTACTCAAATACTTCTCCCCTTTTTTGTCAATCATCAATAAAGGGGTTAAAGTAGACAATAAAACAATGTTCTCCCCCTTTTTGTCCGAAACAAAAAAATCAACAAGGGGTGAAATCAAATCAAAATATTATGATACCAATTAAAAAAATATATCAATTTTAGTGCAAAGGTATACATAGAAACATCATGATACCAATTGAAAATAAACAAATAGGTAAACTAACCCAAAAAAAATTTTGAAGATACTAATTGAAAGTAAATAAAACATTTTGAAGAAACCAACCAAAAAAAATTTTGATATCAATTGAAAGATGTAAACATGTAGGTAATCTTAATACCAATTGTAAAAATTAGTATCAATTGAAAATATTTTACACTTTTGATACCAATTTGAAAAACATAAACCAATTTTTTTGGTTAAACACTAAACTCATTTTACAATAGAGATACCAAATATAGAATAATATCAATTTAATTCTTTTGATACCAATATTGAAAATGAAACATGTTCCAATTGAAAATAATGAAAATATATACAAATTGAAAATAATTTTCATTAGGAGCGTATGATACCAAATAAAAAAAATCAATATCATTTTTCAATCATTTTTCAACATAAAGTGTGGGAGTAAAATACCAAAGGTAAATAAAACCAATTGAAAGGCGAAATATGAATTTTCTCCCTCTTTATGAAATACCAAACAAAATGATGCATAAGCATGTATAAGATACCTATTGAAAAATAATCAATTGAGATATAATAGTCATTTTAAGGAATCAAGCTTGGCATAACCAAAATTTGTGCTCAAAGATATAGAGATATAGTAAGCACAAATAATATATATATGTGTGTGTGTGTGTGTGTATGAAAAAATGAATACCAATCGAAATTGATACTATTTGAAGTTTAAGCATACATATATAAAAACATATATGAGTATACAAAAAGAATGTCAATAGTGATACCAATTGAAAAGATACAATGATATCAATTGAAAACAAAATACAATCAAGTGTATAACTCATACTTCCTACCACCCATTTCATGCACATGTTTTAAATAGATTTTCAATAATGAGCATACAAGGCATGGTCGCCCAACCAGCCGTCCTTAAAAGGGTAGGGGTTTTCAAAAATAAGTTTGAAAATAATATAACACGTTTGAAAACTCTATCATATGAAGAATACTGCAACTAGTTTAATGATAAACTTGTAAACTAGTACGAAATCCTTCAAGAAAGAAATAAAACAAAAATATATTTCATGAAAAACATGTAAATCACATGATCACCAAACACTCAAAATCTATATAGCACATATTGTATTCATGAAAATAAAATCATGAGAAAACATTAAGTAAAGTGAGTGTATAAGAGTTATGTGAAACACATCATCATGAAAATAGGCAATCAAGCTCAATATGAAATTCCTTAAAACATGAAAATCATTAAAATAATTTAATCTTCAAGGCATATGTATGTTTTGTACAAACTAGAGTATACATACATATCCAAACATAAACGAGTCCACAAAAATATATGCATGAAGGCAGTGGCTCAAGGATGTATATGTATAACTATTAGTTTGGACAAAATGAACATATATATGAAGTTTAACATAAACATGAAAACATGTACAAAATGGGAATACAAGTCAAAATGTATGAATCATCAAAACTAGGCTATACTAGTACATCTAATGGGTACAAATGAGCATTTAAGTACAAACATATTATAATCTATTTGTGGCTCACTAGTTGTACAAGTATATACCCAAGTTTTAATGAAAACTAACATCTAAACATGTAACCAAAACATGAAGTATAGAAATTAGAACAAAACTTATATGATCATTATGGTAAATGCACATGCATTAGATTTATGATATACACAATAGCTAAAACAAATGTGAGAACGCAAAGGCATAAGTCCATATAAAATATGGGTGATCTCAAATACTAATCATGTTGTCATAGGACTAATAAACATGACATATGACATAATGAACATTAAAACATGACATGCTAAAAATCAACAATATGAAAAGCATGTAAACATAAATGAGGATTTAGAGATCGTTACCAAAAATGATAGGGTACATCTCCATATCTCTAAACCAAGGTGGCCTCCCACCAAACTCCCCTTGAAAGTGATGCATTCAAATTGTCCTCTTTAAGCTCGGAACGCATCCACCTCAAGGCACCACCACTCTCACGTCATGTGAGAGCCCACACTTACATCAAATAAAATAGGAGTGGTCTTTGGTACTCATACTCTTTTGAGTCCATGGGGGTTAGCTCCTTTCTTAACCCAAACAAATTTATTTGCTAAACTTACATCATGTATCTTATCAAAACAAAATTTAGTAAGGTGGCCCTTACATCCACAATGTGTACATGTGTACACATGAGCATACAAAGTGTTATGGGAGTGAACGTGAGGAGCATGTATATGCCGTGGTTTGTGTGCATGCATAGATGGAGTTTGTTTCTTGCGAAACATGGATTCAAACGTGTATGGTTCAAAGTACAATGGCTCAAAGTGGAGCCCAAACAATCCACACTCTTCTTAAGCATACAAATATCATTTTCAATCATGGAAGAAGAGGTGCATGCAATAGGTATGCTAGAAGGAGAAGCTATACTAGCATGGCAAACATGTGTATCTAAATCATTTTTCAAAGAAATATTTTTATTTGAAACAATTTCCAATTCCTTAGAAATTGAAGCAATTTTCATTTTTAAAGATTCATTTCTTTTACAACAAAGTTAAGTTTTGAAGTTAAAGTTTCATTGTTCTTCAAAATATTTTCACAATCATTTTTATTTTTCAAAATCTTGTTTTCATTTAAAACAAGTTCAAGTTGGATTTTCAAAGAGTCACACTCATTTGAAATCTCAACCTTCTCTTGTAAAGCCAACTCAAGTTTTGAAAACAAATCCTTATTTTCTTTTGTTAACTTACAAGTTTTCTTTTTCAAAACTTTATATTTTTCAAGGAGGTTCTCATAAACAATAGATAGCTCTTCATTTAATGCATCGGTGATTAGTCACATATACTGCATATACATTGTCACCTTATCATACTTTTTAGCTAATAAATCCTATTCTCAAGTCTTGTTCTTCTTTGTTTAATGTAGGCCCAATTGCTAAAAGAAAGGAATGAGAAACAAGCCCAAAAGCCCACCAAATTCTGATTTAATTCAGAATAAATTCGAAATCAAGGAATCAGGGAAAATCTTGGCATATCAAAGAGGTTGAAAACCGGTTGAAAAGAATCCTCCCTGAATCAAGCGGTTGAAGCCAACAATCAAAGGCTGTTTCGTCAAATCCTGAAGCTGCAATGAGAAAACCAGTCGAAGATATGGGCCAATCACCAAACCAGAGAGACCCACCAATTGGGTGTGGCCACATGGCCACACTAGGCCGCGTTTTCACGGCTTGTTGAAGTCAGTTGGGGGAGCGTTTGCTCCCCCAATCTTCCCGGGATCTCCCCCGTTTGGTTTTTCCCTATAAATACCAATTTCAACAGAGCAAAAAGGAGTGAAGACTAGGATTAGAATTTTTGTTTATTTTCTAAGGATTTAGGCTCTTTGTTAGATAGTACAAAAGTTATATTTTTGTTTTTCAATTTATAGTCCAGTACAAATACTTGTGAGAGAGAGGAATTGAGTGCTTAAACTTGAAGATTGAAGTGACATCAATACAAGAATCGAGCCACATTTTCTTCCACTCGTATTACGGTATGTCTTGTGTTATTTACTTGCCTTCTTCTTTGTTTTTCATGAGTAGCTAAATCGATTTTCTGCGCTCACTATTGTACCTCTCTCCAGTTCTTCTTCTCTTCTGGTTTTAATAAAAAAGACCCAATGAATCATTTGCATGCCTTACTTAAAGCCTTTCTTCTTGAAAGTGTTCTTGAAGGCACATGAGGATGGGTTTGGCTTTTTAAACTCTTACTTCTTTTATGAACGTTTCTTGAACTGTTTTTACTTCATACTTGCTTCTTCGCGCTTGATGATTTAACATTCGATTCGAAACGATTTTTCAAAGAAAAGAGTGAACTCTTCCAACCATCTTATTGTTGGCCCAAAGGCCTATCACCCTAGTTTGATGATGATCAACTCATGAAGTTATATTTACTAATAATCTTGTGTTTAATTAGTGACAGATTCATGATCAAGATCTTAGTAGGTGCATAGCTCAACAAAGGATAAAAGAATAAGATTTGGAGCTTGCATGTGGTGATCCAAGGAGTTTTTGGATCAAGCTTGGACCAAGTCAAGATGATGTGAAGCTTCAAGGGAAGATTTCAAGAAGTTGAAGACTTGGGTCTAGGTATAGAATTTGTATTTTTGTTTTTAGTAAAAATGTAAAGGATAGATAGTTGGTGGATTGCTCAAGTTATATCACACACACACACTCTTGATTAGAACTCTTGATTTTAAGTGCTTTCATAAAAAGATTTTCTAGAGTAGAAAAAGATTTTTCTTTGAGACAAAATACTATTTTGGATTTTGGTATTTCATAGTTCATATCTTTAAACCAAAATCATGATTAGTGCTTTATGTCAAAAACATAGATATTCCATATTGATTGTGTAGTGGATCATATCCATACACACCATGCTTTTAAATGAACTCAAATATCTTGTTTTTGTATTTGATGAAGATTTAGAAAAACAAGTTTGGAAAAACATGTTTTGGAAAAATACATTTTGGTTATTGAGCTAATATTTCCAAGTTACAAAAATAGACCAAAACATATATAACATGTCTTGATTTTGTGCAAGCATGTTTGTTCTTTCAAGTATATTGGTAAAACTATTTTTGTAGAATTTCTATGTATTTTTAGGATTTTATAAAAGATTTTTAAATCCTGTTTTCTGACCTGGAAACTGGCTGACAGGCCAAACCGGTCGACCGGTCCGGTCGACCGATGTGCACAGCCCTGTGCACGTTGTCAGCACAGTGGCCGATCGACCGGGTCGGTCGACCGACCAAGAGAGCTTTGCTCTCTGGAAATATCAGTCGACCGGGCCGGTCGACCGACAGTTCATTCCAGGTTATCGGTCGACCGAGCCGGTCGACCGGTGGCTGCAACGGTCAGAAAAATGACCGTTGGCCGGTCGACCGGCGGTCGACCGACAGCACTGACAGATTCCCAACGGCTCTATTTTCTGCAGCCTATAAATTGGGATCTTGTCATCTGTTTTGAGGTTAAGATTTTGGAGACCTTTGAGCTAGTTTTTCCAACTGATTTCAGAAGTTCTCTCCATATATTTGAGTGCAAATATTTCCCATCTTAAAGGGAGTTTTTATCAAGAGAGTGTTAAGTGATTCTTTGAGTTTTTCACCATAGTCTTTCCTTGCTTTTCTCACATCACACTTGAGCTATCCATTGCTAGATATTCCTATAGGTGTGTTGTAGTGAGAGTGCTCTTTAGGTGATCAAGTGTTGTGATCATCAAAGAGATCTTTTCTTTGTATTTGAGGAAACGGGCAAGTGTGCTTGTTGTTGGTGGTTGGAGTTCGGTTGTGAACTCTTGGTGATTCGAGGTACGGCCTCGGCGAGTCGGTGGACTTGCGTGTGTACGAGACTTGGGAGTCCGAGGGTTTGTAGGTGTACGGCACCGAGGAGAGATCCGGTGGGATCTTACATAGTGGAAATCCTTCGTGTGTCGAAGGCGGGGATGTAGAGCAAGTGTGCTCGAACCTCGAAACAAACCCTTTGTGTTTGCGATTGCTTACTCTTCCCTCTCTCTCTCTTTGTCTCTATTTTATATCTTGCATTCAATTTATTGTGTTCATCTTATATATGCATGATATATTCCCTTGTGCTCATAATTGATATACATACTTGCTTGGGATTGTTGTTAACACTAGTATTCAACCAAGAGAGCCAACGCGGCACCTCAACCCATTCAAGGGGAATCTAGAGGAGCTTGTCCAGAGCCTCGCAAGGGGAATTCGGCAAACACTCTTGAGTTATACATAAGTGTTTAATTAAAAGAAATTTTAATTTGGTCAACTTAGTTTTAATTCCGCATTATTTGTTCACAAGTGACCATTAGATTAGCCATCACCTATTCACCCCCCCTCTAGGTGATCTTACAATTGGTATCAGAGCTAGTGCTCTTGATAAGGGTCTAACAACCTAAGAGTTAAAGATCCTACATTTGGGCTAATCACAATATTTGTTGTACACACACACCTCACCATGGACTTTATGTCACCACCCACCTTTGATATTCTTAACATCCACATTTGGAAAGTTAAGATGTCATTATTCCTAAAAGCCCTAGGTTATAATGTATATCTTGCCACTACTAATAATGCTTATTGTATAGATGGTAAGAATCTTGAGGCTAATACAAAAGCCCTACATGCTTTAAAGAGCACCCTAAATGATGATTATTTATGTAGGGTTGCTAATATTGATATGGCTTTTGTAGTATGGAACGCCCTCATCTCCCTTGGCGAAAATGAACAATACTATGCGGGGAGCGATTCGGATGTTGGAAGCGACACCTCCAACAAGTGCTACATGGTCCAAGGGGATGACCCCCTTGAGGTAAATACCGAATCCGATGATGAGGATGCTAGTATGTCATATGATGAGCTAAATTCTTTATGCCAATTATTGCTTGAAAGATATGACATAATTAAGAAAGAAAATAAAATTTTGAAAAAGGACATTGCTTGCATGCATAATGAACATGATTCATGTAGAGATAACATTGCATGCTTAGAAAAGAATAATAAAGATTTGAAAAAGAAATTTGATTGCATGCTTAAAGAAAATGATTCTTTTAGATCTAAGATTGCATGCTTAGAAAAAGAAAATAAAGATTTGAAAAATGAGAATGTTTCCTTATTTTCAAAATTGAATGATCTTTGTGAAGGGAACAATATTTTGAAAATGATATTGCTATGGTGGAACAACAAAAAGAAAGTATTTTTCAAGAAAATAAATCTTTAAAAGAAAATTTGTTGAAAAAGAAAAGGATAATGTTTTTCAAAAGAAAAAGAAAATGATTCTTTATCTCACCATGCTTTACATGCCACAACTAATGAGATTAAGAATTTGAAAAATAAGATAGAAAATTTGAGCTCTAATTTGAGCACATGTGCATTCAATCATTCTAAGTTGGAATCTTTGTTTCAAAAGAAACAAGTTCCCCATGCTCATGCACATCATCATACTCATCATGCTCATGCTTATGGTGCACATCACGATCACAATCACACTCATAAGCATCATGCTAAGGTGTACATTTGTACATATTGTGGCCGCAAAGGCCATCTAGCAAAATATTGTTTTGATAAGAAACCATATCTATATTTTGCTAAGTATAATAAATTTTGGGTTCCTTACAACAATGCTAACCCCAAAGGACCCAAGAAAATATGGGTACCAAAACCCCCACCCTTTGATTTTGATGTAGGTAAGGGCTCTCACAAAACGTGAGAGGATTGGTGCCTTGGTAGCCAATGCAATGGATATGATGGACACTCTTGTAGATGCATTGCTATCAAGGGAATTATGGTGGAAAAGACCACCATGCTTGGAGCTTTGAAGTTGGTAACAATTTCTTAACTTCTATTTTTATATACATGCTTTTACTTATTTCATACATTCATAGCATGTTCATGATTTTGTTTGATTTGTGCTTCATGTGGTATTTACATGCTTAGATGTAGAATACATCAAACTTGTATCTATACATGTCACATAGTGAATTACAATTGACTCATATATGATTGAACTTCATGCTCACTTGTATCCACTCTATGCATGTGTATAATCTAGTTTTGATGATTCTCTTTTATACATGTTTTTGCCAATTATTTTTGTGATTTACTTCATGTATATGGGTGTTTAATTCAAATCTAATAAATATACATATATACCCGTGAGTCTCTTGCCTTCATGCAAACATTTAATAGACTCTTTTAATATTTGGGATATGTATGCATATTGTTGGATTTGTATAATTCATACATATACCATGTAAATTTTTTTTTTGATTTGTTTTGATACAAATGATTTTTGTGTGTTGTAAATAAAAATTTTAGTCATGATTTGATTTGGGCTTCTATGACTATTTTCATATGGATACTATTTACATATCTTTGAACACTCTATCTTTAAGAAAATATATATGTTGAGCTTTATGGAATATGAGTGCTTGAACTTTTATGTATTTAGTATTATTCATGAAATACATATGATTTCATATTTATGAAGGATCTTTAACTAGTTTGTCAAAAATCCATTTAAACTAGTTATCTATTCTTCAATTGATGCACATGATCCTATTTTTATGGATAAATTCTTTTGTGATTTCAAAATTTTGATGCTTCATTGTATTGAATATTAGTTTAGATGTTAGTATTTGTCAACACTTGGATTTATACTTGTACACCTTATGGACCACAAATAAATCTATTGATATGTGTACTTGAATGCTTATTTGAACCCATTAGTTGTGCTAGTATAAGCTTAGTTTTGATGATCATTACATTTTTAAACTTGTATTCCCCTTTTGGATTTATGTTATGATCATGTGATTTCATTTCATGTATATGGTTATTTTGTCAAAACATTAAGATATACATGGATACCTCTTGAGTCATTTGCCTTTCATGCAAATCTATATATATGGACTCAATTGTGTTGGGGATATGTATGTATACTTAATGTCTTGTCAAAACATACATATGCTATGAAATATAATTTTGATGATTTTCATATATTAAAATTTGTGATGATTTTCGTATTTTCAAAATTTATGATTTTAAGGAATATTGAGTTTTATTGCAATTTTCATGATGCCATGTTTCACATAACATTAGTACACTCATTTTTGAAAATATGGACTTTATGGATTAGAGTGTTTCTTAGTGCCTTGTGTTTCATTGATCTTTCATGAAAAACTTTTTAACTTATTCCTTGATGGAAGGATCTCGTACTAGTTCTTAAAACAAGTTCATTTAACTAGTTCGAATTCTTCATATGGTAGATTATATGATGTATACACTTATACTTACTTTCAATTGGTATCATTGGTTATTTGCAATTGGTATCAATATGACTTCATGTTGTGTATATCCATATTTTGATTGTATGTATGAATGCCTTCAAATTATATCAATTTCTATTGGTATTATCTTGTCATACATATATGTTATCTATTTGTGCTTATTTTACAAGTGGTATTTCCTTTAAAGCACAAAGATTGTTGATGCTAAGCTTAATTAGATTTCAAATTGGTATTTCATAATAAGCTTATGCATTGTGTTTTGAAATTGGTATCAAAAATTCAAAATTTGATTATTTTACAATTGATATCTCAAAATTTGTTGTTACTAAGAAAAAGTTAAAATTTTGTTTTGATAAAGAAAAATTCAAAATTTTTGATTTGTATTGTCTATATGCAAGGAGAGCTTAACATCTCTCTTACATATAGATTCATGTTGAGTATATTATAAATTGAGGAGTTTGACAACTCTTCTTTATATGATATACGTGTGTAGGGGGAGCTTCACATCTCCTCTTATGCATGACATATTATACGTTATGTGAATTAGGGCTTGTCATCCCTCTTTCATGTAATGTATATGTGTCGGGAAGCTAACTTAACGTCTTCCTCTTCATGAATTTATATCGCATATAAATTTTATTGATTGATTTGTATTTTACCCTCCTTGATTTCCTTATTTTTGACAAAAAGGGGGAGAAAATTTGTTTGATGATTTGAACTTTGAACCCTTTGTTGATGACTGACAAAAAGGGGGAGAAGTATTTGGTTCCTTGCTTAAGGGGGAGTAAGATTTGTATTTATGCATATATGTTGTCTTGCAATTAGGAGCAAAAGATTTGATTTATGATTTGATTTTGTGTTATCTCCATTCATTTGCATACATGTCATGTGCTTCATTATCATATCTTTATCATTTATTTGGTATGCATGAGTTAAGGGGGAGCTTCTTTGAAGCTTTACTTTAATCCATGCATATATAACTTCATGAGTTTTGTCATCATCAAAAAGGGGGAGATTGTTGGCCCAAAGGCCTATCACCCTAGTTTTGATGATGATCAACTCATGAAGTTATATTTACTAATAATCTTGTGTTTAATTAGTGACAGATTCATGATCAAGATCTTAGTAGGTGCATAGCTCAACAAAGGATAAAAGAACAAGATTTGGAGCTTGCATGTGGTGATCCAAGGAGTTTTTGGATCAAGCTTGGACCAAGTCAAGATGATGTGAAGCTTCAAGGGAAGATTTCAAGAAGTTGAAGACTTGGGTCTAGGTATAGAATTTGTATTTTTGTTTTTAGTAAAAATGTAAAGGATAGATAGTTGGTGGATTGCTCAAGTTATATCACACACACACACTCTTGATTAGAACTCTTGATTTTAAGTGCTTTCATAAAAAGATTTTCTAGAGTAGAAAAAGATTTTTCTTTGAGACAAAATACTATTTGGATTTTGGTATTTCATAGTTCATATCTTTAAACCAAAATCATGATTAGTGCTTTATGTCAAAAACATAGATATTCCATATTGATTGTGTAGTGGATCATATCCATACACACCATGCTTTTAAATGAACTCAAATATCTTATTTTTGTATTTGATGAAGATTTAGAAAAACAAGTTTGGAAAAACATGTTTTGGAAAAATACATTTTGGTTATTGAGCTAATATTTTCAAGTTACAAAAATAGACCAAAACATATATAACATGTCTTGATTTTGTGCAAGCATGTTTGTTCTTTCAAGTATATTGGTAAAACTATTTTTGTAGAATTTCTATGTATTTTTAGGATTTTATAAAAGATTTTTAAATCCTGTTTTTTGACCTGGAAACTGGCTGACAGGCCAAACCGGTCGACCGGTCCGGTCGACCGATGTGCACAGCCCTGTGCACGTTGTCAGCACAGTGGCCGGTCGACCGGGTCGGTCGACCGACCAAGAGAGCTTTGCTCTCTGGAAATATCAGTCGACCGGGCCGGTCGACCGACAGTTCATTCCAGGTTATCGGTCGACCGAGCCGGTCGACCGGTGGCTGCAACGGTCAGAAAAATGACCGTTGGCCGGTCGACCGGCGGTCGACCGACAGCACTGACAGATTCCCAACGGCTCTATTTTCTGCAGCCTATAAATTGGGATCTTGTCATCTGTTTTGAGGTTAAGATTTTGGAGACCTTTGAGCTAGTTTTTCCAACTGATTTCAGAAGTTCTCTCCACATATTTGAGTGCAAATATTTCCCATCTTAAAGGGAGTTTTTATCAAGAGAGTGTTAAGTGATTCTTTGAGTTTTTCACCATAGTCTTTCCTTGCTTTTCTCACATCACACTTGAGCTATCCATTGCTAGATATTCCTATAGGTGTGTTGTAGTGAGAGTGCTCTTTAGGTGATCAAGTGTTGTGATCATCAAAGAGATCTTTTCTTTGTATTTGAGGAAACGGGCAAGTGTGCTTGTTGTTGGTGGTTGGAGTTCGGTTGTGAACTCTTGGTGATTCGAGGTACGGCCTCGGCGAGTCGGTGGACTTGCGTGTGTACGGGACTTGGGAGTCCGAGGGTTTGTAGGTGTACGGCACCGAGGAGAGATCCGGTGGGATCTTACATAGTGGAAATCCTTCGTGTGTCGAAGGCGGGGATGTAGAGCAAGTGTGCTCGAACCTCGAAACAAACCCTTTGTGTTTGCGATTGCTTACTCTTCCCTCTCTCTCTCTTTGTCTCTATTTTATATCTTGCATTCAATTTATTGTGTTCATCTTATATATGCATGATATATTCCCTTGTGCTCATAATTGATATACATACTTGCTTGGGATTGTTGTTAACACTAGTATTCAACCAAGAGAGCCAACGCGGCACCTCAACCCATTCAAGGGGAATCTAGAGGAGCTTGTCCAGAGCCTCGCAAGGGGAATTCGGCAACACTCTTGAGTTATACATAAGTGTTTAATTAAAAGAAATTTTAATTTGGTCAACTTAGTTTTAATTCCGCATTATTTGTTCACAAGTGACCATTAGATTAGCCATCACCTATTCACCCCCCCTCTAGGTGATCTTACACTTATGTGCTTTACTTCAAACTTTCTAAAGTCAACTTTAAGTTTTGCCTATGATCAATTTGAGGCACTTAGGATTTCAATAGAAGAATAAACTGTTGAGTAGTGAGATAGTGAGCCCAGATTTTCTTCCTTATTATAATCAACAAAACAATTTTCGAGCTTTTTAAATCACCTTCTCCAAAGCCTTCTCTAAAGTTGCAATTTCTCTTTTAATCATCTCCTTCTTTCCATTCTCTTTTCAATTAAAAAATGAACACAATTCTTTGTTATTAAACGAATCACCGAAAAGCTTTCATCGCATTCCTCCTCGTGGACATGACCCGTTAGCCACAAGTTACACGGTAAATTCTTAACTCTTTGATTGTTCTTTCATTTTAGCAATCAATCGGCATCGATACTATCAAGATCATCAAAAGAAGAGCTAGCACTATCTAGTGGAGTATCCGAATGTACCTCAAGGAAGTCATTCCCTTGGACCATGTAGTATCGTTGTTCGGATTCATCCTCACTAGATTCCTTCTCCATTATGTTGGCGTTTGAAGCTCGGAGGAGGTCAAAGTGTTCCTCTCTGTAAAGGCGGAATCACAATTAGAAACCATATTTAAATATTCTTTACTAAGAGATGCTCTAAGTGCCTTTAGGGCAAGTGCATTGGCCTCTATATGCAAGCTATTACTAAGGTAGGATTCCTTAGTAATGGCAAGGTAAACTTTATAACCTATGGCTTTTAAATGGAAACTCATCATAACCTTCTATATATCAATTTTAGAGATATCAAACATGGGAGGGACATCCATGAGTGCAAACAATATGTGTGCAAATGCAAATGCAAATGATAGATTAGCAACCAAGATCACACTCCTAGGTGGTTAAACCTAATATCAGGAGCGTAGACTCTAATACCAATTGAAAGTACACCTAGGGGGGTGAATAGGTGTACAGCTAATCTATGAACAATAATGCGAAAATTAAAAACTTAATGCAACACACTTAGTGTAACCAACGAGTGTAGCCGAATTCCTAGTGAAGGGCTCTAGACTAACTCCTCTGAATTCCTCTAAATAAGAGTTGAGGTGCTATGTAAACCTCTCTTGGTTAAACACAAGTATGGGCACGCACAAACAACACAAGCATGTATATGATATGACAATATGAATCAATGCAAGGCACAATATAAGAGAGAGTTGAGAAAGTGGATCAATCATAAACACCAAGATATGTTTCGAGGTTCGAGAACACAGCTCTACGTCCCCGCCTTCACACAGAAGGATTTCCACTAACTCGTCCACACAGGACTTCCCATACAAGGAACCTCCACTGAGGATTTGGGGCAATTACAATTGGGAGTACACAACTCCTCTCTCCAACAAATACAACCTCTACACTTAGAGGCAAGGCACAAGCCACTCAAACACAATCACCTCACACTTGAGGGATTCCAACACAATCTCCACCTCTCACTAGAGGAAGCCAAATACCACTTCCACTATCACCTCACACTTGAGGGATTCAACTCAATCACCTCTCACTAGAGGGATATCACAAATATAGAAGGTTTACAACTTGGTGATCACAAAGATCACAAACAACTTCTTTTCCCACAAAACAAAGATCCTAATAGATAGGATAGAAGATAAGCTCAAGTGTGAGAAAACAAAGAGTTTGGAAATCAAAAACACAAAGAAAATACTTGGGAAAACTTCTAGGATATGATTGAAATGAAGAACAAAAATAAATCCCAAAGACTTCTCTTTTTCTTTGATTTTTTCAACTCTTTAAAACAAATGAAGATAGATCTTTTTGGCACTAAAAACTCTTTTGAAAACTTGTATTAAAACACTTGTAAAGGTGAAAATTTTAGCTCTTGAAAATCTTATTAAAAACTAACTCAAATGGGGGTATTTATAACCCCATTTAGAATCTGCCTGTTGGCAGCTGAAAAGGGCATTTTTGCCCTTCCGGTCAACCGGCGCAGCCAACGGTCAAAAAAGTGACCGTTGAGCCTTCCGGTCGACCATCCGGTCGACCGTACCAGATCCAGAGAGCAACTGCTCTCTGACCGGTCGACCGCCCGGTCGACCGAGCTGGAAACAGAGAGCAGAGCTCTCTACCCGGTCGACCGCCCGGTCGACCGGAGGCTTTCCAGAGAGCAGAGCTCTCTGGCGGTTGACCGACCCGGCCGACCGGCCTCCCCAGCAAGGCATCGTGCACGTTCTGTGCACGTCGGTCGATCGACCCGGTCGACCGCTCATTGCTACGGTCGACCGGCCCGGTCGACCGGCAGCCTGCCTGTCTGAATAATTAGGGTCTTAAAAACTTGGGTTTTTATCCTTTATAAAATCCCATAAAATCACATAAATTTCACAAAAATCAGTTCATATATTATCTTTGAAATACAAACATGTGATAAAAATCAAGTCATGTTACAAATATTTTGAACCATTTTTGTGACTTGAAAAATTTGCCTTAAACCAAATTCTATATTTTCCAAGACTTGGATTTTTGAAATGGAAATCCGATTTTTCCAAAACACATGTAAATACAAAAATATGATATTTAAACAACTTTGAAACATATAGTATATGGATAGAATCCAATATACATGAAAGGTATTATATCTATATTTTTGACATTAAATCCAAAAATAGGTTTTGTCTAAATACAAAACTCCAAACACATGAATAGTGTATCAAAATAAGTTTTTCTAAGTATGTGAAGCATAGAAGTATATAGATCACATCTAATATACATTAAACCATGTAAACTTGTTTTGATTCTATCTATTCATGAAAACCAGGATCGGTTAAACCGAAAACCAACACCAAAACATGAAACTTAAAACAAGTGTGTGTGTTATGAACTTGACCATATCACACTATCTAATCTTTATAATGGATCTAAACTAAATCTTAACTAAACAAATCGAAGCCTTCTTGTGGAACACCGTCTCCAAGTTGACTCGATCCAAGTGCGATTCCCCGAGCTTGACTCCAACGAGTGCTAGATGTGAACTTTGACGCTCGACTCTTGAATCACCATGTGAAAGCTCCAAAACGCCTTTGTTGAAGCTAATCATCTGCTAATATCTTGGTTAAATATCTGAAACTGAATATCACAATATTATTAGTAAAGTATAACTACATGAGTTAATCATCATCAAAACTAAAGTGGAATGCCTCTGGGCCAACAAAATTTTCTTGAATCAAATAAAAGATTAAAACAATCTCAAATAATTTTTTATTACAAGAGAGAGAAGATATTCAAGCTCAAATCTTCTCTTTTTTAATGCTGGGCTCTTGATGTAGCGGTGGAAAGTGAATCTTATTTTTCATTGACTGGGTGAACGTCAGTGTCTTCTGGGAATTTTCTCTTCGGACTATGGACAAAGTAGCACAGCTCTTATCCAATGAAATCTCAAAGTGAATTGAAGTAAAGACTTGTACTCAGCAAGTTGTTTAAAAGAGTTGAACTTTTTAGTATTCCTCAGCTACAAATTCTGATCCAAAATGCCTTGACCAAAAGTTCAACAATAACTTCCGATAGATTCCAATTTTTCGACCACTCTTTAGTAGCAAACTAGGCTATTTATAGGGGCTTCAGGGGTAGAACTATCCCCTGAAAACTCTCCATAATTGGGTTAATTTCACTTATAATGTGAGCAGTAATTGATCCAGTAATGAGGGTAGTTATTGAAGGTTCACCTAGAGGGGGGGTGAATAGGTGATGGCTAATCTAATGGTCACTTAATGCCAAATAATGCGGAAGCTAGAAGCAATTATGACCTAAATAAACTATTTAAACTAAACACTACGTATAACACAAGAGTGTTGCCGAATTCCCCGTGAAGGGCTCTGGACAAACTCCTCTAGATTCCCCTTGAATGGGTTGAGGTGCCGCGTTGGCTCTCTTGGTTAAATACAAGTGTTAGCAAACAACCCAAGCATGTATATCAATTATGCACACAATATAACAAGCATGTAAATGATAAAGACAATTAATAGCATGCAAGATATAAAAGAGACAAAGAGAGAGAGAGTGAGCAATCGCAAACACAAGGGATTTGTTTCGAGGTTCGAGCACCCTTGCTCTACATCCCCGCCTTCGACACACGAAGGATTTCCACTATGCAAGATCCCAATGGATCTCTCCTCGTGCCGCAACACCTACAAGCCCTCGGACTCCCTAGTCCCGTACACACGCAAGCTCACTAGCTCGCCGAGGCCGCACCTCAAACCACCGAGTTCACACAAGAAGTCTAAACCACCACAAGCACACTTGCCCGTTTCCTCAAAGAACAAGAAAAGATCTCTTGGTGATCTAAACACTTTGATCACCAATAAAAACTCTCACTACAACACTCCTATAAGATGAATAGCTCAATGAATGCTCAAGTGTTGGTGTGAGAAAAGCTAGGATGAGAATGGTAGAGGAAAACTCAAAGAATCTCTTTTAACACACTCTAAATAAAATCTTCCCTTTTGATTGGAAGTATTTGCACTCAAATATGTGGAGAAAACCCTTTTAAAAGAATGGAAAAAACTGGCTTAAAGCTCTCCTAAAATCTTGTTGAAAACAATGACCAAACCCCCAAATTTATAGGCTGTCAAAAACTAGCCGTTGGGGTCTGTCAGGCCTGCCGGTCGACCGGGTCGGTCGACCGCCAACGGTCAGAAATCCGACCGTTGGAGCCACGGTCGACCGCCCGGGTCGACCGAGCCACTGGAGCAGAGAGTAGAACTCTCTGTCGGTCGACCTGTACGGTCGGCCGAAATTTCCAGAGAGCAGAGCTCTCTGGAGCGGTCGACCGTCCGGTCGGCCGTCCTCCAGAGCACAAAGGCGTGCACGTCGGTCGACCGATCCGGTTGACCGACTTCAGACCAAGTCGACTATACAGTCGACTTGCTGAAGCCTGGAAACTGATTTTCTGGGATTTAAAACTAAGTCTTTTGATTAAAATAAAATCCCATAAAATACTTAAAAATCTACAAAAATAGTTTTACCAATATACTTTGATAAACAAACATGCTTGCACAAAATCAAGGCATGTTATAAAAGATTGGACTATTTTTGTAAGTTGGAAATATTGGCTCAAATGAAAAACTTGTATTTTCCAAAAACTTATTTTTCCAAGACTCCTTTAAATAAAAACTAGATATTTTGAACTCATTAAAGCATAGTGTATATGGATATGATCCATTACACAATTAAGATGAAATATCTATATTTTTGGCATTAAGCTCTAAATATGGTTTTGGATTAAAACATGTATATAAGAAAACACAAAAAACCAAAATGTATTTTTCCAAAATGAAAGTCTTTTCTAAACTGAAAATTCTTTTATGAAAAGACAACTAAATCAAGAGTGTGTGTGTGATATATACTTGAGCAATCCACCAACTACTCTATCCTTTACATTTTATCTAAAAATAAAAATCTTATACCTAGACACAAGTCTTCATCTTCTTGAAGTCTTCACTTGAAGGCTTCTCATCTTCTTGACTTGGTCCAAACTCGATCCATAGAGCTAGACTCCTCTTGAGTACTTGATGTGATCTTGATGCACAAGCTCTTGAATCAACCGGTGCTAGCTCCAAAACTTGACTTTAAATCCTTTGTTGAAGCTCCACACCTACTAAGATCTTGATAACAAATCTGTCACTAATTAAACACAAGATCATTAGTAAAAATAACTACATGAGTTGATCATCATCAAAACTAGAGTGATGGGCATTTGGGCCAACAATGGTCACTTAGAGGGGGGGTGAATAGGTGATGGCTAATATAATGAGGGTTTATTGAAGGTTCACCTAGAGGGGGGTGAATAGGTGATGGCTAATCTAATGGTCACTTAATGCCAAATAATGCGGAAGCTAGAAGCAATTATGACCTAAATAAACTATTTAAACTAAACACTACGTATAACACAAGAGTGTTGCCAAATTTCCCGTGAAGGGCTCTGGACAAACTCCTCTAGATTCCCCTTGAATGGGTTGAGGTGCCGCGTTGGCTCTCTTGGTTAAATACAAGTGTTAGCAAACAACCCAAGCATGTATATCAATTATGCACACAATATAACAAGCATGTAAATGATAAAGACAATTAATAGCATGCAAGATATAAAAGAGACAAAGAGAGAGAGTGAGCAATCGCAAACACAAGGGATTTGTTTCGAGGTTCGAGCACCCTTGCTCTACATCCCCGCCTTCGACACACGAAGGATTTCCACTATGCAAGATCCCAATGGATCTCTCCTCGGTGCCGCAACACCTACAAGCCCTCGGACTCCCTAGTCCCGTACACACGCAAGCTCACTAGCTCGCCGAGGCCGCACCTCAAACCACTGAGTTCACACAAGAACTCTAAACCACCACGAGCACACTTGCCCGTTTCCTCAAAGAACAAGAAAAGATCTCTTAGTGATCTAAACACTTTGATCACCAATAAAAATTATCATCCTAAGGTGATCTATTCACCCCCCCTCTAGGTGAACCTTCAATTGGTATCAGAGCTTGGTACTCTGATTTGGGTCTAACAACCTAGAGTTAAAGTCCTCATTTTTAGGCTAATCACATTATTTGTACACACACCATGGACTTCATGTCACCACCCATGTTTGACATTCTTAACATCCATATATGGATGGTGAAGATGTCCTTGTACCTCAAAGCTCTAGGTTATCATGTTTATCTTGCCATCACTAATAATGATTATTGTTTATATGGTAAGAATATTGAGGCTAATGCAAAAGCCCTTAATGCTTTAAAGTCTACCCTAGATGATGTTTATTTATCTAGAGTTTCTAACTTTGATTCGGCTTTTGTAGTATGGAATACCCTCATCTCCCTTGGCGAAAATGATCAATACTATGCGGGAGCGATTCGGGCGTTGGAAGCAACACCTCCAACGTGTGCTACATGGTCCAAGGGGATAACCCCCTTGAGGTAACTACCGAATCTGAGGATGAGGACATGTCATATGATGAGCTTACTACATTTTGTCAATTATTGCTTGAGAAATATGACATGATTAAGAAAGAAAATAAAAATTTGAAAAAGAAGTTTGATTGCATGCATATACAACAAGATTCATTTAGAAACAAGATTGCATGCTTAGAAAAGGAAAATAATGTTTTGAAAAATGAAAATGTTTCCCTTATGTCTAAATTAAATGATTTGTGTGAAGGGAACACTATTTTGAAGGATAAAATTGATTTGGTGGAAAAACAAAAGGAAAGTGTTTTTCAAGAAAATAAATCTTTGAAAAGAAAATTTGTTGAAAAAGAAAAAGAAAATGTTTTTCAAAAGAAAAAGAAAAATGATTCTATATCTCACCATGCTTTACATGCCACCACTAGTGAGATTAATGTTTTGAAAAATAAAATGGATTGTTTGAGTTCAACTTTGAACTCGTGTGCATTCAATCATTCTAGATTGGAATCCTTGTTTCAAAAGAAACAAGTTCCCCATGTTCATGCACACTCACATCATGCATTTGCTTATGTTGCACAACACGATCACAAACCTACACATAAGCATCCTAAGGTGTACACATGTACACATTGTGGCCGCAAAGGCCATTTAGTAAAATTTTGTTTTGACAAGTTGCATTCCTTAAATTTTGCTAATAAAATTTTTGGGTTCCTTACAAGACTAACCCTAAAGGACCCAAGAAAAAATGGGTACCAAAACCCCCACCCCATGTTTTTGATGTAGGTGAGGGATCTCTCAAGACGTGAGAGATTTGGTGCCTTGATGGTGGATGCAAATGGATATGTTGGACACACTTATTGATGCATCACTATCAAGGAGTTTTGGTGGGATGACCACCAAGTTTGGAGCTTTGGAGTTGGTAACAATCTCTAAACTCCTACTTTTTGTGTTCATGCTTGTTCATTCATGATATTTTTAGCATGATCATGTTTTTAATTATTTATGTGCTTCATGTGGTAAAAACATGCTTAGATGTAGTTTTTATCAAAACTTGTATTATACATGTACAAATAGTGAGTTACACGTGATTTATATATGTTTGCACTTCATGCTCATTTGTACCCACTATATGCACATGTATAGTCTAGTTTTGATGATTCTCTCATTTATACATGCTTTGCCAAATTTTATGATTTTACTTCATGTATATGTATTTTTAATTCAAATCTAATAAATATACATGTATACCCGTGAGTCTCTTACCTTCATGCAAATACATTTGATAGACTCTTTTATGTTTGGGATATGTATGTGTATTGTTAGTTTTGGATAAATCATACATATACCATGAAGATTAGTGTTTTTAATGAAAAATAACTTTTCATTTTTTTTTGTTTTATTAAAAATGTGACTAATGATCTTTTTGAGCTTCAATGTCTATTTTCATGAAAATGCTATTTACATAACCTTTGAACACTCATCTTTTACTTTTCAAGATAATTTTGAGCTTTATGGACTATGAGTGCTTGGACTTTTATGTATTTAGTATGATTCATGAAATACATATGCTTTGATTTCTTGCTTTGAAGGATCTTTAACTAGTTTTTCAAAAATTATTTTAACTAGTTATTATTCTTCATTTGGTAGTGATTTTCAATGCTAAAATATTTTCAAATCTAATTTTTGAAAACCCCTACCATCTATGGGAGGATGGATGGGAGATCATGTTCATGTATGCTTTAAAATGAAAATCATTTAAAACTTGAACCATGATTGGGTGGTAGTTATATGAGATATACACTTGATCTTATTGTTATTTCAATTGGTATCATTGGACTCTTTCAATTGGTATCTAAATTGATAATTTTTGTATATACTCATATCTTGTTTTCTTATATATGTATGTATCAATGTCAATTGCTATACTCATTTCATACATATATGATTTTCATGTGCTTAACTTACAATTGATTCACATTTTTAAAGCACAAAGTTCATGATGAAACAAAGTTCATGATGAAAAATAAATTTTTTTTATCATTATGTTTGCTATTGGTATCAATATGTTTCAACTTCATATTTGTTAAATTTCAATTGGTATCAATATGATTTATAATAATGATTATTTTCAATTTGGTATCTTAAAATTTGTTTGTTTTACTAAAGCTCTGATACCTTTAAAAATTTTGTTTAAGAAAAATTAAAAAAATGTTTTGATTTATATTTCTTATATGCAAGGAGAGCTTAACATCTCCACTACATATAGATTCATGTTGAGTGTATTGTATATTGAGGAGCTTGACAACTCTTCTTTATGTGGTACACGTGTGTAGGGGGAGCTTCACATCTCCTCTTATGCATTACATATTATGTGTTATGTGAATTGGGGCTTGTCATCCCTTCTTCATGTAATGCATATGTGTAGGGAAGCTAACTTAACGTCTTCCTCTTCATGAATGTATATCGCATATAATCCTTATTGATTGTTTTACCCCTTATTGATCTCTTTGTTTATGACAAAAAGGGGAGAAAAAATTTTATGATTTTGTTTTTACTTTAACCCCTTTGTTGATGATTGACAAAAAAGGGGAGAAGTATTTGAGTTTATATGCATGTTTGAATAAAGATTTATGTTTATGCATATATATTTTTGTATTGCAAATAGGAGAAAAAGATTTTGATTTATGCTTGATTAGCATGTTTACTTCTTCATTTACATACATGTTTATGTGCCTCATTGCATATCTATTTGTTTATGTGTTATGCATAGTTAAGGGGGAGCTTCCTTGAAGCTTTACTTTAATCCATGCATATATAACTTCATGAGTTTTGTCATCATCAAAAAGGGGGAGATTGTTGGCCCAAAGGCCCATCACTCTAGTTTTGATGATGATCAACTCATGTAGTTATGTTTACTAATGATCTTGTGTTTAATTAGTGACAGATTGTTATCAAGATCTTAGTAGGTGTGGAGCTTCAACAAAGGATTTAAAGTCAAGTTTTGGAGCTAGCACTGGTTGATTCAAGAGCTTGTGCATCAAGATCACATCAAGTACTCAAGAGGCGTCTAGCTCTATGGATCGAGTTTGGACCAAGTCAAGAAGATGATAAGCCTTCAAGTGAAGACTTCAAGAAGATGAAGACTTATGTCTAGGTATAAGTTTTTTGTTTTTAGATAAAATGTAAAGGATAGAGTAGTTGGTGGATTGCTCAAGTATATATCACACACACACTCTTGATTTAGTTGTCTTTTCATAAAAGAATTTTCAGTTTAGAAAAGACTTTCATTTTGAAAAAATACATTTTGGTTTTTTGTGTTTTCTTATTTACATGTTTTAATCAAAAACCATATTTAGAGCTTAATGCCAAAAACATAGATATTTCATCTTAATTGTGTAATGGATCATATCCATATACACTATGCTTTAATGAGTTCAAAATATCTAGTTTTTATTTAAAGGAGTCTTGGAAAAATAAGTTTTTGGAAAATACAAGTTTTTCATTTGAGCCAATATTTCCAACTTACAAAAATAGTCCAATCTTTTATAACATGCCTTGATTTTGTGCAAGCATGTTTGTTTATCAAAGTATATTGGTAAAACTATTTTTGTAGATTTTTAAGTATTTTATGGGATTTTATTTTAATCAAAAGACTTAGTTTTAAATCCCAGAAAATCAATTTCCAGGCTTCAGCAAGTCGACTGTATAGTTGACTTGGTCTGAAGTCGGTCGACCGGGTCGGTCGGCCGACGTGCACAGACGTGCACGCCTTTGTGCTCTGAGGACGGCCGACCGGACGGTCGACCGCTCCAGAGAGCTCTGCTCTCTGGAAATTTCGGCCGACCGTACAGGTCGACCGACAGAGAGTTCTACTCTCTGCTCCAGTGGATTGGTCGACCCGGGCGGTCGACCGTGGCTCCAATGGTCGGATTTCTGACCATTGGCGGTCGACCGACCCGGTCGACTGGCAGGCCTGACAGACCCCAACAGCTAGTTTTTGACAGCCTATAAATTTGGGGTTTGGTCATTGTTTTCAACAAGATTTTAGGAGAGCTTTGAGCCAGTGTTTCCTATTCTTTTAAAAGGGTTTTCTCCACATATTTGAGTGCAAATACTTCCAATCAAAAGGGAAGATTTTATTTAGAGTGTGTTAAAAGAGATTCTTTGAGTTTTCCTCCACCATTCTCATCCTAGCTTTTCTCACACCAACACTTGAGCATCCATTGAGCTATTCATCTTATAGGAGTGTTGTAGTGAGAGTTTTTATTGGTGATCAAAGTGTTTAGATCACCAAGAGATCTTTTCTTGTTCTTTGAGGAAACGGGCAAGTGTGCTCGTGGTGGTTTAGACTTCTTGTGTGAACTCGGTGGTTTGAGGTGCGGCCTCGGCGAGCTAGTGAGCTTGCGTGTGTACGGGACTAGGGAGTCCGAGGGCTTGTAGGTGTTGCGGCACCGAGGAGAGATCCATTGGGATCTTGCATAGTGGAAATCCTTCGTGTGTCGAAGGCGGGGATGTAGAGCAAGGGTGCTCGAACCTCGAAACAAATCCCTTGTGTTTGCGATTGCTCACTCTCTCTCTCTCTCTTTGTCTCTTTTATATCTTGCATGCTATTAATTGTCTTTATCATTTACATGCTTGTTATATTGTGTGCATAATTGATATACATGCTTGGGTTGTTTGCTAACACTTGTATTTAACCAAGAGAGCCAACGCGGCACCTCAACCCATTCAAGGGGAATCTAGAGGAGTTTGTCCAGAGCCATTCACGGGAATTCGGCAACACTCTTGTGTTATACGTAGTGTTAGTTTAAATAGTTTATTTAGGTCATAATTGCTTCTAGCTTCCGCATTATTGGCATTAAGTGACCATTAGATTAGCCATCACCTATTTACCCCCCTCTAGGTGAACCTTCAGTTATAACTGAGACGCAGGGCTTCTCTGCAGTTGAAACGCGGGATTTGAGCCCCGCGTTTTGGCATTATATTATAGTGATGTTGGATGCCGACTTGCTACACGCAGGCTTTGAACTCTACTAAATACGGGCTTCGAGCTCTACGTTTTGGTATTGCATAGATGGCTGAGATGGGCTTCAAGCTCTGGGTCTTGGCCATTGCAGTGATGTTAAGACACTGGCTTCAACCCTTGCGTTTTGATACTGCTGTGATGCTGAGGCGCGGCCTTCAACCTCTGCGTCTTGGCCATTGCAGTGATGTTGAGACACGGGCTTCAACCCTGGTGTCTTGATACTACGCGAGTGGTTATGATTAGCCTTACGTCTGAAGTATAGACTCTGCTTTCTGATGACTTATTCTCAGTAATTTTTAGACAGTCTACAGAATCCCCTCTAATATTTTCAAAACTTCATGGTTGACTCGGACGGGTTTCAAAATACTTTTAATTTTTCTTCTAGCAGTAAGCTCTCAAGACTGGACTGACAATCTTCTGAGATGTTTTGAGCCTGATCTTCTCTTGATTTAGTCTTCATGAGTGTACTGTTAAACTCTTTGAAGCCACCAGAAGTGATCACTGTGAGTATCTGGATACGCAGTCCGGATCTCCTCAGTGCTCTGAGTTGGTTGTTGGTGTACTGTTGAACTGGGGGGGAATAGTCATCTGCTTGTGCGAGTGTACTATTGAACTGATTGTAAAAGCGAAGATTGGATGCAAATCTTGTAAATGCAGAGGTTATATTGCCTTGGAGACACGAATGTGAGTCTAATTCATGAATGTCAAAGTGGAGACACAACTCTCACTTGATCAAAGTAACGCAGACTTCTCATTGTTGAAGAAACGCATCCCTACTTCTTTGCCAAGATGCAAGGTCTTTGAAATGGAGATGTAGTCTCCACTTTGTTGAAGTAGTGTAGACTTCAAGGTGGAGACGCGATCCATCTTTAGAGAGACGCGACCCTATTAAACGCGAGACTCGCGTTTGAGGCGCATTACCCCACGTCGGTCAGATCTTGAAGAGACACCATTCTCTTAGTATGTGAGGTCCGTGTTTGAGGTGCATTACCACACATCAAACGGAGCTGGAAGAGATGCCGTTCTCTTAATACATGAGGTTCACATTTAAGGCGCATTGCCATGCATCAGGCTAATATTGGGCTCGAGATATGTGCCGCGTATCCCGGTAGATTACTGTGTCTACAAAGGACATCAGTCTTTCAAGAGTCATCATTAGACTCTTTTTCTTCTCCGCTGAGCTTCCCGTTAAGAGCTTTCAGAACTCTTTAAGAAAAGCTCTGAGCTTCTTCTTCTTTCCTTCTTTTACAAAGAATTTTCAGTTAAAATGGCCCCAAAAAAAAAATCTGTGGCTTCGTCCTCGAGCGCTGCTGCTCCAGAGGTCCAAATGGGTGGCTCTTCCACACAGGAGGCCCCTATTTTAGGTAAAAGACACCATCTGAACTTGTTTTCTCTATTAAAGGACTTGAAGAGTTTTCTTAACTTCTAAGTCTTTTCTAAACTGAGCCGTCAACGCAAGGCTCATGCCCGTATTTTTGATATCCAGACGCGGCTCTTGCACTGGTAGGCAAGTCGCGAGTTCGATGACCTCCACGTCTTCGCTTCATCAGCTTGAATCCGTATGTGCTTGTTGAATGCGGGCTTCATTGAACCTTGCGTTTGATCCTGACACTTAAAGAATTTTTTTAAGTGGGAGAGTTCAGACGCAGAGTTCATGTGAACCTCGCATCTCCGAGGCTAGACGCGGTCTTCACTTAGTCTTGCGTCTGAGTCTAACACTTAGAGAAATTTCTAAGTTGTGAAATTTAAAACGCAGGCTTCATGCGAGCCTCGCGTCTTTGAGTTTCGACTCGGGTTTTATTGATCTCCGTGTCTAGACTCAATCCTGAAAAACACCTAGAGGGGGGGTGAATAGGTGTGAATGCTAATCTAATGATCTTTTTAAACTTTAATAAAATGAGTGATGCAACGATCTCTCAAAACACGACTAAGAGCCGAATACCCCTTGCGAGGTTCTGAACTCCTTCCTCCCAATTTCCCTAGATATGGGTTAGAGGTGCGCAATGCAACCGTGTTGTATGAGATATGATCGAACAAGTAAAGGATGAAATGCTATGATGAAATACACACAAGCAATATAGCAAGTAAAGTGAACAAGACAAGATTGCACAAGTAAAGGGTTAGTTCTCAAGCAAATAATTCAAGACAATATAAAGCAGAGAAATTGTAAGCAAGAATAACGCAAAGGCAATCGCAAACAAGATGATTTGTTTCGAGGTTCGAGCACACTTGCTCTAGTCCCCGCCTTCACCTCCGTGAAGGGTTTCCACTATCCACCGAGGATGCCTTTACAATTTGGTCTACCGAAGACCGAGCACCGAGCTCCACCGAGTACAAAGGACCTCTACCGAAGAGGTTGCTCCACTAGGAAAGGATTACAAGAACAAAGTGATCACAACAAGATCACTACACACTTTCTCAAACTCTTTTACAAACACTCTCACTTCAATTACAACTTCACTATAGAATGAGTATAGGATTTTTGGCTCTATGAAGTGTGGTGAGAAAAACTTCAGTTGTAGAGTGATATTAGCAATCAAACACAACTGAAAAAACTAGCTCAAAAAGAATTGAAATGAAAGCTTTAAACTCTTTTTTTTCTCTTTTGAAAATAATGCAAACTTGAGGATTTTTCTAAGTGATATGCAAGAGAGACTTCTCCTCTATTTATAGGCTTAAAAATAGGTTAAAAACAATTTCTTTTTGTCTTATTTTCTCTGAAAAAGCTCCCCAACAAATCTCCAAAAATCTGTTAAAGCTGAAAAAGAAACAGATTTTTCAGAACTGCCCAAAGAGGAAAGAGCCGTTGCCTTGTTGCAGGCTTGGCGATCAACCGGTCCGGTCGACCGCCAGCCCTGCTGGAAAGAGCCGTTGGCTCTCGACCCAAAGGAGGAAACACAGTTTCCTTCTTCCGGTCGACGGTCCGGTCGACCGAAATATCCCGAGAGCAATCTGCTCTCCGTCGGTCGACCGGTCCGGTCGACCGACGGACATGCACAAACAGTGCATGTCCAGACACATCGCCGGTCGACCGGGCCGGTCGACCGATGTTGCCTGAAACTGAAAAACTGGGCTGTTTTGAAGATGGAATTTTTGTAAAAATATTTTAATAATACCAATAGCTAAGTATTATGCAGAAAATAGTTTATACACATGTTTTAAATAAGTTTTTCAGGATATAAAGCTTTGGTACATGTATATATAAACTAAGGCATAAAACTTAGAAATAACCATTTCAAAACATAGGAAATACATGAAACAAGTGTGTGTGCAAATCCTAGAGCCAAATTTCCTATATTCAAACTTTAACATTCTAAACTTACAAACTTCTAAAAGACTTCAAAGCAATGCTTCAAGATGGGCTATCTTCACTTGATCTTCAATTTTGCATCTTGAGCCCAATTGGAGTTGACTTGAGTCCAAAACCTTGTATTTGTGAGAGAAGACTTCTAGTATGAATAGAAATCTGAAAACACACTTAAACAATAAATGTTATTAGTACAAATAACTAATATGTTTTGTAATCATCAAAATACACTAAACAAGGGTGATTGTAACCTTGGGCCAACAATCTCCCCCTTTTTGATGATGACAAAACATATAAGTTATTGAAACAAATAAAGGAGGGAAAGCTTGGAAAGCTCCCCCTCAAACAATGCTATGTATTTATCATGAATATGAAAAGCTATGTAAGCATACATAAAGCATTTAACAAACACAATAGTTTTTGTCCAAAAACTTAAATAAACACAAACTTCCTTTTTCTTCATGAAATGAAACTCAAATAGTATCAAACTTAAAAAAAGGTTAAACTTAAACACTTATTTTCCAAATATCAACAAACTTATTCTCCCCTTTTTGTCATACATCAAAAAGGGTTAAAACAAAACAATTGAAAAACAATTTTTAATTTTAAGAATCCATAATACAAACATTCAACTCACCACAAATAAATGAAAATCTAGCATAGTCTAAAGGTTTAGTAAAAATATCGGCAAGTTGAAAATCGGTAGAAACATAATCAATATCAATATCACCTTTCTCATAATGATCTCTAAGAAAGTGATACCTAATGTCAATGTGTTTGGTTTTACTATGTTGATTTGCATTCTTTGTCATGTGAATAGTACTAGTATTATCACAAAATATTTTAACATGATCAAAGTGTAAATCATAGTCAAGGAGAGTATGTTTCATCCAAAGAACTTGTGCACAACAAGCTCCGGCTGCAACATACTCCGCCTCGGCGGTTGATAGGGCTACCGAATTTTGCTTTTTGGAAGACCAAGATACAAGACAATTACCTAAGAATTGACATGTTCCACTTGTGCTCTTCCTATCTACCCTACAACCCGCATAGTCGGCATCCGAAAAACTAGTCATAGAAATTGGCCGGTTTTCGGATACCACAAACCCATTTCAATAGTGCCCTTAAGGTATCTAATTATGCGTTTAGCCGCAATTATGTGAGATTCTTTAGGACAAGATTGAAAACGTGCACAAAGACAAACGGAAAACATAATATCCGGCCTACTAGCCGTCAAATAAAGCAAGCTACCAATCATGCTACGATATAATTTAATGTCTACACTTTTACCTTGTTCATCCTTGTCAAGCTTTGTAGTTGTTGCCATGGGAGTTTTGCTTACTTTTGATCCTTCAAGCCCAAACCTTTTGATTAGTTCCTTTGTGTACTTGGCTTGATTGATGAAGATCCCATCCTTCTTTTGCTTGATTTGGAGTCCAAGGAAATAGTTGAGTTCCCCCATCATAGACATTTCGAATTCATCCTTCATGCATGATTCAAAAGCTTTGCAAAGAGATTCATTAGTAGAACCAAAAATAATATCATCCACATAAATTTGCACAATAAGAATATCCTTTTCTACATGTTTTGTAAACAAGGTTGTATCAATTTTACCTTTCTTAAAACCATTTGAAGTCAAAAATGAAGAAAGTCTTTCATACCAAGCCCTAGGGGCTTGTTTTAAACCATAAAGAGCTTTATCTAATTTAAAAACAAAATCCGGATGTGTAGGATCAACAAACCGGGGGGTTGTTCAACATACACCTCCTCTTCAATAAATCCATTTAGAAAAGCACTTTTAACATCCATTTGAAATAATTTGAAATCTTTATATGAGGCAAATGCTAGTGTCATCCGTATGGCTTCAAGCCGTGCTACGGGTGCAAAGGTTTCTTCAAAATCGATTCCTTCGATTTGAGTGTAACCTTGGGCAACTAACCTAGCCTTGTTTCTAACTACATTACCCGATTCATCCAACTTGTTCTTAAAGATCCACTTAGTACCAATTGTTGGTCTATGTGGGGCCTAGGAACAAGGTGCCAAACTTGGTTGCGCTCAAATTGATTGAGCTCCTCTTGCATGGTTAGCAACCAATATGAATCGGCCTCGGCTTCGAGGACATTTTTGGGTTCAATATGAGAAATGAATGCATAGTTACCACAATAGTCATGAAGTCTAGAGCGAGTAGTTATCCCTTTTGATACTTCACCTATGGCGAGGTCCTTGGGATGATGTGGATTGTATCTCCAATCCTTTGGTAGTGGTTGAGTAGGCTCCACCTCATGTGTTTGATGTTCATTTCCTTGTGCCTCTTCCACTTTAGCTTTGCTTCCTTCATCATCCTTTGGTTTGTCTCCCATAGTAGAAGCATCCTCCAAGGTCACTTTCTCCAAACCTTCATCCAATGCATCTATTTCTACAACATTCTTAACAAACTTGTTAGATTCCTCAAACTTAACATGAATAGACTCTTCAATAGTCAATGATGATCTAATGAAAACTCTATAAGCCTTACTAGTATTTGAGTAACCTACAAAAATAGCCTCATAAGATTTAGGATCAAATTTTCCTAAATTATCTTTTGTATTTAAAACAAAACATTTGCATCCAAAAACTTTAAAATAGGAAACATTAGGTTTTCTAGAAAAATACATTTCAAAAGAAGTTTTAGTAGTATTTTTGCACAAGAAAACACGATTTGATATATAGCATGATGTATTTACGGCATCGGCCCACAAATAATGTGGTAGACCATATTCACTTAGTATTGTCCTAGCCATCTCTTGTAATGTTCTATTTTTCCGTTCAACTACTCCATTTTGTTGTGGAGTTCTAGGACAAGAAAGTTCATGCTTTATTCCATGTTCATCACAAAAAGTGGTAAAGGGTTGGTTAATGAATTCACCTCCTCTATCACTTCTTATTCTCAAAATCGAAACATCTTTTTCTTTTTCAACTCTTTTCTTAAAAGTTTGGAAATACGAAAATGCTTGGCTTTTATGTTCAAGAAAGAAAACCCAAGTAAACCTTGAAAAATCATCAACCAAAACATAAGCAAATCTATTCCCACTTAGACTTTTAGTTTGTGTAGGGCCAAATAGATCCATATGGATTAACTCCAAAGGACGTGATGTCATGATATCCTTAATTGACTTGAAAGAAGACTTAGTTTGTTTCCCAAATTGACATGCGTCATAAACTCGGTCCTTTTCAAAATTCAAGCAAGGAATACCTTTCACCATTTCCTTTGTGTTTAACCTAGAAATGTGATAAAAGAAATATGCCCTAATCTCCTATGCCACAACCAAGAGTCATCAACGAGGGCTTTCAAACAAGTAATATTACAAGACATATTTAACATATCAATCATATAAACATTACTTTCACGAAAACCGGAAAATACACAAACATTAGAAATTCTATCAATTACTTTACAAGCAACATTATCAAAAACAATATCAAAACCTTTATCACAAAGTTGACTAACACTCAAGAGATTATGCTTGAGGCCATCAACTAAAACTACATTTTCAATTAAAGGAGAGGTGCCAAGTTTTACATTACCAATACCGATGATTTTACCCTTGGCGTCATCTCCGAAGGTGACGGTGCCACCTTCATGATATCTTGATAGGGTTGCAAAGTTGTTGATGTCCCAAGTCATGTGCCTTGAGCAACCGCTATCAAGATACCACAATCCTCTACGTCGTTGGGATTTGGAAAGTACCTACATCATTTAACATAATTGTTGATTTTGGTACCCAAACTTTCTTGGGTCCTTGAAAGTTAGTGCCTCGAACCCAAACATTATGACGTGATATGTTTAATCTATCATAGCAAAAATTGGCTAAGTGCCCTTTCCGTCCACAATGTGAACATGAGAACACTCTACCATACATGAATGCATGATGTGTATGTGTAGTGTGAGCATGTTTTGGGGTTTTGTCATGTTGTTTAGGTTGTGTAGCATGAACATGAACATGAGCATGAGCATTTTTCTTTGGGGCTTGTTTCTTAGGAAACATAGCCTCAATTTTCTTTTTGTTAAATTCACAATCTTTCAAAATAACACTTAATGAGTCTAATCTTTCCTTAAGCATAGAAACTTCATTTGAATCAATTAGTGGGGCCTTACCTTTGCAAGAGATCTTATATTTTTCAAAATCATTTTTGGTAGTGGCCAAAGTGGAAACCAAATCATCTTTTTCCTTTGTAAGAGTAAAAACTTGAAGACTTAAAGATTCATTATCCTTTTTCATTTTAAGATACTTTTTCTTTAAGAAATCATAGTTTTGTGATAACTCAACAAAAGCCTCTTCTAACACATCCATAGAAAGTTTATTATCATGAGAAGGGGAAGAGGTTACCTTGCTTGTGCCTTCATTAGCCATGAAGCACATGTTGGCGGTGTCTATTTCTTCCTCGGATTCGGTCTCCGAATCCCAAGTTGCCTTCATAGCCTTCTTCTTGTAAGGCTTCTTTGAAGTGGAGGGCTTAGCTTTGTCCGGACACTCCGCAACAATGTGTCCGGGCTTTTGGCAATTGAAACAAGTGATCTTTCTTTCTTCTTTGCCTCCTTGCCATCTTCTTCTACCTTGGTACTTCGCCTTGTTGTACATCCTCCGGACATTCTTAACAAGGAGTGAGAGCTCCTCATCATCTTCTTCTTCATCGTCTTCATCGGAGTGTGTAGCTTGACTCTTGAAGGCGATAGTCTTCTTTTTGGAAGGAGCCATATCCTCCCTTGCTTTTCTTTCCATCTCATGGGTTTTGAGGTTCCCAATGAGACCTATGAGCTCCATCTCTTCATTGTCGTTGAGTTCCTTCAAGGTTGTAGCTTTAACTTCCCATGAAGGAGGAAGAGCCCGGATGATCTTCCTTACTCTTTGATCATTGTTGATATCTTCACCTAAAGAAGAGAGTCCATTAGTATTCTTGGTAAATCTTGTAACCATATCATCTATGGTTTCATTTTCTTGCATGCTAAATGTTTCATATTGAGACCGAAGAAGGTCAATCTTAGCCTTCTTTACTTGTGAGGTCCCCTCATGAGTGACTATCAAGTGTGACCAAATCTCAAATGCGGACTTGCAATGTATAACCCTAGCTATGTCATCATCATTTAGGGCTTGAAGAAGTGCATAGTGAGCTTTGGCATTGGCATCGAATTCCTTAGTCTCTATTTCGGACCAAGTGGATTCGTCACCGGGGGGTACACTAAAGGACTTAGTCATGGCCTTTGCAACTCGGCTACCTAGAGATTGCAAAAACACGGTCATCTTAACTTTCCATATGGGAAAGTTAAGTCCATCAAACTTAGGAGGGGTCTTAATTCCATCGGCCATTTTTACTATATGAATATGAATGAAATGATTAGCAAATTAGGATCTTCTCTAAGGTTGTTAAACCAAATCCTAGAGTCCAAGCTCTGATACCAATTGAAAAACACCTAGAGGGGGGTGAATAGGTGTGAATGCTAATCTAATGATCTTTTTAAACTTTAATAAAATGAGTGATGCAACGATCTCTCAAAACACGACTAAGAGCCGAATACCCCTTGCGAGGTTCTGAACTCCTTCCTCCCAATTCCCCTAGATATGGGTTAGAGGTGCGCAATGCAACCGTGTTGTATGAGATATGATCGAACAAGTAAAGGATGAAATGCTATGATGAAATACACACAAGCAATATAGCAAGTAAAGTGAACAAGACAAGATTGCACAAGTAAAGGGTTAGTTCTCAAGCAAATAATTCAAGACAATATAAAGCAAGAGAAATTGTAAGCAAGAATAACGCAAAGGCAATCGCAAACAAGATGATTTGTTTCGAGGTTCGAGCACACTTGCTCTAGTCCCCGCCTTCACCTCCGTGAAGGGTTTCCACTATCCACCGAGGATGCCTTTACAATTTGGTCTACCGAAGACCGAGCACCGAGCTCCATCGAGTACAAAGGACCTCTACCGAAGAGGTTGCTCCACAAGGAAAGGATTACAAGAACAAAGTGATCACAACAAGATCACTACACTCTTTCTCAAACTCTTTTACAAACACTCTCACTTCAATTACAACTTCACTATAGAATGAGTATAGGATTTTTGGCTCTATGAAGTGTGGTGAGAAAAACATCAGTTGTAGAGTGATATTAGCAATCAAACACAACTGAAAAAACTAGCTCAAAAAGAATTGAAATGAAAGCTTTAAACTCTTTTCTTTTCTCTTTTGAAAACAATGCAAACTTGAGGATTTTTCTAAGTGATATGTAAGAGAGACTTCTCCTCTATTTATAGGCTTAAAAATAGGTTAAAAACAATTTCTTTTTGTCTTATTTTCTCTGAAAAAGCTCCCCAACAAATCTCCAAAAATCTGTTAAGCTGAAAAAGAAACAGATTTTTCAGAACTGCCCAAAGAGGAAAGAGCCGTTGCCTTGTTGCAGGCTTGGCGGTCGACCGGTCCGGTAGACCGCCAGCCCTGCTGGAAAGAGCCGTTGGCTCTCGGTCGACCGGTCCGGTCGACTGACCCAAAAGGAGGAAACACAGTTTCCTTCTTCTGGTCGACCGGTCCGGTCGACCGAAATATCCCGAGAGCAATCTGCTCTCCGTCGGTCGACCGGTCCGGTCGACCGACGGACATGCACAAACAGTGCATGTCCAGACACATCGCCGGTCGACCGGGCCGGTCGACCGATGTTGCCTGAAACTGAAAAACTGGGCTGTTTTGAAGATGGAATTTTTGTAAAAATATTTTAATAATACCAATAGCTAAGTATTATGCAGAAAATAGTTTATACACATGTTTTAAACAAGTTTTTCAGGATATAAAGCTTTGGTACATGTATATATAAACTAAGGCATAAAACTTAGAAATAACCATTTTCAAAACATAGGAAATCCATGAAACAAGTGTGTGTGCAAATCCTAGAGCCAAATTTCCTATATTCAAACTTTAACATTCTAAACTTACAAACTTCTAAAAGACTTCAAAGCAATGCTTCAAGATGGGCTATCTTCACTTGATCTTCAATTTTGCATCTTGAGCCCAATTGGAGTTGACTTGAGTCCAAAACCTTGTATTTGTGAGAGAAGACTTCTAGTATGAATAGAAATCTGAAAACACACTTAAACAACAAATGTTATTAGTACAAATAACTAATATGTTTTGTAATCATCAAAATACACTAAACAAGGGTGATTGTAACCTTGGGCCAACAAATCCTGCGTTTGAGCTTTTTTACATTTAGTCATTTTTCTTTAGATTTCTGACTGTGTGTTGTCCTCTTTACAGTGCGATATTCCTCCAATCCTCTGTCCAAGAAGTACCATTTCGGACACGTCGGTGGCGCTGATCTAAACCTGATCTTCATTCTCTAGAGGACTGCCCCTGTGACTATTGAGAAATCAAAGGAGCGACGAAGTCGGATCAGTAATGCCAGTATGCTGACCCTTCGAGAAATCATTTCTGATGGCTGGTTCGAGTCGGATTCTCGTGTTCTACTGAGGAAGCCTGACTTATTCTTAGGCAACTCAATTGAAGTGGATGAGACTGCCCTTTATGACGAAAATACAAATGGCTCTGCCAAATCGGCGATAGAAGGTTCTTCCTCTTGAACATGGAGAGGATGTATCCTCTGTCCTATCTGCAACATATGTCCGTACGTCGGACAATGTATTGAGATTTGGTCAGGCCATTCTCTGAAGTCTCCCTGGGCAAGCCAGTTGCCCATGAAGCCTACACCATCGGGCAAGGGAGGGTGTGTTGGGGTTGCAGCCTGGCTTAGCTCGGGTTGAGTACCCGATGGGAGAGACCCCCTAGCTTGCAGCCACCTTCATCAAACAATTCTTGGATGTGGGAGGTGACTTCCCTTCTGAATTTCCTACCACCGACTGGGTCCATTCTACTAATAAGAACTAGTGGTGCAGAATAGTGGGGTCGCTCTGGCAGAATTTGGAGACTTTTGCTACAGGCTGGGCTATACAGGGTCGTCAGAGCTGTTCAATATGGTATCCCGCAGAGCACCTAATATTTTACGCTATCCTGGAGCATTATAATCTAAGGACTTGTACATTCTTTACTCCCGTTGGGGAAATGGGGCTCGCCCTTCATGAGATGTATGAAGTCTTGGGGCTGATGATTGGAAACGCCCCTTATGAGGAGTATGTCCCGTCAACCGAGGAGCTGCATCTGCTGAAGAAGAGCGATCCTCTAGTGTACAAGACGTATTGGGAAGTGCTGTGCCACTTTCACATTTGCGGGCCAGTGACCAGATGGAGGAGCAGGGGAATCAAGTAGATGTCAAGGGAAACTTATCTGTTCCCAGGGGTGAACAAGGCTACCCCGATGTCCCGGCTAGCTCCCAGCACTAATGAGAAATTTTTTGAAAGAATTAGTGCCTTCACCAGTTCCTACACCACCGAGTCCAATGAAGACATCATACCAGACACGGTCTTTAAGAGCTTCCATCATTAAGCCCGAATTCTGATGTCTGACTGCGCTCTGTTGGTAGGTTTCCTCATGCTATAGCTAAAATGATGTGTAGTGCCAACGCTACCGCATGAGGTGATTAATACCGACGTGGTGTATCTGGCGGTCCTGCTTGCCCATGGGATGTCTATTGCCCTCCTTCCAGCGATGGTGGCTAGGATCCAGAGTGGGCTGTTTGCGTTAGCGAAGAGCTTCTGCCAAGTGGAAGCAATTGTGAATGCAAAAGGCCATCCAGTCATCGATTCCAATGGTCGTCCCTTGGTTAAGACTCTCAGTCCTAGGGTTGAGCTCTCATATATGTACCTGATGGCCTGGTACGTTATGCACTGTCCTGTTGGCCAAAGACCCATCGCTCTAGTTTTAATGATGATTAACTCATGTAGTTATTGTACTAATGATCTTGTATTTAATTAGTATCAGATATTTGATCAAGATCTTAGTTGGTGTTTAGCTTCAATAAAGGATTTAAAGTCCAAATTTTGGAGCTAGCACATGTTGATTCAAGAGCTCGCGCATCAAGATTGCATCAAGTACTCAAGAGGAGTCTGGCTCAATGGATCAAGGTTTGGACCAAGTCAAGAAGGAGAAGAAGACCTTCAAGAGAAGATTTCCAAGAAGACTTGTGTCATGTTTGCAAGAGTCAAGATTTATTTTTTATATAAAATGTAAAGGATAGATTAGTTGGTGGATTGCTCAAGTACATATACACTCATACACAGAATTTAGATTTGTTTTCATAAAAGAGTTTTCATTTTGAAAAATACCGATTTGGCTTTTAAAGCTTAAAAATATACATGTGTTTTATCAAAATTTATTTTAGAGCTTAATGTCAAAATATAGATATTTCATCATATATGTGTAATGGATCATATCCATACACACTAAGCTTCAAAAGTGCTTAGAATATCTTGTTTTTATATTTGAAAAAATTTTGAAAAAATTATTTTGAAAAATACAGGTTTTTATTTAAGGCAAAACTTCTATATTACAAAAATAGTTCAAAATGTCTGTAATATGTTTTGATTTTTAATCAAACATATTTTTATTTAAAAGTATATCAATGAACTTATTTTTATAGAATTTATGAGAATTTTATTGGATTTAATTGAAGGAAAAGACCACGTTTTTAATCCTTAAACCTGTATTATGGCCTTTTGTTGGTCGACCACCTGGTCGACCGAGCCAGAGATCAATCGACCGGGCTTGGTCGACCAGGCGATCGACCGACTTGCACAAACGTGCACGGCCTTGTTTGGCTGGAGGGCCGGTCCACTGTCAGAGAGCTCTGCTCTCTGGATCTGGTCGCGGTCGACCGGGTGGTCGACCGAGAGTGAGCTCCTGCTCTCTGTATCCAGGCCTCGGCCGACCGGTCGGTCGACCGATGTACAATGATCAAAAATCTAACCGTTGGCTGGTCGACAGGGCGGTCGACCGACAGCAGGATTTCCTGCTGAGTTGGCCTCCAACGGCTATATTTTGGGAGCCTATATATTGGGCCTCCCTTGGACTGTTTTTCATAAGATTTTAAGTGGGTTTTCGAGATAGTTTTTCCTACACTTCTAAGTGTTAATCTCCACTAATTTTAGAGCTAAATACTTTCATATCAAAAAGGAGAGTTTTCAAGAGTGTTTTGAAAAAGAGATTTCTTGAGTTTTTTACTACCAAATCAATCCTAGTATTCTCACACATACGTGAGCTTTCCATTGCTATATCTGTCTTATAGGACAGTTGTTCTGAGAGTGTTTAGGTGATCAAAGTGTTTATATAACCAAGTGTTCTATCTTGTATTTGAGGAGGCGAATTACGGATTCGTGTTGTTTCGAGTTCTTGTGGAGCTCGGTGTAGAGGCGTGGCCTCGGCAAGCTAGTGTGCTTGCGTGTGTAGTTCTTGCGAGAAAAAGAGAGGGACTAGTGAGTCCAAGGAGTTCTAGTGTGAACTTGTTGTAGGTGTTGCGGCACCAAGTGATCCGATGGGATCGATTCTAGTGGAAATCCTTCATAGTGTTGAAGGCAGGGACGTAGAGTAAGGGTGCTTGAACCTCGAAACAAATCTCCCGTATTTGCGATTACTCTCTCTATCTCTCACTTGTGTTCATATCTTACATTCTTATATTGCTTTTATCTTTATATGCTTGATATATCTTGTGCTATATTGTTATATGCTTGGGGATTGTTTGCTCACACTTGTATTCAACCAAGAGAGCCATAGCTGCACCTCAACTCTTATCTAGAGAATCTTGAGGAGATAGTCCAGAGCCCTTCACCGGGAATTCGGCTACACTCTTATCTTATACTTGGTGTGTTTAGCTTAATAGTTTTTAGTTTACATAAATAGTTTTAATTTCGCATTAATTTCATCATTAGAGTAGCTAGTCACCTATTCACCCCCTCTAGGTGATTTCAATTGGTATCAGAGCTTGTGCTCTTGATTTGAGTCTAACAACCTAGAGTTAAAGATCCTTATTTTTGCTAATCATAATATTTATACACACCTTGGATTCGTGTCACCTCCGTTGTTTGACATTCTAATATCCAATCTTAGAAAGTTAAGATGTCTATGTACCTCAAAGCCCTAGGTATTCATCTTTATTTTGTCACTATTAAAGATTCATATTGTTTAAATGGCAAACACCTTGAGGCTAATGCAAAAGCCATCCATACTTTAAAGTCAACCCTAAATGATGAATATTTATCTAGGGTTTCTAAGTTTGATTCGGTTTTTGTAGTATGAAACACTATACTCTCTCTGGGCGAACAAAAGCAATATTATGCGGGAAGTGACTCGGATGATGGAAGTGAGGCTTCCAACTTGTGCTACATGGTCCAAGGGGATAACCCCCTTGAGGTAAACTCCGAATCCGAGCTTGATGAGGATGTTGACTTATCATATGATGATCTTGCTTCAATTTGTCAACAAATTCTTGAAAAATATGACTTGCTCAAAAAGGATAATAAGAAATTGAAAAACAAATTTGATTCCATGTTAAAAAAAAAGATTCCTTTCAAAATAATTTGGAATGTATTTCAAAAGAAAATGATATGTTGAAAAAGGATAATATTTCCTTAACTTCTAAATTAAATGATCTTTGTGAAGGAAATACTTCTTTGAAAAATAAAATTATTTTGGTGAGAAAAGAAAAGGAAATTATTTTGGAAGAAAACAACTCTTTGAAAAGAAAATTTGTTTCAAAAGAAAAGGAAAATATTTCTAAAAGAAAAAGAGCATTGATTCTTATTCTCATCATGCTTTTCATGCTACTATTGATAAAATGAGATTCAATATTTGAAAAAATAGAATAAATTGTTTGAGCTCAACTTTGAGCAATTGTCCATTTAATTATAATAAATTGGAAATCTTGTTTCAAAAAAAACAAGCTCCACATGTTCACGCACATCACTCATGGCACACATATACACAACTTTGAACATCATGATCACACTCATTCTCATGTGCATACTAGAGTGTACAAATATACACATTGCGGCCGCAAAGGCCATTTAGCAAAGTTTTGTTATGATAAGGGAAATTCTTTAAATTTTCTAATAAAAATGTTTGGGTTCCGAACAATGCTAACCCTCTGGACCCAAAAGAAAATAGGTACCAAAATTCTCACCTCTTGTGTTTGATGTAGTTGTGGGGCTCTCACATAATGTGAGAGGTTTGGTGCTTTGGTGGTGGATGCATGGGCTAGATGGACATACAATGATGCATCATTATCAAGGAAGTTTTGGTGAGAAGACCACCATGTTTGGAGACTTAGAGAATAGTACATTTGGTTTGGTAGCTATCTCTAAACTCTTATTTTACTTTACATGCATTTACATTAATAATTTTTAGCATGTTTTTATGATCATGTTTTGTTTTTGTGTTTTCATGTGGTATATACTTGTTTAGATGTAGTTTTCATTAAAACTTGTGTCTATATTTGTACAAGTAGTGAGCAACATTTGATTCTTCTATGTTTGTACTTTATTGCTCACTTGTACTCATTACATGTACACGTATAACCTAGTTTTAATGATTCCTTCATTTATACTTATTTTGCCTATTTTTGTGCATGTTTTGCTTCATGTATATGTAATTCTTGTTCGAAACTAATAAATATACATGTATACCCTTGAGTCACTTGCTTTCATACAAATTACATTATGGACTCGTTATATTTGGAATATGTATGTATATTGTTAATTTTGGATAAAACATACATATAAGTTTATTTTTAAATGAAAAATGAATTTTCATAATTTTCATATATTTGTTTTTAGCCTCATTGACTATTTTTCATGATTATACTAATCACATAATCTTTTTATACTCACATTATTTTTGTTTACTTAAGATTTTTATTTCATGAGCATATTTTTGAGCTTTATAGATTCCCAGTGTCAACTTTTATGTATTTAGTATGATTCATGAGACATATATGTTTTTGTTTCATGTTTGAAGGATATTTAACTAGTTTTTCAAAAATTACTTTAAATTAGTTATTTATTCTTCAATAGGTATAGTTTTTAAGTTATGCAAAATATTTTCAAACTCTTATTTTTGAAAACCTCTACCAACCCTTCAGGGGCGGATGGATGGGCGATCATGTCTTGTGAGCCTTATTAAAAATCTTTTTATCATGTGCATGAATAGGGTGGTACTTTATGAGTTATACACATGTTCTTCATGGAATTCTAATTTTGTATACTCATATATGTTTTCTTGTATATGTATGCTTCAAATTTCAAATAAAATCAATTTAATTAGTATTTTCATTTTTATACATATATATGATTTGATTGTGCTTGTGATTTACAATATCCTTACTTGTTTAAAGTACAAATTATGTTTATGCTAAGTTTGACTTAAATCTTGATTTTAATTGGTATCTCAATTAGTATTTTAATGAGCTTATACATTATTTTCAATTGATATTTCAATTGATATCAAAATATACTTCATATTTTTCCTTTTAATTGATATCAGATTTACAATATACTTCAATAGGTATCAATATGTTTTCTATTTCAATTGGTTTTCGATTTCAATTGGTATAAAAAAAGTTTCACCTTTTATTTGATATCAAAATTTACCATATATTTCAATTAGTATCAAAATATAATATTTTACTTTCATTGGTATCAAATTTACAAATGTTTCAACTTCAATTGGTATCAGAAATTTTTAATTTCAATTGGTATCAAATCTCTTATGATATCTTAAATTTTGTTTGCTTACAAGTGGTATCTCAAATTTTGATTTAAGAAAATTCAGAATTTGTCTTTAAAGTGATTTTTAAAATATTTTGATATGTATTGCCTATATGCAAGGGGAGCTTACATCTCTTCTATATATAGATTCATGTTGAGTGTATCTTTTATTGAGGAGCTTGACATCTCTTCTTTATGTGATAAACGTGTGTAGGGGAGCATAACATCTCCTCTTATACATTATATATTATGCTTTATGTGAGTTAGGATTTTGTCATCCCTTCTTCATGTAATGCAGGTATGTAGGGGCTACCTACCATCTTCCTCTTCATGAATGTATATTATATATGTCTTTATTGTTGATTTGTTTGTCACCCCTTTGTTGATGATTGAAAAAAAAGGAGAGAATGATTTTGAGTTTATATATGCATATTTAGAAATGAGTTTTTGTATATTATGAGTTTATGCATGTTCTATATTTTATGTTTATAAAAAGGAGAAGAAGGATTTTGAAAGTTTATACAAAAAGGGGGAGAAGTTTTTGGGGAGAAGAGTCCTTGATTTATGCATGTTTCTCTCACCTTGTTTATGCATATATATTTGTTTAGTTTTATGCACCTCATTGAATATCTATTTTTTATTATTATGCATGAGTTAAGGGGGAGCTTCTATGAAGCTTATCTTTAATCCATGCATATATCTCCATGAGTTTTGTCATCATCAAGGGGGAGATTGTTGGCCCAAAGGCCCATCGCTCTAGTTTTGATGATGATTAACTCATGTAGTTATTGTACTAATGATCTTGTGTTTAATTAATATCAGATATTTGATCTAGATCTTAGTTGGTGTTTAGCTTCAACAAAGGATTTAAAGTCAAAGTTTTGGAGATAACACGTGTTGATTCAAGAGCTCACGCATCAAGATTGCATAAAGTACTGAAGAGGAGTCTAGCTCATTGGATCAAGGTTTGGATCAAGTCAAGAAGGAGAAAAAGACCTTCAAGAGAAGATTTTCAAGAAGACTTGTGTAACACACCCCGCTCCCTGGATATGTACTTAGATGCGTATTCAGATTTCTCGACCGTATTTTTCGATTTACTTCTTGTATTCGTTTGTATTTATAAATTCTTTATATGATTGTTTTGTCTTGGATTTGGATTCGTGGATTCGGAGTCAACCTTAGTTTGAACCGAAGGCCCGATCCCAGAGTATTGCTCGGTTTGGACATTCTGGTATTCCGATTTGATCGATTTTAGTTTTAAACATCATTTTCCAATATTCTAGATTTTATATGATTTTCTGGAATTTTCCTGGATTAAGTTGAAAATCTTCAAAACCGGTATCGGCTAGTATCGTTGACCGATTCCCGGATTTTTAATTTACAAACGGTTTGGAATCTCCAGAAGTGCCTTTAGGCAATGTTTCTTAAAATCATATTTTCTATCTAAATACATTTTCTGGGATTTATCAGATTTTATCAAAATCCGGCCAATCCGGTGTATACCGAGATTGACGGCTTACCTTATAATTTTTATCTTGAAAATGAGATTGAATCTTTGAAAACCGATTTCACCAAAAATCATTTTATAATATTTATGATTTTTGAGAATTTTTGGGAGACTTTCCGAACTACTTCATTTTTGGGCTTTTCCGGTATTTTCCCAGATACCGAGGAGATTGTCGCATAAATTCCACTTCGTCTTTTTCCCATTTCTCTCTCCTTCCTTAAACGCGGATCTCACCAACCTAGGATTCCGCATTTATTGTGAAGATCCTCCCCATTCCGCATTTAATGCACTTCAGATCAAATCCCATCAATTATCATGACTTTCTCTCTCCTCCACCAACGCAGCTTCTCTAAACGCGGCTTAATTCCCGCGTTTAGCCCTTTTGGCTTAAACGCAGGTGAGGGCTGCGTTTTGAGAGAGGGAAACGCAAGCCCCTCCTTGTCTCTTTTGCCTTGAATGTAGTGCACATCATTATGATTCATTCCTTTACCCTTTTTCTCTCTCTTCATTTAATGCTTCCTTTCCAAAACATCATTTCCAAGGCACCCACTCCCCTCTCATCATTATGGCTGGTCAAGAGAGGGAGAGGGCTGCGTTTCATGTGGGAAACGCAAGAATCTCCACCTTGGTTGCTTTCTATCTTATATGGTGTGCAACACCACTTTACCCTCCTTTCTCTCTCTTCATTTAATGCTCTCATTAAATGCTCCTCTTCCATTTGTCATTTCCAAAACACCCCTCTCCTTTCTCTACATCACCACACCGGCCATGTGGCCAAGAGACATCAAATCCCCCTCAATCTTACAAAAACCCCCCTCACCTTTGTTTATTTGCATCCCTTCACAATCCAAATCCTATAAATACCCCCTCTCCTCCTCTCTCTCTCTTCATTTACTTCTCCTCCTCCTTCTTTGCTTCCTGCAGCCTCCAACAGAGAAGCCACCAGAGAGAGAGCTCCTTCTCTTGCTCCCTTGATCACCAAACTCCACCGCCTACACCTTCTCTTCATCACTTTGTGAGGACCGGCCACTCCTGGGATTTTGGCCGCGTTCTTCTCCGTTGACAAACTTGAAACCGGCCACTCCTTTTGGATTGGGGCCGTGTTTCTTCTCCGGCGGCAAGACTTAGGGCCGGCCACTCCTTTTGGATTGGGACCGAGCTTCCCTTCGTTGGACGCGGCAAAGATCGTTGTTAGGCGAGTAATCTCGCTATCCGCTTGCCTTCATATTTATTAACTATGCGAGTGTTCTCGCTTGATTTCTCCTATTTCGGCGAGTGCTTTTCCTCGCCAAGAACTTGTATTTTTATCAACAAACTATAACTCTTAAAAGCTGTTACTGCTCACTGTTTCCCAGTATTAGTCGACTTGCCCAAATCATAAGTCGACTAAACCCTTGAAACGCAGCCTGGTTATTCTGGAATGCACCTTATTAGTCGACTAATCCTTTGTGCTAGTCGACTACCTTTTCCTGGAACGCGTCCTTTTCCTGGAACGCTGCCTACTTTTTCATCCCTTATTGACTAACTCTTTCTTGTGAGACGCGGACTTATGAAACGCGGATTCATGAGACGCGGACTTGTGGCAAGACGCGGGCTTGTGGAACGCGGCTCTTTGAGACGCAGCCCTGACCAGTCGACTAACCCAAACGCCCTAGTCGACTAACTTTCCTTCTGAAACGCAGCTCTTCCAAAACGCAGACTTTATTAGTCGACTTGATTTCCCTTCATAGTCAACTTACTCTTTGTCCAGTCGACTACTATTTTCTCTAGTCGACTAAGTTTGGCTAATTGCCATGTTTGATCTTCCTATTGACAATAGACCCTTCCCATTGACCTTGTATTTATCATGTACCTCCAGTTGCTCAGCTTCTCTTGATTCTGTTTAACTATTTGCCAGATACAATCTGTTGCACTCTGTTCAATATGTTATCACCTGACACCTGTCATGCTACTACTTGATCCTGACTCATGTTGTACTACCTGTTCCTGTCAAGTCCTGAATGGAACTAAGTGCCACACGGAACAAAGTGCCACACCACACACGGTGGGGGCCACCTCTTGAATCTGTGGGGGCCACCTCTAGAATCCATCCCCTCAGAGCAAAGTGCCACATGGGACAAAGTGCCACACCATACCGGTGGGGGCCACCTCTTGAATCCGTGGGGGCCACCTCTTGAATCTGCAGGGCCATCTCTTGTTTATACCTGATTCCTGTTATGACTCCTGTTATGATCCCCATTCCTGATCATGTCCCGCTTATTTGATGTACTATTATAATTAGACAACTTGCACCGGTTTGGGGGAAACTGATGGGCCCTGATTAATCATGTTCATGGTGGCACTATCGAGTCACGCGTGGCCACATACTTGAGGGATCTCCTGGCGGCCACCAGGGATTCCGTGGGGTGTACTGGCACCCCTACTCCTGATTTTCATGCCGGGTATGCACACGCCCTAGACCTATTTCTATGGGATCTGCGATACTCTATTCCTGTTCGGGCGTCCATAAGTCCCGGTACCTAGCGGTACGTTCCGGCTCAGCACCGGATACTCCTGACCGTTGTCCCGGGCATGTACGGGACCCATCCAGAACATGATTCATCGAACTACATCAGTCTCCAGATAACTTGCTCTATAAGTTGTAAGTAGAAGTATGTGTAATGGGACGCATACTAAAGCCTACAACTTAGACAGCCTAATCATAATAATAATTCTAATACGTCTCCGCCGCTTTGCTTTGTATTTCGAGCTGTACATGTTCAGGTCACGGTAATGTGAGGTAAAGGTATATGGATGAGGGTTTCCTGTTTGGATTATTCCTTCGAAGTACTAACCTCATGGAGCCATGACCTAAACCTGTACAATTGGATTTACTCGTAATCGGTTTTTATTCTGTTTTATCGGTTTTATAATAACTTAGGAGATAACTAGTATTGCCCTATCTTCTTTACTGTTTATCTTGTTATGCCATGGATGTCACATACTGTATACCTTTTGTTCCTGCATGCTTATGTCTACAATATAGTATTCATGCTTACAATCCAGATTTACTGATACGCATGTGCTCACCTATACTCGCCATTTGGCTTTCGTATTACTACTCGCCTGGGGAGTTTCATCTGACTCCCCTGGATTCTCACGTCCAGGTCCTGGAGCTTGGAGCTAGAGGATTCTTCTTGCTGAGGACCAAGTTTACTTCTGTGGAGCGGTCAGATCAGCTGTAGCTCCAGTCCCATCCTTGCACCTCCTGGTCGGCTCGCGATATCTCCAGCTATCTCGTGAGCACCCTTGTGTACTGTTCATATATGTATATTTCTTGTATTCTCGCATTTGCGCCTGTCAAGTGATGTAATATTATTGTGATATTTATCACCTCTGGTGATGACTCTGTAATTGTACTCATGTGTTGGAATGTATAATGCACCACTGCTTTCGTACTCTGATTCTTACCTGTACTGATGCTTAGCGTGTATACGTGAAGGTACTTCTGACTTGCGTATATACGTTGCAGTAATGTCTCCGTATCCGCCAGGATCGGGGCGTTGCAGGTTGGTATCAGAGCTTAGGCTCTTACTTCCTCAGTACGTCCAGATGGCAAATTAATGGTAAAGCAATTTGCAACTGGAATGCATGAGTCCTGGTTATACATTCCAACTACAAGTACAAAGTTATCTATCTTTCTTGATCATCTTTCCTTTGATTCCTAATCCTTTCCATAAATCTCCTGTTTTGGTTTTATGAAGCCTTCATTCCAGCCTTTGTCCTCCTTGTGTTCAATTTACCCCTTAACGAAATTGCGAGGACGCAATTTTTTGTAAGGTGGATGGATTGTAACACCCCGCTCCCTGGATACGTACTTAGATGCGTATTCAGATTTCTCGACCGTATTTTTTGATTTACTTCTTGTATTCGTTTTGTATTATGAATTCTTTATATGATTGTTTTGTCTTGGATTTGGATTCGTGGATTCGGAGTCAACCTTAGTTTGAACCGAAGGCCCGATCCCAGAGTATTGCTCGGTTTGGACATTCTGGTATTCCGATTTGATCGATTTTAGTTTTAAACATCATTTTCCAATATTCTAGATTTTATATGATTTTCTGGAATTTTCCTGCATTAAGTTGAAAATCTTCAAAACCGGTATCGGCCAGTATCGTTGACCGATTCCCAGATTTTTAATTTACAAACGGCTTGGAATCTCCAGAAGTGCCTTTAGGCAATGTTTCTTAAAATCATATTTTCTATCTAAATACATTTTCTGGGATTTATCAGATTTTATCAAAATCCGGCCAATCCGGTGTATACCGAGATTGACGGTTTACCTTATAATTTTTATCTTGAAAATGAGATTGAATTTTTGAAAACCGATTTCACCAAAATCATTTTATAATATTTATGATTTTTGAGAATTTTTGGGAGACTTTCCGAACTACTTCATTTTTGGGCTTTTCCGGTATTTTCCCAGATACCGAGGAGATTGTCGCATAAATTCCACTTCGTCTTTTTTCCATTTCTCTCTCCTTCCTTAAACGCGGATCTCACCAACCTAGGATTCCGCATTTATTGTGAAGATCCTCCCCATTCCGCATTTAATGCACTTCAGATCAAATCCCATCAATTATCATGACTTTCTCTCTCCTCCACCAAACGCAGCTTCTCTAAACGCGGCTTAATTCCCGCGTTTAGCCCTTTTGGCTTAAACGCAGGTGAGGGCTGCGTTTTGAGAGAGGGAAACGCAAGCCCCTCCTTGTCTCTTTTGCCTTGAATGTAGTGCACATCATTATGATTCATTCCTTTACCCTTTTTCTCTCTCTTCATTTAATGCTTCCTTTCCAAAACATCATTTCCAAGGCACCCACTCCCCTCTCATCATTATGGCTGGTCAAGAGAGAGGGAGAGGGCTGCGTTTCATGTGGGAAACGCAAGAATCTCCACCTTGGTTGCTTTCTATCTTATATGGTGTGCAACACCACTTTACCCTCCTTTCTCTCTCTTCATTTAATGCTCTCATTAAATGCTCCTCTTCCATTTGTCATTTCCAAAACACCCCTCTCCTTTCTCTACATCACCACAACCGGCCATGTGGCCAAGAGACATCAAATCCCCCTCAATCTTACAAAACCCCCCTCACCTTTGTTTATTTGCATCCCTTCACAATCCAAATCCTATAAATACCCCTCTCCTCCTCTCTCTCTCTTCATTTACTTCTCCTCCTCCTTCTTTGCTTCCTGCAGCCTCCAACAGAGAAGCCACCAGAGAGAGAGCTCCTTCTCTTGCTCCCTTTGATCACCAAACTCCACCGCCTACACCTTCTCTTCATCACTTTGTGAGGACCGGCCACTCCTTGGGATTTTGGCCGCGTTCTTCTCCGTTGACAAACTTGGAACCGGCCACTCCTTTTGGATTGGGGCCGTGTTTCTTCTCCGGCGGCAAGACTTAGGGCCGGCCACTCCTTTTGGATTGGGACCGAGCTTCCCTTCGTTGGACGCGGCAAAGATCGTTGTTAGGCGAGTAATCTCGCTATCCGCTTGCCTTCATATTTTATTAACTATGCGAGTGTTCTCGCTTGATTTCTCCTATTTCGGCGAGTGCTTTTCCTCGCCAAGAACTTGTATTTTTATCAACAAACTATAACTCTTAAAGCTGTTACTGCTCACTGTTTCCCAGTATTAGTCGACTTGCCCAAATCATAAGTCGACTAAACCCTTGAAACGCAGCCTGGTTATTCTGGAACGCACCTTATTAGTCGACTAATCCTTTGTGCTAGTCGACTACCTTTTCCTGGAACGCGTCCTTTTCCTGGAACGCTGCCTACTTTTTCATCCCTTATTGACTAACTCTTTCTTGTGAGACGCGGACTTATGAAACGCGGATTCATGAGACGCGGACTTGTGGCAAGACGCGGGCTTGTGGAACGCGGCTCTTTGAGACGCAGCCCTGACCAGTCGACTAACCCAAACGCCCTAGTCGACTAACTTTCCTTCTGAAACGCAGCTCTTCCAAAACGCAGACTTTATTAGTCGACTTGATTTCCCTTCATAGTCGACTTACTCTTTGTCCAGTCGACTACTATTTTCTCTAGTCGACTAAGTTTGGCTAATTGCCATGTTTGATCTTCCTATTGACAATAGACCCTTCCCATTGACCTTGTATTTATCATGTACCTCCAGTTGCTCAGCTTCTCTTGATTCTGTTTAACTATTTGCCAGATACAATCTGTTGCACTCTGTTCAATATGTTATCACCTGACACCTGTCATGCTACTACTTGATCCTGACTCATGTTGTACTACCTGTTCCTGTCAAGTCCTGAATGGAACTAAGTGCCACACGGAACAAAGTGCCACACCACACACGGTGGGGCCACCTCTTGAATCTGTGGGGGCCACCTCTAGAATCCATCCCCTCAGAGCAAAGTGCCACATGGGACAAAGTGCCACACCATACCCGGTGGGGGCCACCTCTTGAATCCGTGGGGGCCACCTCTTGAATCTGCAGGGCCATCTCTTGTTTATACCTGATTCCTGTTATGACTCCTGTTATGATCCCCATTCCTGATCATGTCCCGCTTATTTGATGTACTATTATAATTAGACAACTTGCACCGGTTTGGGGGAAACTGATGGGCCCTGATTAATCATGTTCATGGTGGCACTATCGAGTCACGCGTGGCCACATACTTGAGGGATCTCCTGGCGGCCACCAGGGATTCCGTGGGGTGTACTGGCACCCCTACTCCTGATTTTCATGCCGGGTATGCACACGCCCTAGACCTATTTCTATGGGATCTGCGATACTCTATTCCTGTTCGGGCGTCCATAAGTCCCGGTACCTAGCGGTACGTTCCGGCTCAGCACCGGATACTCCTGAACCGTTGTCCCGGGCATGTACGGGACCCATCCAGAACATGATTCATCGAACTACATCAGTCTCCAGATAACTTGCTCTATAAGTTGTAAGTAGAAGTATGTGTAATGGGACGCATACTAAAGCCTACAACTTAGACAGCCTAATCATAATAATAATTCTAATACGTCTCCGCCGCTTTGCTTTGTATTTCGAGCTGTACATGTTCAGGTCACGGTAATGTGAGGTAAAGGTATATGGATGAGGGTTTCCTTGTTTGGATTATTCCTTCGAAGTACTAACCTCATGGAGCCATGACCTAAACCTGTACAATTGGATTTACTCGTAATCGGTTTTATTCTGTTTTATCGGTTTTATAATAACTTAGGAGATAACTAGTATTGCCCTATCTTCTTTACTGTTTATCTTGTTATGCCATGGATGTCACATACTGTATACCTTTTGTTCCTGCATGCTTATGTCTACAATATAGTATTCATGCTTACAATCCAGATTTACTGATACGCATGTGCTCACCTATACTCGCCATTTGGCTTTCGTATTACTACTCGCCTGGGGAGTTTCATCTGACTCCCCTGGATTCTCACGTCCAGGTCCTGGAGCTTGGAGCTAGAGGATTCTTCTTGCTGAGGACCAAGTTTACTTCTGTGGAGCGGTCAGATCAGCTGTAGCTCCAGTCCCATCCTTGCACCTCCTGGTCGGCTCGCGATATCTCCAGCTATCTCGTGAGCACCCTTGTGTACTGTTCATATATGTATATTTCTTGTATTCTCGCATTTGCGCCTGTCAAGTGATGTAATATTATTGTGATATTTATCACCTCTGGTGATGACTCTGTAATTGTACTCATGTGTTGGAATGTATAATGCACCACTGCTTTCGTACTCTGATTCTTGCCTGTACTGATGCTTAGCGTGTATACGTGAAGGTACTTCTGACTTGCGTATATACGTTGCAGTAATGTCTCCGTATCCGCCAGGATCGGGGCGTTACAACTTGTGTCATGTTTATAAGTGTCAAGATTTTGTTTTTAGATAAAATGTAAAGAATAGATTAGTTCGTGGATTGCTCAAGTACATATACACTCACACACAAAATTTAGATGTGTTTTCATAAAAGAGTTTTCGTTTTAGAAAATACCGGTTTGACTTTTAAAGCTTAAAAATATACATGTGTTTTATCAAAACTTATTTTAGAGCTTAATGCCAAAAATATAGATATTTCATCATATATGTGTAGTGGATCATATCCATACACACTAAGCTTCAAAAGTGTTTAGAATATCTTGTTTTTGTATTTGGAAAAGTTTTGAAAAAATTGTTTTTGGAAAAGTTTTGAAAAAATCGTTTTTGAAAAATACAAGTTTTTGTTTAAGGCAAAACTTCTATATTACAAAATAGATCAAAATGTTTATAATATGTTTTGATTTTTAATCAAACATGTTTGTATTTCAAAGTATATCAATGAACTTATTTTTGTAGAATTTATGAGAATTTATGGGATTTTATTGAAGGAAAAAGATTAAGTTTTTAATCCCTAAAACCTGTATTCTGGCCTTCTGCTGGTCGACTGAGCTAGAGGTCGGTCGACCGGACGGTCAACCGACGTGCACAAACGTACACGACCTTGTTTGACTGGAGGGCCGGTCGACTGACTCGGTCGACTGCCAAAGAGCTCTGCTATCTGGATCTGGCCCCGGTCGACTGGACGGTCGACCGACAGAGAGCTCCTGCTCTCTGTATCCAGGTCTGGGTAGACCGGCCGGTCGACCGATGGCACAACGATCAGAAATCTGACCGTTGGCCAGTCGACCGGGCGGTCGACCGACAGCAGGATTTCCTGCTGAGTTGGCCTCCAACGGCCATATTTTGGGAGCCTATATATTGGGTCTCCCTTGGACTGTTTTCCATAATAATTTAAGTGGGGTTTTAAGATAGTTTTTCCTACACTTCTAAGTGTTTATCTCCACTTGTTTTAGAGCCAAATACTTCCATATCCAAAAAGCGAGTTTTTCAAGAGTGTTTTGAAAAAGAGATTTCTTGAGTTTTTCACCACCAATCAATCCTAGTTTTCTTACACATACTTGAGCTTTCTATTACTATATCTATATTATAGGAGAGTTGTTGTGAGAGTGTTTTTAGGTGATCAAAGTGTTTTAGATCACCAAGTGTTCTATCTTATATTTGAGGAGGCGAATTTCGAGTTCTTATGGGAGCTCGGTGTAGAGGTGCTGCCTCGACAAGCTAGTGTGCTTGTGTGTGTAGTTCTTGGGGGAACAAGAGAGGGACTAGTGAGTCCAAGGAGTTCAAGTGTGAACTCGTTGTACGTGTTGCGGCACCGAGTGATCCGATGGGATCGATTCTAGTGAAAATCCTTCATAGTGTTGAAGGCGGAGATGTAGAGCAAGGGTGCTCGAACCTCGAAACAAATCTCCCGTATTTGCGATTGCTCTCTCTCTTTCTCTATATCTCTCACTTGTGTTTATATCTTGCATGCTTATATTGCTTTTATCTTTATATGCTTGATATATCTTGTGCTATATTGTTATATGCTTAGGGATTGTTTACACACACTTGTATTCAACCAAGAGAGCCATAGAGGCACCTCAACTTTTATCTAAAGGAATCTTGAGGAGATACTCCAGAGCCCTTTACCGGGAATTCGGCTACACTCGTGTGTTATACTTGGTGTGTTTAGCTTAATAGTTTTTAGTTTGCATAAATAGTTTTAATTCCACATTCAGTCATCATTAGATTAGCTAGTCACCTATTCACCCCCTCTAGGTAATTTCATGTCCCTCGTTGATTATGGCGGTGTCTGCCTCTGAAGGTTTCATGCCTTTCGTGCAGCGATTGGAAAATTCAGACTGGCTGTATTATTACATGTTCTATATCTGGAAGACAATCCTGAACGGGAGCAACTATCAGTTGGACAGGTGCTTCCCTGAGATTCAGGACGCATCTTACGGGGATCAATTTGTAGATCTTGTTGGCCAGATGGCTTCACTCAGATATCCTCCGCCGTCTTCTGGTGGTTAATAAACATCCGGCCCTGGTACTTTTTGTTTTGGAAAGGGAACTCCTGCACGCTGAAGCCCTATCGGTTCGCCCGACAGTTTGCTTACGACCAACTGTATGTTGGCAACCCCAATTCAAGTCTTCGCTTCAATAAGAATCTCTTCTAAGGTGCCCGGGCCTAAAATTACAGTGTAGTGGGAGAAACTGGAGTTGTCTTCAACTTTCCTCACAAGATGCCCAACTCTTATGCCAATTTTGGCATTTGTTCGTGGTACTTCATGGCGAATAAGGTGCCCGAATTTGGAATAAACACTTCGTGTATCAAGGGTATCAAATCCACGTACAAGGCCAAGGTGGGATCCAAGAGTTGTCAGATGTGGGGGATGGCCGAGTACCAAAAGGCAGAGAAGGAGGCGGGGAGGGAGTCCAGGAAAGAGGCCAGCCGAACAGGGATAGCAGCTTCAGAATTGGGGTCTCGGGCAGAAGCGGCCGAGGAGCAACCCATCAGAAGGATTCGGCAAGCAGTGTCCAAATGTCCTCGTGCCTCTACTTCCTAGGGTGGCCCAGCCTGAAGAAGACTGAGCAAGGATCTGAAGCTGAAGCTTCAGCCCGGATGCTTGAAGTAATCCCTCCTGATGCTGAGGAGCAGGAAGACGAAGAAGAAGAGGAGCAGCCCTAACACTTCGTCCCCGAGGCTTGTGTAGTGGGGCCCTTCGATCCTGATAGAGGGAGAGCTTGCAGGCGAATCCACCATGACCGAAGGGGCTAAACGGCCTGAAGAAGTGATGGAGAGGGTTAAAGTTGAGATTCCAGGAGTTTCAACTCAACCTAGAACTTCTTCGGCTCAGGAGAGAGGGGCGGAGGTGCAACAACCTGGGTCTCCCAGTGTGTTGATGCTTACCTCACCGGTTGTGGAGTCCAGCCCTACTACCAGGGTTCTTAGTGATAAAGTCCTGATCATTGAGACTTTCTTGTCCAATTGTCATCTTTGTCGTCTGAGAAGCACGAATGTTATTTTGGCAAAGAAGTTGACTTCGGTGATGAACTTACTCTTCCTGATACAACAAATTCTCACATATTTCAGAGGAAGAGATGCAGATGTACGTCCCTACGATGGTTCTGCCATTAGGAGAGATTGCTACCGCTGAGGGTATTTCTTCTATCCTCAACTTTTCTCCACCAAGTTGGGGAGATGTTTTAACATTTCATTTGAATTTCTTCTACAGGGGTGGCTAGCAGTAGCGAAGCCACAACTTCTTCTCACATTGAGGAGATGATCCAGGAGCTGGCCGAGCAGGAGGCCCTTGAAGTTCCTGTTACCGGGATGCCTCGTGAGGGTGTAACCACCGAGATCGGGGAACCCTCATCCCCAAGTGGCTTGTCCAAAGACTTGCCGTCTTTCGATCCTCAACTTGGTAGGAGAACAAAGATGCGCCATATGCTCTTGCTTTCATTGTTATTACTAACATTGATGTTATGGTTGTAGAGAGTACTAGCGTAGCTCAAGTAGAGGATCCCATGGCGAGCATCAGCACAAAGGACAGCGCAGTTCAGACTTCGACCGGTGAACCCAGTGCCGTGGAGTTTGTTGTTGCCCCCGTTGCTATGGAGACTACCACAATAACAGTTTTGGAGGTGATGGCCACGACCTTAAGAGTCGAAAGAGCCTGCTGTTGGCCTTATCCCTGCCCAAGTTGAGTTGGCTCCTGTCTCTGTGGACACTACCCATACTATCATGAAAAGGGGATCCGAGAGTGCACCAGCAAAGTTATCTCCAACCATGGACATCATGGAAGAATTAGCGTATCAAATGGTACAATAATTCTTCGCCTCCATGAAGTTCCGCATCGAATTGGTCCTTTCTGGGGGAAGTTCCTTTGAGTTCGCCTGGATGCTTCTTGAGAATCAAACGAGAACATCTGTCACACTAGAATCTCAGAGCAAGCTAGGGCATATTTGACACTGGTTGAACAGTTGAGGATATGTCTGAAGGAATTAAGAACCCTGAAAAAGGCTAGTCCAATGAACGAGGCTCACTCGATGCTGAATAAGCTCCTCACCTCTCAAGAACATGAGAAGAAAGAGATGGAGAGCAAATGGTTGAAGAGGCCCATCATCTTCATAACTTCCAAGCCAGCTACCAAAGATTGGTCGACAATTCTAGGGAATTCGAGATCGTCACCAAGAATGTGGAGCAAGTCATTAATACTGCTCGGGCGGCTATTGCCAAGGCGCAAGCCTTGATTCAAGTCAACGAGCAGAGCTTGCTGCTGCCAGAGGAAGGCTGAAAGAGCTGAAGCTGCCAAGAAGCTGGTCCAAGAAGATCTTTCTGCCCATTTTTCTAAGTTGGAGTCTCTTCAGGCGCAGCTGGCTACGAAGAGATTCTTATCAGAGGAAGAGTTACGGATTCAAGCTTGGGCGGAAGTTGAGAAGGCATGCCAGTAGGAGATGAAGCGCCTCCGGGAACGGATCTATTCTTTGGCGGAGCAGGATTAGCCTGCTTCTTTTTTGTATCTTCCCATTTTTTTTTATAATACTCCATTTGTCAAATAAGAGAGTGTTTGTATTACTTTTATCATTTTTAATTGAAATAATAAAAGTTTTCAAATTCTTGTTTCGTCTTTATTCTTTCTTTGCATTTGAGAATCAGACAGACTCTTTATTGCGTGGGTGAATTCAGCTTTACTAGACACAATCCTTGACTATTGTGGTAATGCAGTCCTTAGTCATTTTGTTGAGACGTAGCCATGAATGATAAAAAAACTCAAGCAGTACTAAGTTTGTGAATGAGACGCAACTCTCATTTGTAGTGGAGATGCGGCTCTGATTTATCAAGAGAGACGCGACTCTGAACTATTGAGAGAAACGCGGTTCTGGCTCGCTGAGAGGATGTGGTTCTAGATCACAGAGAGAATGCGGCTCTGGATCACTGAGAGGACGTGGCTCTAGCTTGCTGAGAGAACGCGGCTCTGGCTCATTGAGACGACGCAGTTTTGGCTCACTGAGCGGCTCTGGATCACTGAGAGAAATGCAAGCCTACGTTCTTCAATTTGATAAGGAAAACATGGCCTTTAGGCTTGTGAAAGGTGATTAGTTTCTAAAATTGCATATTTCATACCACATCTTCACATTTATTTAATATTAAATCCTGTTAATAATACCTCCCTTGCATGTTTCTAGGTCCATGACATGAAATGAAGAAGAAACCTAAAAGCCTAGAAGAATAGCCATTGACTTTGAAGGGTGGTTTCATCAAAATCGGGGGCCCAATTCAGAAACCAAGATGTACAGCCGACAGAGGGACAAGCGGGCAGTGCGCAGCAGGCGGCGCCGCGCGGGCTGCCCTAGCATTGCCACTAAAACATGGCAATTGCCACGTTTTTGCAGTAATGTCATGGACCTACGCGCTGTGATTTAACGCGCAGCTCCGTACAGATGCCCTGGTGTCCCTTTTCGCCCATAAAAGCCCTCGAATTGTCAGAGCTGGGGAAGGAGGAGTTTTTCTTTAGTTTTAGAGTAGTTTCTTCTTCTTAGGATAGTTTAGGCTAGTTGTTCTTCTCCTTCCTCTTTGTATCTTTCATTTCTTATAGATCTTGTAATAGGAAAGAGAGTGGTACATAAGAGGAAAGCAAGAGTGCTTGTAATGGAAAGTGACAATCTATGAAAGGTTCTCTCTTTTTCTCTTCTTGTTTTCTTCTCTCTAATTTCTTTTACATGTTTAGCTAATTTTCTCTCATGGCAACTAACTATTAACCACTAACTATCTAATTTCTTACTTGATAATCCACATGAATCTAATAGCCTCTACTTGGCCTTGCTCTTGCAAGAGCCATTGATGGCTCACGATGATGGATTCTAACACTCTAACATCCTAACTCTCTAACAAGCTAACATTACTTTATTCTATGCTTTCTTTTGTTTAGTTTTGATGGTTTAAGTGTACCTTGTACTTGTTTGTTGAGTTTGAATTTGATGAGTCATCTTATGGGTCATTCTTTGAAATGCTCTTGAACCAAGGACTAGTAATGGCCAAGGATACATGTAAGACAACTATCACTAAGAGGTTAGCATGATTAGTGAAGCCATTAGCAGTTAGTAGACATAAGTTTTCTTTCCTTTTTACTTTATTTTAGAAATATATCAAAAATCATAAAAATCATCTTTTCAATGTTTCTCACTTCTCCGTGTTTCATCATATTCTTCTCTTTTCATTCTTTGTTTTCTTTTCTTTTCATTCTTTAAAACATTGAAGAAACTTTAACACGCATGTGAACCATTCGGGTAAAGCTTCTATTGCTTTCTGTCCTTATGGATTCGACCCGTTTAGCCTCTATACTGTAACGGAAGTATCAAGGAAGCCAAAGCACGCACTTTTAACTCGTGATTTCAAAACATACACTTTTTGTGCACGGTTTTCCCTCGATCAAATTTTGGCGCCGTTGCCGGGGATGGGAACGGTTTGATTTCACATTTTTGTTAACTTTTCTTCTTTATTTTTGGTGTGCAGGTCAAATTTTTAGCACTACAGAAGTCTACACTTATTTTTGTGTGGTTGGGTAAATTCTTGTATATTGTTATATTCTGCTACTACTTATTGTTCATATTACCTGTGCACTGTAATAATTTTAAGAACTAAAATGCAGTAATTGAATGTTTTAAAACGGTTTAGACATTTGCACCTAGGCACGTGTCAATTTTCATTCCAATATACTGTATTTTATTCTTCTATTGTTGTGATCTTGATGGAGGTGTACATATTGCATAGTATATAGTTAGGACAACATGTGGGTAATTTACTCTCTTTGTGTGTTCATTCTTATCTATATTGCACACTTGCACGAATTGAACTTAAGGGAAAAACCCAATACAACATAAGGTAGGAAAGTTATTATCCTCCCTAAGCCCAAAAATCATCTCCCCACTCACACAACCCAAGCCTTAATAAAAATTGCTAGACGTTGGCCCCTAGGGATATCCCAGACTCATTTAGGAGATTGACCTAATAAAAAATTTGTTAGAGTTTGACTCTTGTCAAATCGGTTCGAACGTTAGGAATTGAGAGGCAAAACCTCGAATAACAGTGGTTTGGCATAATTAGGCCCGTTGCTCCAGCACGGATACCTCCCACTGATCTTGCCCCTATTTTGCCGATTAACTTGTGGTCAGATTCTGACAATGTACCCACTGTGGACAGTCTAACCAGTTAGGAGTCGTCTAGGTCTAAGTCAACCCTAGTATAAGCTTATTTTCTTTTTCTTTGTTTATTTGCTTGTTTGTTTGTTTTCCTTTTTGTAAATTGTGAAATAATTTTAATAACAATAATTTTTTCAATCCTAATATGATCCATATTTCACCCCGACCTCATTTGACTTGGATAACTTCAACCTGGATATGTACAACATGAACCAATCATATACGCCGGATTGGGATTATTCGACTCAATATGACCCATACCCCCAATCTTATGATCATAATTTTCAAAATAATTTCAACTCTTCACAGATCAATTGGGATTCACTCCCCTGAGTCAAATTTTCAACCACATTGTCCATAATTTTCACAATATTCATTCCTCAATTCTGTTTCATATCCTTCTTTTCTTGAACCACTAATTGAAGAACAATCATCATTGCAAAGAACTTTGGAAGAAGCGATAGAGGCTTGTAGGCTATCAAAAAATTATTAAGGACAAAGCCTCAGACGCGGACCTCGCGTCCTTTATCAGACGTGGAGGTCGCCAGATGCGGATCTCGCATCCTTCATCAGAGCAGAGGTCGCATTCCAATCTCAGACGTGGAGGTCGCCAGACGCAGACCTCACATCCTCTGTTAGACGCGGAGGTCGTATTCCAATCGCAGACGCGGAGGTCGCCAGATGCGGACCTCGCGTCCTTTATCAGACGCGGAGGTCGTCAGATTTAGACCTTGCGTTTCAACTCAAATGCAAGCTTGAGCAGCTCCGCGTTCCAACACAGACGCGAGCTTGAACAGCTCTGTGTTCCAACGGAGACACCAGCCTGTGAGCTCCGTGTCTCAACATCAGAGTAAGGTCCACGTCCAACGTGAGATCCGCATTTCTGCTATAATCGACAGCCACGAACTTGATCAATTACATCCTATTTTCTCTCCACATAATGGAGAATAACTTTCCATTATGGAGAGATTTAAGGAGTTGGTTATACCGCTCCCATTATGGAGAGATCTAAGGGGTTGGTTACACCCCAATTCTTTTATAAATAGCTATGAATAGGTAAAGAAGGGGGACCTGGAGAAGGGAGACTCTGGGAGGGGACCTCTAAAAAAGGGGCTGAAGAGGAGATTCTTGGTGGAGGAATCCAAGAAGTCATAGGCAGAGGGAAGAGTTAGCTCGCCAGAGTTCACCCTCGAAGCTCTTGTAGCCTAAAAAGAGTTCAACTCTTTTTGTTAACTTGCCGAGTTCAAGTTCTTCAAATCTCTTTGAGATTCCATTACTGATAGGAGTTGTGCTACTCCACCAGTAAATCCAAAAGGAGGATTCACAAGAGGAACTTGACGTTCAACCGGTCAATGGGGAACAAGACTCACTCTCCATCACCATGTGAAGAACCCAGTTTTAAATAAAGAGGAGAATCAATCAAAAGATTTTCTCTCTTTTGTAATCGGATTGTATCTGTTGTAATCTTCTATTCAATTAAAATAATTTTGCAATTGTGATTTTCCGACACGTACAAAAGATGGCGACTCCGCTCGGGAAACTTTTTCCTTCTCAACTGACAAGAAATTGGTGGCGTAAGCTGATGTCAAGATGCTTGGATCCACAGTCGAATCGCTTGCGATCAAATTCGACCAAGAGAAGTTAAGCTCCCCCAAAGCTTCGGGAGTCTCCCGTGGAGATAACGTGGCCATCTCCAACATCTCTTCAGAGACCGGTGCCATGACCCACGGTCAAGAGGGTAATAGAGACTAATCTCCCTGCCATCCTTTTATCAAGGCACTTCCAATTCCAGATACGGGGGTTCTTAACAATCTCTGCGACTCAATTGGAATGCCAAGAGACGGCGAAGGCATTGCACTCATCGTCAGCATGTAGGAGTGGTTGCAATAGCATATGTGGCCCGCATTAATGTCTCCCATGAGACCCACGAGGCAATGATGATGAAGGGTCAATCTCGCCATACCTCTCCTCTCTAGACTCCTCAACTCCAGGTTACCGGGGGTCCCCAACAACCCGAGAAGCGTAACCGGAATGCTAAATGTCGATAAAAGCATCATGCACGTCGATAATAGATAGAAAAAACTGAAAAAGTCATATGTTTAGTAGATACGAACGTGGGGCTTAGGCCCACGTTTCTTCTGAGTAGCACGAGACTCGCATCTCAGATCCTCAACGCGAGGCTCGCATTTCTGTAACTGAACACGAAGCCCGCGTTTCTATATTAGAATGCGAAGCTCATGTTTCACCTCACAGACGCGATGTTCAGCAACGCGAGGTCTGCGTCTCTTCCTAAAAAATTCGAGACCTGTGTTTTCGTGCCAAAACGCGAGACTCACGTCTCTTTTGCAGAGAACGAGCCTCATGTTTCCAACAGCAAAACGTGAGCCCCACATCTCTGAGACCTGCGTTTCAGAGTTACGACACAAGATTCATATTCACTCTTCGACGATTAAGGTTACAGCTGAACCAGAAAGGTCTCCAAGAAGCAGTAGTAGTCCGGCTATACCCGGCTGAGTGAAATCTTGTCCCGTACCCTCCTAAGTTCAAAGCTCTGACCCTACGGCCTTCGATGGCAAGGGGTCGTCGAACCAACATATATACTACTTCAAATCCCAAACAAGGAATGTAGTATCAAATGATGTCATCATGGCTCATTTATCCATCGACACCCTCAAGGGGGTTACCTTTGAATGGTTCATGATACTTCCTGCCGGCCCTATCGAGAAATGGGTCAACCTTGAGAAGCTCTTCCCTGATCAAGTTCAACACCACACCTCTGATCAAATAAGTACTCAAAGGGAACACCGATCTCCCTATAAGTTCCCCGTGGAGTTTATACTTCTTTAATCTACAACAGGATTTTAGAAGTTTATCTGTGGAATAACAATCCGATGCCTCTGACGGCTAAGGATAGAGGAAAAAGTTAAATTTTAAGTCCACTGAAAATCCTCGACAAATCATCATGCTGGGGGAATAGCATGGCTAGCCCAACTAAAACGGTAGTTGGTAAAGGCATATCAAATCCGTTGATAGCTGAAGGTTTACTAAAAACCTTGAGGGACCTGATCCCGCCTTCCCCTCCAAAATCCTTTACCAATTCCCATCCATGGAATGGTAGGACCACAAAAAGCCTGTGATGTTTCCCCAGCGAAATAATCACAGATCAAACATGTCAAGTTAACATTATACCTCTGGTATATTCACTGTTAAGTTAACATTAAACCTCTAACAGTGATTTCCCTCAATTTTCCCAGTGGAATAAATTACAAGTCGAATCAGTCATGTTAACATTACACCTCTGACAGTAAGACTTTGATGTATCCCCAGGGGGTAAAATTTCAACTTGTCAATTCTCTTCAATAAAATGACAAGCCCACTCAAAATACTGTTATGGTCAAAATCGCATCTCTAACAGAAGAAAAATCCTGGTCAAGTTAATATTACACCTCTGATTAAAATTTCAACTTATCAATCCTCTTTAAAAGGATGGCGAGTCCACCAAACTGCTCAAATCACAGAATCTCTCAGTCAAGTTAATAGTACACTTTAGACCAAAGGTGCTCATATTGCAATATAAATTGATGTTAAGTTAACACTACACCTATGACAATGATTCTCTTGATTTTCCCACCGAAAACGAAACACTTAATGTTAAGTTAATATCACACCTCTGGCATACATTTCATTGTTAAGTTAATACTACACCTATGACAATGATCTTTCCTTGAGCTTTCTGTCCAAAGCTGAGATGTCAAATGCTAAGTTAAACATGACACCTCTAGCATGCATTTTATTGTTAAGTTAACATTATACCTATGACAATGATTTTCTCTCAATTTTCTCAGTGAAAATGAGACTTTCGTGATGCTAAGTTAATATCACACCTCTGATAATTCAATTTGCTAAATTAAAACCCAAACCCTTCACGTTAACATTACACCTCTAATGGTAAAAATCTCCATGGATCTTCAACAAATCCAATCCCACTTGTCATTCTCCCCAATAGAATGATAGGTCCACTTAAGTTGCGTAGATCGCAAAATTAATGCTGTTATGTTAATATCACACCTCTAACAGTAACTTTACATTTCATTAATTCCCAGCAGAGTTCTAGTCACATTAACACTAAACTTCTGACGATAGACTCGGATATAATTCCTGGCGGATCAAACTCCACTTGTTATTCTCACCAATAGAATAGCAAGTCCACAAAACTTATTCAAAATACAAGTCCAGATCTCACTGTCAAGTTAACATCACACCTCTAAAATACCTTCTCAAATTCCCATAGTAGAGTTATTTAATTTGCTAAGTTAATATCACACCTCTGGCAATTAAAACTCATTCAAAGAAGCTTTGAGCGTGACCTTCGCGTCTCAAGCACAGAGCCGCGTCTCAACGAACTTATGAGTTGCATCTCAACAACAAGTAAAGGATGCGTCTCTACAGCAATTGAGAGTTGCGTCTCTACAACAATTGAGAATCACGTCTCAATTTTGGTGAAGTTCGCGTCTCCACTTGATCAGTGCACCACAACTGTGTCCTCTCCCGTCAAATACAAGGAGTATATCTCTGCTTTTGCAATCAGTCTAACAGTATACTGGCAAGAGTAATTGACAACTCCACCAGTTTAACAGTACACCAAGCAAACTAAGGCTCGTAACAAGTGCTAGATTGAGTTTCTAAGACACTTGTGATGATCTTTCTTGAAGCTTCAAGAAGTTCATCAGTACGCTCATGAAGTTCACCATCCAGATAGGATCAAGCTCAGGGCACCCCAGGAAATTGCCTCGTAAAAGAATTCCAGTCCGATTACAAGAAGCCTAAATTCAATTGAAGTCCAAAGTATTTCGAAATCCATCTCAGTCAACCGTGAAGTTTTGAAAACTTTGGAGGGGTTCTGTAGGCTATCAAAAATTACTAAGGACAAAGCCTCGACATGGACCTTGCGTCCTCTGTCAGACGCAGAGTTTGCCAGACACGGACCTCGCGTCCTCTGTCAGACACGGAGGTTGCATTCTAATATCAGACGTGGAGGTCACCAGACGCGGACCTCACGTCCTCTGTCAGACGCAGAGATTGCATTCCAATCTCAGACGCGGAGGTCACCAGACGCGAACCTCGCATCCTTTGTCAGACGCGGGGTCGTCAGATGTGGACCTCGCATTTCAACTTAAACGCGAGCTTGAGTAGCTCCGTATTCCAACACAGACGCGAGCTTGAGCACCTCCGCGTTCCAACAGAGACGCGAGCCTGTGAGCTCCGCGTCTCAACATCAGAGTAAGGTCCACGTCCAGCGCGAGACCCGCATTTCTGCTGTAACCAATAGCCACGAACTTGGTCAGTTACATCCCATTTTCTCTCCATATAATGAGGAATAACTTCCTATTATGGACATATTTAAGAAGTTGATTACACCCCTCTCATTTGTTGGCCCGAGGCTACAATCACCTGATTTTTAGAGTTTTGATGATTACAAAACATATATAGTTATTTATACTAATCATGTTTAAGTGTTTAAGATTGTTTCAGGGTTCTAAGGATTCAAAATGTTTTCTTCCTTAAAGGAAGGTGGTGTTGACTCAAGTTGACTCAATACGGGATCAAGAATTCAAGTTATTCAACGATGCACATGGAAAAGCCCAAATTGAAAATCATGTAGTCACCTAGAACCATTGTAAGAATTAGTATGTTAAAGAGTAAGGATATGATAATTGTGCTCAAGAAAACACACACACACAAATACACTTTTCAAAATACAAGTTTTTGATTATGTTGGTTTTGGTGCTTGTTTTAAAATATTTCAAATTTCTATATCTAGTTTAAAACATGTATTTCATCTCCTATAGCATGATACTTAAAGCTCAAACTATTTAAAAATATTTCAAAAATATTTCAAAATTCAAAAACCTCTTTCAAATCTGTTTCATGCCTTTACGGTCGATCGGCCGGTCGACCGGTACTGTTTCAGGCCAGATCGGTCGACCGTCCGGTCGACCTGGCCTTATGGCCTTGGGCGTGCACGTCTGTGCACGTCTGCCGGTCGACCGCCAGACCCTGCGATCGAGCGACCGGTCGACCGATTGTATGACCCTAACTCTCGGGTTTTGCCGGTTGACCGAGCCAGTCGACCGACAGTTCTATATTCTGTTTTAAAAATAGCCGACGGTCGACCGGCCGGTCGACCGGAGCCAACGGCTCTTTGCCAAGTGGCTTACCGGTCGACTGGCCGGTCGACCGACAGTTGTCCAGATTGCCCCAACGGCTATATTTTGGATCTATTTTGTTTTCTAGTGTTTCCAATGACTATTTCTTGTTTCCTAGTGGCTAAACTCATCCCTAATGACCTAGTATCAATTATGAATGGTATTTATCCATTTCCTATAAATAGAGGCCATTGATCTTTGGTTTTCAACAAGAAATATTCCCAAGTTTCAAGTGTTTTCAAGAGAAAAGTGTTTCATTGCTTTTCATTTTCAAAGTTCTTTCAATTGCAAAAGTTTTCAGTTGGTTTTAAAGTATCCTTATTCTTTACTACTGAAATTTTCTCTCACTTTACTTCTTGAGCCAAAAATCATATTCCACTCTATAAGAGGTTGTAAAAGAGAGTTTTTTATCTTTTGATTACTAAGTGATTATTGTACTTGTGGCTATACTACCTCTAGACTAGAGGAGTGTGATTGAGGAGTTGGGTACTCCCTAATGATTGTATCCTTTGTGAAAATTATAGTGGATCGGAAATCCTTCTGGGTGAAGGCGGGGACGTAGAGCTAGGTGCTCGAACCTTAAAACAAATCTCTGTGTTTGCGATTGATTTTCTTGTGTCTTTCTCTTTTTATTCATTCATTCTCATATTGTCGATCTATACTCTTACAACAAGATTGCATTGCGCACCTCAAACTCTTATTTAGAGGAATCACGAGAAGATGTTCAGAGCCCGTCACGGGGTATACGGCTTCTAATCTTTCTTTGAGTGATCGTTGCATCATCTCATTTTTAATTTGTGCATTATTTGTATATTGATTAGCACTACACATATTCACCCCCCCTCTAGGTGTAATTTAAATTGGTATCAGAGTAAGGACTCTAGTTTTTTGGCTTCACATCCTTAGAGAGATCCTATAATTTGCTAATCCCTATTTTCATATCTTCATTCATACATTAGTAAAGATGGCCGATAATATTAAGTCCCCTCTCAAATTTGATGGACTCAACTTTCCCATATGGAAAGCTAGGATGAATATATTTTTGCAATCTCTAGGTAGCCGAGTTGCTATGTCTTTGACCAAGCCCTATAGTGCACCCGAAGGTGAGGAGGACACTTGGTCCGATCTTACCTCCATGAAAGTTAATGTAAATGCAAAGGCTCAAATGCCTTACTTTTAGCATTAAATGAGGATGACTTAACACGGGTTATCCATTGCAAATCCGCCTATGAGATTTGGCAACACTTATTGGTCACTCATGAGGGAACATCACAAATCAAGAGAGCTAAAATTGATCTCTTGCGTTCTCAATATGAAAGTTTTAAAATGCAAGAAAATGAATTTATTGATGATATGATTACTAAGTTTACTAAAATCACAAATTCTCTTACTTCTCTAAGTGATGAAATCAACAACGACCAAAAGTTGCGTAAGCTGATTCGTGCACTCCCTCCATCATGGGAAATCAAAGCTACCACCTTGAAGGAATTGAACGACAAAGACGAGATGGAGCTCTAAGCCTTATTGGTAATCTTAAGACTCATGAGATGAAAAAAAAGATTAGAAAAGAAACGGTGCCTCAAAAGAAAAAGTCTATTGCTTTCAAGTCTACCTCCAACATCTCCAATGATGAAGAAGATAAAGAGAACGATGAAGAACTATCTCTTCTTGTGAGAAATGTAAAAAGAATGTATCACAAGAAAAAACTCAACCATAGAAGGCGATGGGAAGGGAAGGAGGAGAAGAAAATCATATGCTGCAACTGTCAAAAACCTGGACACACCATAGCCGAATGTCCATATTTCTTGAACAAGGTATCTTCCTCCATGAAGCAAAAGAAGCCGTTTGTAAAGAAGGCGTTCAAAGCCACTTGAGATTCAGAAAGTGAATCCGAAGATGAAGTTGACACGGCTAATATGTGTTTCATGGCAAATACACCTAAGGTAATTCCCGAACCATCTTATGATGATACTGAAATAAGCAAAGAAGAGCTATTACAAGCTTTCATTGAACTTTCAGAAAATTATGATTCTAAGAAAAAAGAATGTTTGAAATTGAAAAAAAATGAAATGCTTAACAATCATATTACTATTATTACAAGAGAAAAAGATGAATTATCTTCCACTATTATTTTAACACAAAGAGATTTTAATGCATATAGAGTTTCATGCAATGCTAAATATCCTAAATTGATTAAAATGAGATTTCTATGTTAAAAATTAAATAAATGATTTGGGAAATGTTTTAAAAGAGTGTACTTTTAATAATACTAAACTAGAAGAAATGTTTTCAAAGAAACACATGCTCACTTCATATGTTCAACATAATAAACCATCACATGCTAAAACTCCACATGTTCATCATGCTAAAACATTACATGTCAATCATGCTAAAACACCTCATGTTCACAAATCACATGTTAATAAACCACATGGTCATTATGCTTTTAAATATTGAAAAATTTATAAATGTATTTATTGTGGCTGAAATGGTCATTTAGCCAAATTTTGTTATTATCATATAAATAGTATGAATAATCATGTTTGGGTTCGAAACACTAACATTTTAGGACCCAAGAAAATGTGGGTACTAAAATCAACCATTCAATCATTTGATATAGATACACACCAAGACTCAAAGACGTAAAGAGCGGTGGTACCTTGATAGTGGTTGCTCACGACATATGGCATAGGACATCAACAATTTCACAACCCTATCAAAGTATGTTGAAGGTGGCACCGCTACCTTCGGAGATGACTCCTAGAGCACCATCATCGGTATAGGTAACATCAAGATTGGTACATCTCCTTTGATTGAAAATGTAGTTCTTATTGATGGGCTTAAACATAATTTACTTAGTATTAGTCAACTATGTGATCGCGGTTCCAAAGTTATTTTTGATGAATCTTCTTGCAATATTTATGATTGTAAAACCATGAATGCATTCTCACTGGATTTCGTGAAAATAACGTCTACACTATTGATATGCTTAATTTGGATTGCACTACAAAATATTTAAATGCTTCTGATGAGATTTCATGGTTATGGCATAGAAGATTAGGCCATGCTTCTTTGATCATCTTTCGAGAATCAATTCTAAGGAATCGGTGCAGGGTATTCCTCATTTGAAGTTTGAGAAGGACAGCATTTGTGATGCATGCCAACTTGGAAACAAACCAAGACCTCTTTCAAACTAATCAAGGATATATGACATCTAGGCCATTAGAATTGATTCACATGGATCTATTTGGACCAACTAAAATAAGTTTAAATGGTAATAAATATGTATTTTTTTAGTCGATGATTTCTCTCGTTTCACATGGATTTTCTTTTGGAGTATAAAGATCAAACTTTTTCACATTTTAAGATTTTTTGAAAAAGGGTTGAAAAAGAAAAAGGTCTTTCGATTTTACGCATAAGAAGTGAAAGAGGTGGTGAGTTTGTCAACCAACTCTTTATGACTTATTGCGATGAAAATAGAATGAAGCATGAAATGTCATGTCCTAGAACTCCACAACAAAATGGAGTTGTTGAATGGAAGAATAGAACTCTTCAAGAAATGGCTAGGACCAAGATAATTGAATACGGGCTCCCTCAATATTTATGGGCCGAGGCCGTAAACACTGCATGCTATTTATCGAACCGAATTTACCTTTGTAAAAATACTTCCAACACTTCCTTTGAAGTGTATCATTTGAGAAAACCAAATGTTTCGTATTTTAAAGTTTTTAGATGTAAATGTTTTGTTTTGAACACCAAAGATAATTTGGGAAAATTTGATATTAAGGCTTTTGAAGTAATTTTGTTGGCTATTCTAGCACTAGCAAATCATATAGAGTGTTCAATAAATCTTCTCTTACAATTGAAGAACCTATGCATGTTAAGTTTGAAGAGTCTAATGCATTTATTAAGAATGTTGTAGAGATTGATTCTTTAGGTGAAGACATGGAGAAAATATCATTGATGGACTCACCCATCCAAGAAGACAAGCAAAAACCAAATGGTGATATTGAAAAGGATGAAGAGGAAGTTCAAAAGGATGAAGTGCCATCACAATCACTTCCTAAAGATTGATACGTTACAAATCATCCCAAAGATCTCATCATAGGTGATATATCAAAGGGGGTAACCACTCGCTCCAAACTCCATGATTTGTGTGGGCATTATGCATTCATATCTCATTTTGAACCCAAAAATATCCTCGAAGCCGAGGGTGACTCATATTGGTTGCTTGCTATGTAAGAAGAGCTCAATCAATTTGAGCGCAACCAAGTTTGGCATCTTATTCCTAGACCCCATGATAGACCAATTATTAGTACTAAGTGAATTTTTAAGAACAAGTAGGATGAGTCAGGAAATGTTGTTAGGAATAAAGCTAGGCTAGTGGCCCAAGGTTACACCCAAGTTGAAGGAATCGACTTTGAGGAGACCTTTGCATCCGTAACACGGCTAAAAGCCATACGGATCACACTAGCTTATGCATCCTATAAAAATTTTAAACTTTTTCAAATGTATGTAAAAAGTGCATTTTTAAATGGTGTTATTGAAGAGGAAGTATATGTTGAACAACCCCCCGGTTTTGTTGATCATACACATCTAAATTTTATTTTCAAACTAGATAAAGAATTGTATGGTTTAAACAAGCTCCAAGAGCTTGGTATGAAAGACTTTCTTCTTTTCTTTTATCAAATGATTTTGTAAAGGTCAAATAGACACCACTTTATTTACTAAACATGCTGGCAGTGAAATTCTTATTGTACAAATCTATGTTGATGATATCATATTTGCTTCTACTAATGAATCTCTTTGTAAGGCGTTTGATCATGTATGCAGCATGAATTTAAAATGTCTATGATGGGTGAATTGAACTATTTTCTTGGACTCCAAATCAAGCAAAGGAGTGATGGGATCTTCATAAGTCAAGTCAAGTACACTAAGAAACTCATCAAGAAATTTGGACTTGAAGGCTCAAAAACTTGCAACACTCCCATGGCTACCACTACCAAGCTTGACAAGGATGACTAAGGTAAGAGTTTAGACATAAAATTATATAGAAGCATGATTGGTAGTTTGTTATATTTAATGGCTAGTGAAAGATCACCTAGAGGGGGGGTGAATAGGTGATTATGCTAATTTAATGAACTCAATGCGGAATTTAAAACTTAATGCAATACACTCAAGTGCAATCAACAAGTGATGCACACACAACCAAGCCAAGCAATTATGAATGCACAATATGAATAGTTGCAAGGCACAAAGTAAAGAGAGAGATAGAGAGAGAGAGTCAATGGATTAAGCGCAAACAACAAGATATGTTACGAGGTTCGAGCACCCAGCTCTACATCTCCGCCTTCGACACACGAAGGATTTCTAATCCACTAGCAAGTCCACAAAGAACTCTCACAAGGAGTACCCAACTCCTCTCTTTACAACCACAACCTCCTCCTTGAGGCAAGCTCCAATCCAACAAAACAATCACCTCACAACTTGAGGGATTAGCACAAAGCAAACACAAGGATCACCTCACAACTTGAGGGATACAACCCAAGGCACAAAGCCAAACAAAGATTGGGCTTTTAACTTGGTGGTCTAAACAACAACCACAAATAATTTTTTTTCTCCCACACAAAGATCCTATAGAAAAGATAGTAGATTTTAGCTCAAGTGTGGAGAAAACCAAGGGATTTGAAACCAGCAACTCAAAGAAAATCTTTGGGAAATAATAGAAATGAAGATAGTGAAGTTCAAACAAAAGCTTTTCCCAAAATCCCTTTTCTTTGATTTTTCAAACCCTAATAAAAACACCAAAAAGATTGTTCAATTTGAATCCAAAAACCTCTTTTGATTGCAGCAAAAACACCAGAGAGAATGAAAATATTTGCCCAAAAATTCTTAGAGAAAAAACTCTTTCAAATGGGGTATTTATAGGAAATCTAGAAACTAGCCGTTGGCAGTAGATTTTGCCAAAATAGCCCTGCCGGTCGACCGCACGGTCGACCGTCCAACGGTCATATTCTGACCGTTGACAGCTACCGGTCGACCGCCCGGTCGACCCAAACAAACAGAGAGCAAACTGCTCTCAGTCGGTCGACCGCACGGTCGACCGGCTACAAGTGTAGCCAGCGTGCACGTATCCGTGCACGTCGGTCGACCCTGACGGTCGACCGGCTACATGGTGCGGTCGACCGTTAGGGTCGACCGACCTAGCCTGGCAGACACTGTATAGGTCAGAAAAACAGAGGAAATAAATATCCAATAAATTCTTGTAAACTATTAAAAATCCAAAAAATAGTTTTTGACAATTTGCATTGATATATGAACATATGATAAAAGTTTTGACTCAAATATCAAGCAATTAAAAATATTTTTGTATCTTACAATATTTCCCAAAAACTAGAAACTGTATTTTCTAAACTAGGATTCTTGAATAGAAAATACACTTTGTGCAAAACTCATTCAAATACAAAAACATGATATTTAAACTCTTTGAAGCATGATGCATATGGATAGAAATCCAATATACATGAAACATATACATATCATAGTTTTTGTCTTTAATTCCAAAATATGTTTTGTCAAAAATACCAAAACATAAAACACATGAATAAGTAAGTCAAAACTAAGTTTGTTTAGGAAATTAAGCATGCATGTATGTAGAACAAATCTAACATACATTAAACCATATAAACTTGTTTTGATATAATATCTATTCATGAAAACCAAGATCGGTTAGACCTAAAACCGAAAAACCGAAAACCAATATTCAAAACATGAAACGTGTGTGTTGTGAACTTGAGCATTATCATACTATTCTAATCTTTACAATTTGGATCTAAACACAAAACTAAATTATGGTACCGAAGTCTTCTTGTAGAGCGCAATCTCCAAGCCGACTCGATCCAAAACTCCTTGATCCACCGAGCAAGTGCTATATATGATCTTTGAAGCTCGGGCTCTTGAATCAACTTGTGAAAGCTTCCAAATCATCTTGTTGAAGCTAATCACCAACTAATAACTCGATTAATGATCTGAAACTAAAATCACAAGATTATTAGTACACATAACTATATGAGTTAATCATCATCAAAACTAGGGTGGAAGGCCTTTGGGCCAACAATCTCCCCCTTTTTGATGATGACAAAACTCATGGAGTTATATATGCATGGATTAAAGTTAAGCTTCAAAGAAGCTCCCCCTTAACTCATGCATAAACAAATAAACAATAAATAATATGCAATGAATATCAAACATGAAACATGAAACATGCATATCTATGCATAAACAATAAAGGTTCTAGATACCAATGAAATGTTTAAAACAGAACATGCTCTAGATACCAATTACAAAACATGCTTTAGATACCAATTAAAATTAAACTAAATTAAACTTAATATATGCAAAACAAAAACATGCATGCATATATAAACCCAAAATACTTCTCCCCCTTTTTGTCAATCATCACAAAGGGGTAAAAACTAAAACAAAACAAAATCTTCTCTCTTTTAATACAAAGAATCAATCTTCAATAAGGGTAAAAGCAAAACCAAATCAATAATTTTTCTCCCCCTTTTTGTTCGAAACAACGAATCAAAAAAAATAATATTTTCCCCTTTTTGTCTAAAACAAAAACAAAACCAATAGGGGTGACAATCAATTAAGGTACCAATTGAAAATATGTCAAAGAATAACATCTTGATATCAATTGAAAGGAAACACACAAACAAAAAATATTGATACCAATTTTAAGCAAAAACATATGAAAATCTTGATACCAATTTGAAATTAAACATAATGAATTTTGAATGTCTAAAACACAAATTTTTGATACCAATTGTAAATATTTTTCATTTTGAACATATGATACAAATTTGAAATTTTCAATCATAAAGTAAGGGAGTGGGAATCAAATACCAATTGAAAGATAAAATCAAATTTTCTCCCCCTTTATGAAATACCAACTAAAATAATGTTTAGGCTTGATACCAATTTTAAAGTAATCAATTGAAACAAGATTGAAGCTCAAGCACTAGCATAAACAAGATTTTGTGCTTAAAGATATAGAGATATAATAAGCACAAATAAAACATATATATGTATGAAAAATAGATACCAATAGAAATTGATATTCTTGGAATTGAAAGCATACATACATACAAAATATATATGAGTATACAAGAAATGTCAAGATTGATACCAATTGAAAGAATTCAATGATACCAATTGAAATAACAATAAGATCAAATGTATATCTCATATAACTACCTCCCAATCATGGTTCAAGTTTTAAATGATTTTTATTTTAAGGCATACATGAACATGATCTCCCATCCATCCTCCCATTGAGGGTAGGGGTTTTCAAAAATAGATTTGAAAATGTAGTATGTTTGAAAATCTCTACCATAGTGAAGAATACGAACTAGTTATAGGAAAAACTTTTAAAACTAGTACGAAATCCTTCAAGCAAGGAATAAAACAAATTGTTTTTCATGAAACACATGTAAATCACATGATCACTAAAAACTCAAAATCCATAAAGTCCATATCATAGTCTCATATCGAATTCTCATGAAAACAAATCATGAGTAAACTAATAAAGTGAGTGTACAAGTATAACGTGACACATATCAATCATGAAAATATTCAATTAAGCTCATATGAAATTCCTTGAAAACATGAAATTCATCTAAGATGTGAAATCACCAATTGAAATCATCTTAAAAACATGAAATTCATTATAAATGTGAAATCACCTAGCAAACATGAAATTCATTCAAACGATTTAAACTTCAAGGCATATGTATGTCATGTACAAACTAAAGTATACATACATATCCTAAACACAATGAGACCACAAAAGTATATACATGAAGGCACGTCGCTCAAGGATGTATATGTATAAATGATAGTTTGGACAAGATGGACATATACATGAAGTTAAAACAAAAAAATGATGAATACAAGTCAAATGCAAGAATCATCAAAACTAGACTATACTAGTACATCAAGTGAATACAAATGAGCGTTCAAGCACAAACATATATAAAGGTCTATTTGTAGCTCACTAGTTGTACAAGTATAAATCCTAGTCTTAATGAAAACTTATCATTCAATCAAGTAGTCAAAACATGAAGCATGAAACGGGAATCATAACCCAACATGATAAACATAATAATCAAAACATGAATTATTAAAACAAAAAGTCATAGTCAACCATATGATTAGCATGACAAAAACATGTGCATTAGATCTATGATTAACATGATAGCTAAAACATAAGAGAAAAATATGGGTCCATACTAAACATGGGTGTCTCAACAACTAATCATGTAAAGCATAAGTCTAATAAACATTGCAAATGTCATACTAATCATGAAACAATAAACATGATACAACAAAACAAAAATCATAAAATTATAAACATCCAAATGGTCATAATGCATATGCATGTGCATTAGATCTAGGGCATACATGTTAGTTTAAACAAGGTGAGAACACTAAATATAGATCCATATAAAACATGGGTGCTCAAGTAACTAAACATGTATAGCACTAATCTAATTAACATGACATAAGCATAATGAACAATAAACCAAGACATGCTATGAATAGATGAACATGAAAAGCATGCAAAAAAAATGAGAGTTAAAGAATGATACCAAATCCAATGAAGGTGCATCTCTAGTTCTCCAAACCACGGTGGTCCTCCCACCAAATTCCCTTGAGAGTGAAGCATCCAAATGGTTCTCTTTTAGGCTTAGAATGCATCCACCTCAAGGCACCAATACTCTCACGTGATGCGAGAGCTCCCACCTACATCAAAAAGCATAGAGGTGATCTTTGGTACCCATTTTCTTTTGGGTCCACGGGGTTAGTATCTTTTCTAACCCAAACAAGATTAGTTGCTAAATTTTCATGATAAATACGATCATAACAAAATATAGCAAGGTGACCTTGTCGACCACAATGTGTACATGTGTACACATGAGCATACATGTAATGATGGTGACCGTGGGAAGCATGTGTATGCCGTGTAGGGTGTGCATGCAAAGATGGACCTTGTTTCTTGCGAACCAAGGTTTCCAAACGTGAATGATTCAATGTGCATTGGCTCAAAGTGGAGCCCAAACATTCAACACTCATCTTCAAAACATTTATATCATTTTCAATGGTGGAAGATAAAGTGGAGCATGCAATAGGAGTGCTAGAAGAAGAAGCTACACTAGCATGACAAACATGAATATCAATCTCATTTTGCAAAGATTCATTTTTCTTTAAAATAAGATCAAGTTCTTTTGTAATAGAATCAATTTTATTTTTCAAACAAGGTTATCTTTTAAAACAAAATCCAATTTAGAAGATAAAACCTCATTGTTTTTCACAACATCATTACAATTACTTTTGTTTTTTAAAATCTCAATCTCATCAAGGGCAAGGTCTAGTTGAGATCTTAGTGAGTCACGTTCACTAGTGATCTCTTCCTTTTCTTGCAAAACTAATTCAAAATTAGAACACAAATCCTTTAATTCATTTTTCAAAACAAGGTTGTCCTCTTTCAAAAGATTGTGTTTTTCCAATAAATTTTCAAGCTTTTGAGCAAGTTCCAAATTTAAAGTTTGAACTTCAAAACAACCATGGCAATAGGAACTAGAGCTATCATCTAATTGAGAATCCGATTGTACCTCAAGGGAGTTATTCCCTTGGACCATGAGGCAACGCTCTTCAGACTTTTCTCTCATAGATCTCCTCATCTTGTTGATAATCCTTGGAAGCTCGGGAGACGTTAATAAGCTCCAAACTGCAAAAGCCGAGTCATAACGATCAAACACCGGTAAAAGATATTCACTAAGAGATGCTCTAAGTGCTCTAAGTGCTAATGCATTAGCCTTTTTATGCTTGCTACTATTAGGGAATGATTCTATAGTGGAGGCTTGATAAACTAGATGTCCTAGACTTTTCAATGGCTACTCATATTGGCCTTCCAAGCATCAAGTCTAATATGGTCAAACATAGGAGGGCTATCCATGAGAGCAAATTAAATGAGTGCAAATGAACAATGCAAATGAAGATTAGCAAACCAAGATCTCACTCCTAGGTGGTTAAACCTAAATATCAGGAGCACTAGCTCTGATACAAATTGTAAAGATCACCTAGAGGGGGGGTGAATAAGTGATTATGCTAATCTAATGAACTCAATGCGGAATTTAAAAACTTAATGCAATACACTCAAGTGCAATCAACAAGTGATGCACACACAACCAAGCCAAGCAATTATGAATGCACAATATGAATAGTTGCAAGGCACAAAGTAAAGAGAGAGATAGAGAGAGTCAATGGATCAAGCGCAAACAACAAGATATGTTACGAGGTTCAAGCACCCAGCTCTACATCCCCGCCTTCGACACATGAAGGATTTCTAATCCACTAGCAAGTCCACAAAGAACTCTCACAAGGAGTACCCAACTCCTCTCTTTACAACCACAACCTCCTCCTTGAGGCAAGCTCCAATCCAACAAAACAATCACCTCACAACTTGAGGGATTAGCACAAAGCAAACACAAGGATCACCTTACAACTTAAGGGATACAACCCAAGGCACAAAGCCAAACAAAGATTGGGTTTTTAACTTGGTGGTCTAAACAACAACCACAAACAATTTCTTTCTCCCACACAAAGATCCTATAGAAAAGATAGTAGATTTTAGCTCAAGTGTGGTGAAAACCAAGGGATTTGAAACCAGCAACTCAAAGAAAATCTTTGGGAAATAATAGAAATGAAGATAGTGAAGTTCAAACAAAAGCTTTTCCCAAAATCCCTTTTCTTTGATTTTTCAAACCCTAATAAAAACACCAAAAGGTTGTTCAATTTGAATCCAAAACCTCTTTTGATTGCAGCAAAAACACCAGAGAGAATGAAAATATTTGCCCAAAAATTCTTAGAGAAAAAACTCTTTCAAATGGGGTATTTATAGGCAAATCTGAAACTAGTCGTTGGCAGCAGATTTTGCCAAATAGCCCTGTCGGTCGACCACACGGTCGACCGTCCAACGGTCATATTCTGACCGTTGACAGCTACCGGTCGACCTCCCGGTCGACCCAAACAAACAGAGAGCAAACTGCTCTCAGTCGGTCGACCGCACGGTCGACCGGCTACAAGTGTAGCCAGCGTGCACGTATCCGTGCACGTCGGTCGACCCTGACTGTCGACCGGCTACATGGTGCGGTCGACCGTTAGGGTCGACCGACCTAGCCTGGCAGACACTGTATAGGTCAGAAAAACAGAGGAAATAAATATCCAATAAATTCTTGTAAACTATTAAAAATCCCAAAAATAGTTTTTGACAATTTGCATTGATATATGAACATATGATAAAAGTTTTGACTCAAATATCAAGCAATTAAAACTATTTTTGTATCTTACAATATTTTCCAAAAACTAGAAACTGTATTTTCTAAAACTAGGATTCTTGAATAGAAAATACACTTTGTCCAAAACTCATTCAAATACAAAACATGATATTTAAACTCTTTGAAGCATGATGCATATGGATAGAAATCCAATATACATGAAACATATACATATCATAGTTTTTGTCTTTAATTCCAAAATATATTTTGTCAAAATACCAAACATAAAACACATGAATAAGTAAGTCAAAACTAAGTTTGTCTAGGAAATTAAGCATGCATGTATGTAGAACAAATCTAACATACATTAAACCATATAAACTTGTTTTGATATAATATCTATTCATGAAAACCAAGATCGGTTAGACCTAATACCGAAAAACCGAAAACCAATATTCAAAACATGAAACGTGTGTGTTGTGAACTTGAGCATTATCATACTATTCTAATCTTTACAATTTGGATCTAAACACAAAACTAAATTATGGTACCGAAGTCTTCTTGTAGAGCGCAATCTCCAAGCCGACTCGATCCAAAACTCCTTGATCCACCGAGCAAGTGCTATATATGATCTTTGACGCTCGGGCTCTTGAATCAACTTGTGAAAGCTTCCAAATCATCTTGTTGAAGCTAATCACCAACTAATAACTTATTAATTATCTAAAACTAAAATCACAAGATTATTAGTACACATAACTACATGAGTTAATCATCATCAAAACTAGGGTGGAAGGCCTTTGGGCCAACAGCTAGTAGGCCGGATATTATGTTTAGTGTGTGTCTTTGTGCTAGATTCCAATCTTGCCCTAAAGAATCCTACTTGATTATGGTAAAACACATTATTTGATACCTTAAGGGCACTATTGGAATAGGTCTATGGTATCCGAAGACCGGACACTTCTCAATGACGAGTTTTTTCGGTTGCCGACTATGCGGGTTGTAGTAGATAGGAGAGTACAAGTGGAACATGTCAATTTCTCAGTAATTGTCTTGTTTAATGGTCTTCCAAGAAATAAAATTCGCTAGCCCTCTCAGCCGCCGAGGTGGAGTATGTTGCGACGGGGGCATGTTGTGCTCAAGTCCTTTGGATGAAACATACTCTCTTGATTATGACTTGCCTTATGACCATATTAAAATATTTTTTTGATAATACTAGTACAATTTATATGACCAAGAATGCAAATGAACATATTAAGACTAAGCACATAAAGATTAGATATCACTTTCTTAGGGATCATTTTGAGAAAGATATTGATATTGATTATGTTTCTACTGATTTTCAACTTGCCGATAGTTTTACTAAACCATTAGATTATAACATATTTTCCTTTATTTGTGGTGAATTAAATGTTTGTGTTATAGATTCATGAGTTTTTTATAAATACTCTTCAAACATATTATTGACATAACCCTTTTTGATGCATGACAAAAAGGGGGAGAAAAGTTTTGAGTTATTTCTTTGCATTCTTTAAATATACTTGTTTGTTACATTCTTTAAATATACTTGAGAGATAGCATGATTTGAGGGGAGCTTTTTCAAGCTCCTTTCCTTTTTTTTTGTTTTGAAATAACTTATATGTTTTGTAATCATCAAAGGGAGAGATTGTTGGCCCAGGTTATAATCACCCGATTTTTAGAGTTCTGATGATTACAAATATATATAGTTATTTGTACTAATCATGTTTAAGTGTTTAAGATTGTTTCAGGATTCTAAGGATTCAAAATATTTTCTTCCCTAAAGGAAGTGGTATTGACTCAATACTGAATCAAGAATTCAAGTTATTTAACGATGCATATAGAAAGCCCAAATTGAAGATCTTGTAGTGATCTAGAACCTTTGTAAGTATTAGTATGTTAAAGAGTAAGGATATGATAATTGTGCTTAAGAAACACACATACACAAAGTACACTTTTCAAAATACAAGTTTTTGGTTATGTTAGTTTGGTGCATGTTTTAAAATATTTCAAATTTCTATATCTAATTTAAAACATGTATTTTATCTCTTATAGCATGATACTTAAACCTCAAACCATTCAAAAATATTTCAAAATTCAAAAACCTCATTCAAATCTATTTCAGGCCTTTATGGTCGACCGGCCGATCGACCAGTACTGTTTAAGTTCAGATCGGTCGACCATCCGGTCCCGGGCCTTATGGCCTTGGGCGTTCACGTCTGTGCACGTCTGCCGGTCGATCGCCAGACCCTGCGGTCGACCGATCGGTCGACCAATCGGTCGACCGACTGCATGACCCTAACTCTCGGGTTTTGCCGGTCGACCGGGCCGGTCGACCGACAGTTCTATATTCTGTTTTAAAAATAGCCGGCGGTCGACCGGAGCCAATGGCTCTTTGCCAAGTGGCTTGCCGGTCGACTGGCCGGTCGACCGACAGTTGTCCAGATTGCCCCAACGGCTATATTTTGCATCTGTTTTGTTTTTTAGTGTTTCCAATGGCTATTTCTTGTTTCCTAGTCGCTAAACTCACCCCTAATGACCTAGTATCAATTATGAATGATATTTATGCATTCCCTATAAATGGAGGTCATTGGTCTTTGGTTTTCAACAAGAAATATTCCCAAGTTTCAAGTGTTTTCAAGAGAAGAAGTGTTTCGTTGCTTTTATTTTCAAAGTTCTTTCAATTGCAAAAGTTTTGAGTTGGTTTTCAAGTCTCCTTAGCCTTTACTACTAAAATTTTCTCATTTTACAAAATCATATTCCACTCTATAAGAGGTTGTAAAAGAGAGCTTGTGGTCTTTTGATAGCCAAGTGATTATTATACTTGTGGCTACACTACCTCTAGACTAGAGGAGTGTGATTGAGGAGTTGGGTACTCCCTAGTGATTGTAATCCTTTGTGGAAATTATAGTGGATCGGAAATCCTTCTGGGTGAAGGCGGGGACGTAGAGCTGGGTGCTCGAACCTCGAAACAAATCTCTGTGTTTGCGATTAGTTTACTTGTGTCTTTCTCTTTCTATTCATTCATTCCCATATTCTCGATCTATACTTTTACAATAAGATTGCATTGCGTACCTCAAACTCTTATTTAGAGGAATCACGAGGAAGAAGTTCAGAGCCCATCACGGGGTATACGGCTTCTAATCTTGCTTTGAGTGATCGTTGCATCATCTCATTTTAATTTGTGCATTATTTTATATTGATTAGCACTACACCTATTCACCCCCCTCTAGGTGTAATTTCACCATTATGGAGAGATCTAAGGGGTTGGTTACACCCCAATTCTTTTATAAATAGCTATGAATAGCTAAAGAAGGGGAGACCTGGGAAGGGGAGACTCTGGGAGGGGACCTGGAGAAGGGAGACTTTGGGAGGGGACCTCTAAAAAAGGGACTGAAGAGGAGAGTCCTTGTGGAGAAATATAAGAAGCCGTAGGCAGAGGGAAAAGCTACCTCGTCAGAGTTCGGCCTTGAAGCTCTTGTAGCCTAGAAAGAATTCAACTCTTTTTGTTAACTTACTGAGTTCAAGTTCTTCAAATCTCTTTGAGGTTCCATTACTGATAGGAGTTGTGCTACTCCACCAGTAAATCCAAAAGGAGGATTCACAAGAGGAACTTGACATTCGGCCGGTCAACAGGGATCAAGACTCACTCTCCACCGCCACGTGAAGAACCCAGTTTTAAATAAAGAGGAGTATCAATCAAAAGATTTTCTCTCTTTTATAATCGGATTGTATCTGTTGTAATCTTCTATTCAATTAAAAGAATTTACAATTGTGATTTTTCGACGCGTACAAGGCCCAAAAATAATTTGAAAACATGATGGCCTCATCATGTCCACAAATTTCTAAAATTCATATAGTTTTTTTCCAGCACCACTCAAAAAAATCATGTGAAAAAAATTATGGACTTCGTATAAGAAACTGAGCGAATAATGCAAAATATGATTGAGTTCCCATGTCCATCAGATGTTCAATTGACTCAAGATCATGTTATTTTGGAAATCCAGCTTTAATTTCATCATACCAACCTAACTTGACCAACATCAATTCTTGATAGTTTGAGAAGTTATCCATTTCTTGAAATTGAACTTGAAGATGATGTGAACCTGAGCTTCAATTTAGTGATTCGAGTCCAATCTTGGAATCAATATCTACTCCTGCAGTGTTACCTAAATTAAGTAACGTTCTTGAGCTAGTTTTGATTTTTCTGAACTTGAATCGATCATTTCACCCATTCACATTCCTTCTGTGGACAAAATTAAGATTCAGTTTTGTTACATCCATTTGAACTTGCCTAAAATTTTGAGAACCACCTTGACATTTTAGCAAGTTATTCTTTTCCTAAAATTGAACTTGAGCTTGATCCTTAACTCAAATTGGTAATTCATTTCACTTTTTGATTCAATAATGACTTTGGTATTTTTACCAGATTTTTTCTCTATTCCGGAGTCAACATTGAATCCAGTATCAGTACACCATAAAATTGAATCACCATATCTTATGATCACACTTCATTGATGGGGAAAGTGTGTGAACATCAATTTTTTAGTCTGGACCCTATTTTTGAACTAATTTCGACTCCCCCTTTTGAATCTCGACTTGATCTGAGCCAAATTTCTGAGTCAATATCGATTTTTGCTCCTATTCCATTTGCGTCCAAATCAATCATCTCCAAAGTCACTTCATTGTTAGATAAGGATGTTGAAGAAAAATGACTCAGTAATTTGTTTAAAAGTTAGAAATTAGTTGGGAATAATTTTTTAAATAAGATCATTCAGTCAGTCATTCTTTTAGTGGGTCATATTAGAGAGGTCACTGGTGGATTTCTGTAAGATCCATGATTTTTTGACTGAGTAACAACGCTTGGCCAAATCAAACCACCACCAGAGCCACCTTCATGAGGTAATTTTTCTTCCTTTTCATTTGTTTCATGTATATACACATTCACGAAGTATTAAGGACAATGAATGAGATAAGTGTGGGGGAGGGTTTACTAACGTTTTTTAGTTTTAAATTTTCTTTCTTTTACACTTCTTTTTAGAAAATGTTTAAAATTTTATTTTGTATAGAAACTCTTTTCTTTTCTTTTACAAAACTTTTTGAATTAAGAGAAATAATTTTGATTTATTTTTAAGAAAATTAAAATTATCTTAGGAATTAAGAAGACCTAAAATTATAAATTTTAAGCTAAGTCAAAATAATAGATCTTATTTAAATTTTAGGATAAGGAAGTAAGATTGGAAGATAATTTGATCTTGAATTTTTGCCTTAGATATATGCACTTCACACTTACACATTTTTTGGGATTGAAACAAAGACTGAAGATGCCATAAAAAAATATAAAAAAATGATGATAAAATCACTTATTGAAGTCGGGTAAGTATGCCTCAGGAAGCTTGATTATTCACGCTTAAAATGGTGGATAAAAACAAAATAATTTTCTTTTGTTTTGTGACCTTGTTTACTCGAGTCCTTAGTTCAACAGATATTTCCTCATCTGGTGCCCTAAAATTATCTAGTTTGGGAGTTACCGGCTAAAGGCTCACTACTCGGGTAAGCTTGAAAGCCTAAGAAAACTAAGAGAAGAAAAAAAGATAATATAAATAAATGACATGAAAGTTAGAGTCAATATTTCAAAAATCTTCACTGTTCACAAAGTGCATATTTTTCTAAGAGTTTTATGAAAGATCAAAGAATTAATTTAATTTTAAATTCTTATATTTAATTTATAACAAGATTTTGCATTTTGACTTACTTTAAGAAAAAATATTTCTGGTTAACCTACGACCTTGGATCACTTAAATTTTTGTAAAAATATTTTAACACTTTTTTATTTCAAAATACGTTTTCAAAATACTAAAATTTGATTTTTTTCTTAATGGATTTTGTGGGTATATCCGCTGAAAACCCTCAGGAGATAAAACTCCTCCTCTAGGGGAAACCTAGAGATTTAACGGCTTGTTACACACGCTTAGTGCAATCGCATCACCTGCGAAATTGGTGTAATAATCTTCTTAGTTAGTTTTTCTGTTTGCTCAGGACGAGTAAAAGATATGTGTGGGATGCGATTAGTCTCTAAAATTGTATATTTCATACAACGTCTTGACATTTATTTAATATTAAATCCTGTTAATAATACTTCTCTTGCATATTTTTAGGTCCATGATATGAAATGAAGAAGAAGCTCAAAAATCTCATTTAATTGGGGATTAAAAGCCTACAAGAATGGCCATTGACTTTGAAGGACGGTTTCATCAGAACGGGGACCCGAATTCAGAAACCAGGATGTACAATCGACAGGGGGACAAGCGGGCAGCGCGCAGCAGGCGGCATCGCGCGCGCTGTCCTAGCGTTGCCATGGAAACGCGATAATTGCCACGTTTCCACAACAATATCATGGAGCCGCGCGTCGTGATTTGACGCGTCGCCTATAAAAGCCCTAGGATTTTCAGAGCTGGGGAAGGAGAAGTTGTTGGCCCAGAGGCCTTCCACTCTAGTTTTGATGATGATTAACTCATGTAGTTATGTGTACTAATAATCTTGTGATTTTAGTTTCAGATCATTAATCAAGTTATTAGTAAGTGATTAGCTTCAACAAGATGATTTGGAAGCTTTCACATGTTGATTCAAGAGCCCGAGCGTCAAAGATCATATATAGCACTTGCTCGGTGCATCAAGGAGTTTTGATCGAGTCGGCTTGGAGATTGCGCTCTACAAGAAGACATCGGTACCATAGTTTAGTTTTGTGTTTAGATCCAAATTGTAAAGATTAGAATAGTATGATATGCTCAAGTTCACACACACACGTTTCATGTTTTGAATATTGGTTTTCAGTTTTTCGGTTTTAGGTTTAACCGATCTTGGTTTTCATGAATAGATAAATCAACAAGTGTAACACCCCGCTCCCGGAATACGTACTTAGTTGCGTATTCAGATTTTTCGATCGTATTTTTCGATTTACTTCCTATATTTATTTTGTATTATGAATTATTTATATGATCGTTTTGTCTTGGATCCGGATTCGTGGACTCAGAGTCTGCTCTTTTCTGAACCAGGGACCCGATCCTAGTGTCTTACTCAATTTGGTCTTTCTGGTATTCAGATTTGACCGATTTCAGTTTCAAACATCATTTTCCAATATTTTAGATTTTCTATGATTTTCTGGAATTTTTCTGAATTAAATGGAAATCTTCAAACCGGTGTCGACCAGCACCGCTGACCGATTCCTGGATTTTTAATTTATAAATGGAGTCAAATTTTGAGAAACACTTTCCATGTTTGCTTAGAATAATTTTACTACCTTAATTCATTTTTGGGAATTTTCATAATTTATCAGATTTCTGCCAGATTTGGTGCGACCGATATTGGCGGCCGATTCCAAGATTTTTAATTTAAAAACTATAAATAATTTCTTGAAATGGATTTTACCGTGATTCTTAGAATAATATTCTTGATTTTTGAGAATTTTTGCGGGTCGTTCCGAGATACTTGATTTTCGGACGATTTCGGTATTTTTCCGAAAGTTCTCTGCATCCGCAACCGAATCCCGGGAATCCGCTACTTTAATTATTTTCACTTTTTCTTTCAAAAAAATATCTTTCTCTTTTCATTTTCTTTTCCTTTTTCCTTTTCTTTCCTTCCTTTTTCTTCCACCAAATTCTCCAAACTTCTCCATTCTTCCATTATCTTCTACATTCTTCCTCCAAAATATCTCCTTTCCTCCAAAATATCTTCTCCAAAATATCCAACTCCTCTCCCATCACCATGGCCGGCCAAAGAGCCACCTCACCTCTCCATTTTTTACAAAAAACCCCTCCTTAAAATATTTTTACATCTCCTTCACAATTCCAAATCCTATATAAACCTTTCCTTCTCCTTTCAACTTCATTTTCTCTTCACCAACACCTTAACCACCACCAACTCCTCCTTCATCTCCACACAACAACAACCACTACAACTTCTCCAACTCCTTACCTCATCTTCTTCCTCCTCCATCTCCATGTAAACCACCACAAACTCCAACAACTCCACCAAAGCCTCCACCTTCTCCTTTACCTTTTCCAAAAATACCACCACCATCAAAACCCTCCACAAAACCACCACCCCATCACCACATCAAGAGCCGGCCACCTCCTTTGGATTGGGCCCGAGCTCTTCTTCGTCGGTAATATCTCCAATGATTATTCCGGTAATCGTTCGCGATTATTCCGGTAATCATTACGGTGACGATTACAACGACAAACAACTAACATCACCATCACCTCTACTATTTTCCACCACCATCTTCACTTCCACCATCACTTTCACCATCACAACACCACCTCCATCTCCACTACTTCAACCTCCAAACATCACCTCCTTCACCTTCTTTTTCATTACTCCATCAAAATCCAACTCCTCCAACAAATAACACTACCACCAAAGCAAGCACCTTTCCCTTTCTCTCTCCCTCCTCCTCTCTGTATATTGCTGACGCGGATCTCACCCCCGCGTCCAGGCAACACCTTAACGCGGATCTTCACCCTGCGTCCAGACAATTCCTTAACGCGATCCGCGCGTTCCTGTATTGACACGGCACGGAGCCCATGCCCGCGTCTGTGTTCCTCTTGCGTTAACGCGACGCAGAACCCACGTCCGCGTCCGCGTTCTCCTCGCATCCTGACTTGAACGCGGGTCTCGAACCTCGCGTTTGTGGCATCTATGTGACGCGAATCCCGCGTCTGCTATTCCCGTGTTTGCCATTCTTGCGACACTAATTTCGCGTCTGCTACTCCCGCGTCTGCGACCCCCGCGTCTCACTCTCAAAACCCGCGTCTCCCTGTGCACTCTCTCTTTCTCTCTCCTCTTCACTTTCTTTCTAACGCGTGCGCGAGTTTCATGGATTTCAGACTTTTCGGCATTTTCGGTGATTAGGCGAGTGTTCTCGCTCTCGCCTCCATTTGGGTTTCCCCGCCTTGTCGGGTCGACATGTATTTTATTCCATGTTTATATGTATTTTACTGCTTTTACTATGCGCGGCCGACCCTTCGTGGTCGTTGAACTCTGGGTTTCTGCCCACTCCTGGGATGGCTGGTAGCCACCGAGAGTGCGCTTAAACCCTGAGCGTTCTTGGTCCCTCAGCCTTCAGCCTCCGGTCTCTCACTATCTCGAAAGGGAAGTGATTGGGACCGTCAGGTCTCTCCATCCTTCAGCCTCCGGTCTCTCACTATCTCGAAAGGAAGTGATTGGGACCGTCAGGTCTCTCAGCTCCGCCTGGTTATCATGATCAGCGCTCAACACTTTACCACTAGATTCGTCTAGGCGGGATGCTGCCGGATTTCTTACTCGCACTTTAAGCCGAGTTGTCCCGGTAACCTTGCCAGACGCTCCAGTGTTAAATATTGTTTGCTGTTTGTACTTCCAGCTCGCTTAGCTCCGCTTGGTTATGCTCAGCTACTACTCTATCATCATGCCATGTATTCCTGATATGTTAATACTTACCATACCATTGCTTCATGCTTGTCATTTACATGCTACTAATTAACACATGTTTGTATCACCTGACAAATGATGTGTTAACATCTGATACCCGTCATGCTACTACTTGACACTGACTCATGTTATACCACCAGTTTCCGGCGGATCCTGAATGGAACTAAGTGCCACACGGAGCAAAGTGCCACACCACACAAGTGGTGGGGGCCACCTCTTGAATCTGTGGGGGCCACCTCTAGAATCCATTCCCCTCAGAGCAAAGTGCCATATGGAACAAAGTGCCACACCACATGTGGTGGGGGCCACCTCTTGAATCTGTGGGGGCCACCTCTTGAATCTGTAGGGCCATCTCCTGCCTGTACCTGATCTCTTGTTATGACCAGTTATGTTCCTACTCTTTACAAGAATAACTTGAACGGGGAATGGGAGGAAGTGATGAATGCCGGTATGGTGCCTTGCTTATAGTAGTGGAATACCAAAACTGACGATTCGTGTTAGGGGGATTTCAGGCCCCCAGAAGATGCGTGTTAGGGGATTTCAGGCCCCCAAATGGCTGTGTCCCGGGCGGATGGGAACTACTATAAGTATGAGCTATCAGTTCTTCATCATCTTCCAGTAACGAACCTCGGCTTGCTTATATATGATGTATGTGTGTTGGGATGTACACCAGGACACATACCTAGATATATGGGTCAGACGAGTAATAATAATAAAAGATGCCAACTATGTATCCTGTTATGCTTGTTATGAACTCCCGTTATGCTTGTTATGATTCATGTTATGCCTGTTATGTACTCCTGTTATGACCGTTGTGTGATTTGCCACGAATGCTTTCGTCGGATTTTACATCGGATTTTCGGTTTTATGATTATTATCATATTAGCTACTCATACTCTGTATTATTACCCATGTTCCATTCCATCAGTCTACTGCTCCTATCTTACCATGCCATGAGTACTTCCTGCTTGATATCACTTGTTATATATCTACCTGCCTATACATGCTTATGCTCACGACACGGTTTTCAATGCTTATTTATGATTCAGTTTTATCGATACACATGTGCTTATCCTTGCACGCCATCTGGCTTTTGCCTCACCACTCACCTGGGAGTTCTGACTCCTCTGGATCCTCATGTCCAGGTCCTGGAACTTGGAGCATGTCAGAGATTGGAACTTGTAGATTCTCTCAGTTGCTGATTAGAGTAGCGCAGTGGTAGCGTGGATCTCCAGCAGACCGTCCAGAGCCCCATCCTTCCAGGCCCCCATGTGCGGCTCTAGAGTTTTCTTGTTATGACTCTGAGCCACCTATTGTACTGTTCATACTTGTACACCTCTTTGTATTCTCGCAATTGCGCATGTCAGTGATGTAATATTCATGTAATATTGGATCACCTCTGGCGATAACTTTGTAATTGTACTCATGTGTTGGAATATATAATGCACCACTTACTTCCGTACTCTGATTCTTTCCTGTACTGATGCTTAGCGTATATACGTGAGGGTATTTCTGACCTGCGTATATACGTTGCAGTAACGTCTCCGTACCCGCAGGATCGGGGCGTTACAACAAGTTTACATGGTTTAATGTATATATGATTTGTTCTATATACATGCATGTTTTAATTTCCTAGACAAACTTAGTTTTGACTTACTTATTCATGTGTTTTATGTTTTGGTATTTTTGACAAAACATATTTGGAATTAATGACAAAAACATGGATATATATATATTTGTTTCATGTATATTGGATTTCTATCCATATGCATCATGCGTCAAAGTGTTTAAATATCATGTTTTTGTATTTGGAAGAGTTTTGGACAAACGTATTTTCTATTCAAAATCTAAGTTTTAGAAAATACAGTTTTTGGTTTTTGGTAAAAATGACAAGACACAAAAATAGTTCATATTGATTGATATTTGAGCTAAACTTTTTACCACATGTTTATATATCAATGCAAAATGATAAAACTATTTTTGGTAATTTTTAGAAAAGATAAAAGAATTTTTAAACATGTTTCTAACTTAGTTTTCTGTTCCAGGCTTCACCAGTCGACTAGTCTTCTGACCAAGTCGACATGGCAGAAGTCGGTCGACCGGGTCGGTCGACCGACGTGCACAGATCTGTGCACGTTTGGCAGACTTGGGACGGTCGACCGTTCGGGTCGACCGGGTCAGAGAGCAGAGCTCTCTGTTTGTTTGGGTCGACCGGGGCGGTCGACCGGTAGCTGGCAACGGGCAAAATTTGACCGTTGGACGGTCGACCGGCCGGTCGACCGGCAGTGTATTTCTGGCATTTTCTGCTGCCAACGGCTATATTTTTCTGGGGTCTATAAATACCCCATTTGTGAGAGTTTTTCTCTAAGAATTTTTGTGCGAATTTTTCCTTACTCTCTGGTGTTTTCACAGCAATCAAAAGAATGAAAAACACCTAGAGGGGGGTGAATAGGTGTGAATGCTAATCTAATGATCTTTTAAACTTTAATTAAATGAGTGATGCAACGATCTCTCAAAACACGACTAAGAGCCGAATACCCCTTGCGAGGTTCTGAACTCCTTCCTCCCAATTCCCCTTAAAATGGGTTAGAGGTGCGCAATGCAACCGTGTTGTATTGAGGTGTGATCGATCAATGCCAAGTATGATGATGTAAAATGAAATGCACACAATGTAACACAATAAGTATAGCAAGTAAAGTAAACAAGACAAGATTGCACAAGTAGAGGGTTAGTTCTCAAGCAAATAATTCAAGACAATATAAAGCAAGAGAAATTGAAAGCGAGAATAACGCAAAGGCAATCGCAAACAAGATGATTTGTTTCGAGGTTCGAGCACACTTGCTCTAGTCCCCGCCTTCACCTCCGTGAAGGGTTTCCACTATCCACCGAGGATGCCTTTACAATTGGTCTACCGAAGACCGAGCACCGAGCTCCACCAAGTACAAAGGACCTCTACCGAAGAGGTTGCTCCATAAGAAGGAATTACAAGAACAAAGTGATCACAACTTGATCACTACACTTTTTCTCAATCTTTTACAAACACTCTCACTTCAATTTACAACTTCACTATAGAATGAGTATAGGATTTTTGGCTCTATGAAGTGTGGTGAGAAAACTTCAGTTGTAGAGTGATATAGAGAATCAAACACACTGAAAAACAATCTTGAAAGAGTAGGAATTGAAAGCTTCAAACAATTTTTCTTTTCTCTTTTGAAAACAACAAAACTTGAGGAATTTTCTTGGTGAGAAGAGGGAGAGACTTCTCCTCTATTTATAGGGTTGAAAATAAGTTAAAAACATTTTCTTTTCACCTAATTCAACCTGCAAAAGCACCCCAACAACTCTCCAAAAGTCTGTTAAAACAGAAAAAGAAAACAGATTTTCAGAAAATCCCAAAGAGGAAAGAGCCGTTGCTAATTTGCAGGCTTGGCGGTCGACCGGTCCGGTCGACCGCCAGGCCAGCTGGAAGTAGCCGTTGGCTCCCGGTCGACCGGTCCGGTCGACCGACCCAAAAGGAGGAAACACAGTTTCCTTCTTCCGGTCGACCGGTCCGGTCGACCGAAAATTCCCGAGAGCAGAATGCTCTCCGTCGGTCGACCGGTCCGGTCGACCGACGGACATGCACAAACAGTGCATGTCCAGGCACATCGCCGGTCGACCGGGCCGGTCGACCGATGTTGCCTGACACTGAAAAACTGGGCTGTTTTGAGTTAGAAAAATTTTGATAAATATTTTAAAAATACATATAGCTAAGTATTATGCAGAAAATAGTTTATACACATGTTTTAAACAAGTTTTTCAAGATATAAAGCTTTGGTACATGTATATATAAACTAAGGCATAAAACTTAGAAATAACCATTTTCAAAAACTATTTTCAAAACATAGGAAATACATGAAACAAATGTGTGTGCAAATCCTAGAGCCAAATTTCCTATATTCAAACTTTAACATTCTAAACTTACAAACTTCTAAAAGACTTCAAAGCTATTCTTCAAGGTGGGCTATCTTCACTTGATCTTCAATGTTGCAACTTGAGCCCAAATTGAATTGTCTTGAGTCCAAAAACCTTGTATTAGAGTGAGAGTACTTCTAGTATGATAATAAACCTGAAACACACTTAAACAACAATGTTATTAGTACAAATAACTAATATGTTTTGTAATCATCAAAATACACTAAACAAGGGTGATTGTAACCTTGGGCCAACAATCTCCCCTTTTGATGATGACAAAACATATAGGTTATTGAAACAAATAAAGGAGGAAAAGCTTGGAAAGCTCCCCTCAAACAATGCTATGTATTTATCATGAATATGAAAAGCTATGTAAGCATACATAAAGCATTTAACAAACACAATAGTTTTGTCCAAAAACTCAAGGAAACACAACCTTTCTTTTTCTTCATGAAATGAAACTCAAATAGTAGTATCAAACTTAGAAAGTTTAAACTTAAACACTTATTTTAGTAGTATCAAACTTATTCTCCCCCTTTTGTCATACATCAAAAAGGGTTAAAACAAAACAATTGAAAAATCATTTTTAATTTTAAGAATCCATAATACAAACATTCAACTCACCATAAATAAATGAAAATCTAGCATAATCTAGAGGTTTAGTAAAAATATCGGCAAGTTGAAAATCGGTAGAAACATAATCAATATCAATATCACCTTTCTCATAATGATCTCTAAGAAAGTGATACCTAATGTCAATGTGTTTGGTTTTACTATGTTGATTTGCATTCTTTGTCATGTGAATAGTACTAGTATTATCACAAAATATTTTAACATGATCAAAGTGTAAATCATAGTCAAGGAGAGTATGTTTCATCCAAAGAACTTGTGCACAACAAGCTCCGGCCGCAACATACTCCGCCTCGGCGGTTGATAGGGCTACCGAATTTTGCTTTTTGGAAGACCAAGATACAAGACAATTACCTAAGAATTGACATGTTCCACTTGTGCTCTTCCTATCTACCCTACAACCCGCATAGTCGGCATCCGAAAAACTCTTCATTTCAAATAATCCGGTTTTAGGATACCATAAACCCATTTCAATAGTGCCCTTAAGGTATCTAATTATGCGTTTAACCGCTATTATGTGAGATTCTTTAGGACAGGATTGAAAACGTGCACAAAGACAAACGGAAAACATAATATCCGGCCTACTAGCCGTTAAATAAAGCAAACTACCAATCATGCTTCTATAAAGTTTAATGTCTACACTTTACCTTGTTCATCCTTGTCAAGCTTTGTAGTTGTTGCCATGGGAGTTTTGCTTACTCTTGATCCTTCAAGCCCAAACCTTTTGATTAGTTCCTTTGTGTACTTGGCTTGATTGATGAAGATCCCATCCTTCCTTTGCTTGATTTGGAGTCCAAGGAAATAGTTGAGCTCCCCCATCATAGACATTTCAAATTCATCCTTCATGCATGACTCAAAAGCTTTGCAAAGAGATTCATTAGTAGAACCAAAAATAATATCATCTACATAAATTTGCACAATAAGAATGTCATTTTCTACATGTTTTGTAAACAAAGTTGTATCAATTTTACCTTTCTTAAAACCATTTGAAATCAAAAAGGAGGAAAGTCTTTCATACCAAGCCCTAGGAGCTTGTTTTAAACCATAAAGAGCTTTATCTAATTTAAAAACAAAATCCGGATGTGTAGGATCAACAAACCCGGGGGGTTGTTCAACATACACCTCCTCTTCAATAAATCCATTTAGAAAAGCACTTTTAACATCCATTTGAAATAATTTGAAATCTTTATATGAGGCAAATGCTAATGTCATCCGTATGGCTTCAAGCCGTGCTACGGGTGCAAAGGTTTCTTCAAAATCGATCCCTTCAATTTGAGTGTAACCTTGGGCAACTAACCTAGCCTTGTTTCTAACTACATTACCCGATTCATCCAACTTGTTCTTAAAGATCCACTTAGTACCAATTGTTGGTCTATCGTGGGGCCTAGGAACAAGGTGCCAAACTTGGTTGCGCTCAAATTGATTGAGTTCCTCTTGCATGGCTAGCAACCAATATGAATCGGCCTCGGCTTCGAGCACATTTTTGGGTTCTATGTGTGAAATAAATGCAAAGTGGCCACAATAATCTTGAATTTTAGAGCGAGTAGTTACCCCTTTTGATACTTCACCTATGACGAGGTCCTTGGGATGATGAGGATTGAATCTCCAATCCTTAGGTAGTGGTTGAGTAGGCTCCACCTCATTGTTTGATGTTCATTTCTTGGGCCTCTTCCACTTTAGCATTGCTTCCTTCATCATCCTTTGGTTTGTCTCCCATAGTAGAAGCATCCTCCAAGGTCACTTTCTCCATGCCTTCATCCAATGCATCTATCTCTACAACATTCTTAACAACTTGTTAGATTCCTCAAACTTAACATGAATAGACTCTTCAATAGTCAATGATGATCTAATGAAAACTCTATAAGCCTTACTAGTATTTGAGTAACCTACAAAAATAGCCTCATAAGACTTAGGATCAAATTTTCCCAAATTATCTTTTGTATTTAAAACAAAACATTTGCATCCAAAAACTTTGAAATAAGAAACATTTGGTTTTCTAGAAAAGTACATTTCAAAAGAAGTTTTAGTAGTGTTTTTACACAAGAAAACACGATTTGATATGTAGCATGATGTATTAACGGCCTCGGCCCACAAATAATGTGGTAGACCGTATTCACTTAGCATTGTCCTAGCCATCTCTTGTAATGTTCTATTTTTTCCGTTCAACTACTCCATTTTGTTGTGGAGTTCTAGGACAAGAAAGTTCATGCTTTATTCCATGTTCATCACAAAAAGTGGTAAAGGGTTGGTTAATGAATTCACCTCCTCTATCACTTCTTATTCTCAAAATCAAAGAATCCTTTTCTTTTTCAACTCTTTTCTTAAAAGTTTGGAAATACGAAAATGCTTGGTTTTGTGTTCAAGAAAGAAAACCCATGTAAATCTTGAAAAATCATCAACCAAAACATAAGCAAATCTATTCCCACTTAGACTTTTGGTTTGTGTTGGGCCAAATAGATCCATATGGATTAATTCCAAAGGACGCGATGTCATGATATCCTTAATTGACTTGAAAGAAGACTTAGTTTGTTTCCCAAATTGACATGCGTCACAAACTCGGTCCTTTTCAAAATTCAAGTAAGGAATACCTTTCACCATTTCCTTTTAATTTAATCTAGAAATATGATCAAAAGAAATATGCCCTAATCTCCTATGCCACAACCAAGAGTCATCATCGAGGGCTTTCAAACAAGTAATATTACAAGACATATTCAACATATCAATCATATAAACATTACTTTCACGAAAACCGAAAAATACACAAACATTAGAAATTCTATCAATAACTTTACAAGCAACATTATCAAAAACTACATCAAAACCTTTATCACAAAGTTGACTAACACTCAAGAGATTATGCTTGAGGCCATCAACTAAAACTACATTTTCAATTAAAGGAGAGGTGCCAAGTTTTACATTACCAATACCGATGATTTTACCCTTGGCGTCATCTCCGAAGGTGACGGTGCCACCTTCATGATATCTTGATAGGGTTGCAAAGTTGTTGATGTCCCAAGTCATGTGCCTTGAGCAACCGCTATCAAGATACCACAAACCTCTACGTCGTTGGGCTTTGAAAAGTACCTACATCATTTAAAACAATAGTGACTTTGGTACCCAAACTTTCTTGGGTCCTTGAAAGTTAGTGTTACGAGCCCAAACATTATGATGTGATGCACTTAGTCTATCATAACAAAAATTAGCTAAGTGTCCTTTCCGCCCACAATGTGAACATGAGTACACTTTTCTATACATGAAAGCATGATGTGTAGTGTGAGCATGTTTTGGGGTTTTACCATGTTGTTTAGGTTGTGTAGCATGAACATGAACATGAGCATTTTTCTTTGGGGCTTGCTTCTTAGGAAACATAGCCTCAATTTTCTTCTTGTTAAATTCACAATTTTTCAAAACAACACTTAATGAATCTAATCTTTCCTTAAGCATAGAAACTTCATTAGAATCAATTAGTGGGGCCTTACCTTTGCAAGAAATCTTATATTTTTCAAATCATTTTTAGTAGTGGTCAAGGTGGAAACCAAATCATCCTTTTCTTTTGTAAGAGTAAAAACTTGATGACTTAAAGATTCATTTTCCTTTTTCATTTTTAAATACTTTTTCTTCAAGAAATCATAATTTTGTGATAACTCAACAAAAGCTTCTCCTAGTTCATCCATGGAGAGTTCATCATCAAAAGGGGTGGAAGGGGTTACCTTGCTTGTGCTTTCATTGGCCATGAAGCACATGTTGGCGGTGTCAATCTCTTCTTCGGATTCGGTCTCCGAATCCCAAGTTGCCTTCATAGCCTTCTTCTTGTAAGGCTTCTTTGAAGTGGAAGGCTTTGCTTTTTCCGGACACTCCGCCACAATGTGTCCCGTTTTTGGCAATGAAGCATATGATCTTTCTTTCTTCTTTGCCTCCTTGCCATCTCCTTCTACCTTGGTACTTCGCCTTGTTGTACATCCTCCGGACATTCTTAACAAGGAGTGAGAGCTCCTCATCATCTTCTTCTTCATCATCTTCATCGGAGTGTGTAGCTTGACTCTTGAAGGCGATGGTCTTCTTCTTGGTAGGAGCCATGTCCTCCCTTGCTTTCCTTTCCATCTCATGGGTTTTGAGGTTCCCAATGAGACCTATGAGCTCCATCTCTTCATTGTCGTTGAGTTCCTTCAAGGTTGTAGCTTTAACTTCCCATGAAGGAGGAAGAGCCCGGATGATCTTCCTTACTCTTTGATCATTGTTGATATCTTCACCTAAGGAAGAGAGTCCATTAGTAATCTTGGTAAATCTTGTAACCATATCATCTATGGTTTCATTTTCTTGCATGCAAAATGTTTCATATTGAGACCGAAGAAGGTCAATCTTAGCCTTCTTTACTTGTGAGGTCCCCTCATGTGTGACTATCAAGTGTGACCAAATCTCATATGCGGATTTGCAATGTATAACCCTAGATATGTCATCATCATTAAGGGCTTGTAGAAGTGCATAGTGAGCTTTGGCATTGGCATCGAATTCCTTAGTCTCTATTTCGGACCAAGTGGATTCGTCACCGGGGGGTACACTAAAGGACTTAGTCACGGCCTTTGCAACTCGGCTACCTAGAGATTGCAAAAACACGGTCATCTTAACTTTCCATATGGGAAAGTTAAGTCCATCAAACTTAGGAGGGGTTTTAATTCCATCGGCCATGTTTACTATATGAGTATGAATGAAATGATTAGCAAATTAGGATCTTCTCTAAGGTGGTTAAACCAAATCCTAGAGTCCAAGCTCTGATACCAAATGAAAAACACCTAGGGGGGGGGGGTGAATAGGTGTGAATGCTAATCTAATGATCTTTTTAAACTTTAATTAAATGAGTGATGCAACGATCTCTCAAAACACGACTAAGAGCCGAATACCCCTTGCGAGGTTCTGAACTCCTTCCTCCCAATTCCCCTTAAAATGGGTTAGAGGTGCGCAATGCAACCGTGTTGTATTGAGGTGTGATCGATCAATGCCAAGTATGATGATGTAAAAATGAAATGCACACAATGTAACACAACAAGTATAGCAAGTAAAGTAAACAAGACAAGATTGCACAAGTAGAGGGTTAGTTCTCAAGCAAATAATTCAAGACAATATAAAGCAAGAGAAATTGAAAGCAAGAATAACGCAAAGGCAATCGCAAACAAGATGATTTGTTTCGAGGTTCGAGCACACTTGCTCTAGTCCCCGCCTTCACCTCCGTGAAGGGTTTCCACTATCCACCGAGGATGCCTTTACAATTGGTCTACCGAAGACCGAGCACGAGCTCCACCAAGTACAAAGGACCTCTACCGAAGAGGTTGCTCCACAAGAAGGAATTACAAGAACAAAGTGATCACAACTTGATCACTACACTTTTTCTCAATCTTTTACAAACACTCTCACTTCAATTTACAACTTCACTATAGAATGAGTATAGGATTTTTGGCTCTATGAAGTGTGGTGAGAAAACTTCAGTTGTAGAGTGATATAGAGAATCAAACACAACTGAAAAACAATCTTGAAAGAGTAGGAATTGAAAGCTTCAAACAATTTTTCTTTTCTCTTTTGAAAACAACAAAACTTGAGGAATTTCTTGGTGAGAAGAGGGAGAGACTTCTCCTCTATTTATAGGGTTGAAAATAAGTTAAAAACATTTTCTTTTCACCTAATTCAACCTGCAAAAGCACCCCAACAACTCTCCAAAAGTCTGTTAAAACAGAAAAAGAAAACAGATTTTCAGAAAATCCCAAAGAGGAAAGAGCCGTTGCTAATTTGCAGGCTTGGCGGTCGACCGGTCCGGTCGACCGCCAGGCCAGCTGGAAGTAGCCGTTGGCTCCCGGTCGACCGGTCCGGTCGACCGACCCAAAAGGAGGAAACACAGTTTCCTTCTTCCGGTCGACCGGTCCGGTCGACCGAAAATTCCCGAGAGCAGAATGCTCTCCGTCGGTCGACCGGTCCGGTCGACCGACGGACATGCACAAACAGTGCATGTCCAGGCACATCGCCGGTCGACCGGGCCGGTCGACCGATGTTGCCTGACACTGAAAAACTGGGCTGTTTTGAGTTAGAAAAATTTTGATAAATATTTTAAAAATACATATAGCTAAGTATTATGCAGAAAATAGTTTATACACATGTTTTAAACAAGTTTTCAAGATATAAAGCTTTGGTACATGTATATATAAACTAAGGCATAAAACTTAGAAATAACCATTTTCAAAAACTATTTTCAAAACATAGGAAATACATGAAACAAATGTGTGTGCAAATCCTAGAGCCAAATTTCCTATATTCAAACTTTAACATTCTAAACTTACAAACTTCTAAAAGACTTCAAAGCTATTCTTCAAGGTGGGCTATCTTCACTTGATCTTCAATGTTGCAATTTGAGCCCAATTGAATTGTCTTGAGTCCAAAAACCTTGTATTAGAGTGAGAGTACTTCTAGTATGATAATAAACCTGAAACACACTTAAACAACAATTGTTATTAGTACAAATAACTAATATGTTTTGTAATCATCAAAATACACTAAACAAGGGTGATTGTAACCTTGGGCCAACAATCTCCCCCGTTTGATGATGACAAAACATATAGGTTATTGAAACAAATAAAGGAGGAAAAGCTTGGAAAGCTCCCCCTCAAACAATGCTATGTATTTATCATGAATATGAAAAGCTATGTAAGCATACATAAAGCATTTAACAAACACAATAGTTTTTGTCCAAAAACTCAAGGAAACACAACCTTTCTTTTTCTTCATGAAATGAAACTCAAATAGTAGTATCAAACTTAGAAAGTTTAAACTTAAACACTTATTTTAGTAGTATCAAACTTATTCTCCCCTTTTTGTCATACATCAAAAAGGGTTAAAACAAAACAATTGAAAAATCATTTTAATTTTAAGAATCCATAATACAAACATTCAACTCACCACAAATAAATGAAAATCTAGCATAATCTAGAGGTTTAGTAAAAATATCGGCAAGTTAAAAATCGGTAGAAACATAATCAATATCAATATCACCTTTCTCATAATGATCTCTAAGAAAGTGATACCTAATGTCAATGTGTTTGGTTTTACTATGTTGATTTGCATTCTTTGTCATGTGAATAGTACTAGTATTATCACAAAATATTTTAACATGATCAAAGTATAAATCATAGTCAAGGAGAGTATGTTTCATCCAAAGAACTTGTGCACAACAAGCTCCGGCCGCAACATACTCCGCCTCGGCGGTTGATAGGGCTACCGAATTTTGCTTTTTGGAAGACCAAGATACAAGACAATTACCTAAGAATTGACATGTTCCACTTGTGCTCTTCCTATCTACCCTACAACCCGCATAGTCGGCATCCGAAAAACTTTTCATTTCAAATAATCCGGTTTTAGGATACCATAAACCCATTTCAATAGTGCCCTTAAGGTATCTAATTATGCGTTTAACCGCTATTATGTGAGATTCTTTAGGACAGGATTGAAAACGTGCACAAAGACAAACGGAAAACATAATATCCGGCCTACTAGCCGTTAAATAAAGCAAACTACCAATCATGCTTCTATAAAGTTTAATGTCTACACTTTTACCTTGTTCATCCTTGTCAAGCTTTGTAGTTGTTGCCATGGGAGTTTTGCTTACTCTTGATCCTTCAAGCCCAAACCTTTTGATTAGTTCCTTTGTGTACTTGGCTTGATTGATGAAGATCCCATCCTTCCTTTGCTTGATTCGGAGTCCAAGGAAATAGTTGAGCTCCCCCATCATAGACATTTCAAATTCATCCTTCATGCATGACTCAAAAGCTTTGCAAAGAGATTCATTAGTAGAACCAAAAATAATATCATCTACATAAATTTGCACAATAAGAATGTCATTTTCTACATGTTTTGTAAACAAAGTTGTATCAATTTTACCTTTCTTAAAACCATTTGAAATCAAAAAGGAGGAAAGTCTTTCATACCAAGCCCTAGGAGCTTGTTTTAAACCATAAAGAGCTTTATCTAATTTAAAAACAAAATCCGGATGTGTAGGATCAACAACCCGGGGGGTTGTTCAACATACACCTCCTCTTCAATAAATCCATTTAGAAAAGCACTTTTAACATCCATTTGAAATAATTTGAAATCTTTATATGAGGCAAATGCTAATGTCATCCGTATGGCTTCAAGCCGTGCTACGGGTGCAAAGGTTTCTTCAAAATCGATCCCTTCGATTTGAGTGTAACCTTGGGCAACTAACCTAGCCTTGTTTCTAACTACATTACCCGATTCATCCAACTTGTTCTTAAAGATCCACTTAGTACCAATTGTTGGTCTATCGTGGGGCCTAGGAACAAGGTGCCAAACTTGGTTGCGCTCAAATTGATTGAGTTCCTCTTGCATGGCTAGCAACCAATATGAATCGGCCTCGGCTTCGAGCACATTTTTGGGTTCTATGTGTGAAATAAATGCAAAGTGGCCACAATAATCTTGAATTTTAGAGCGAGTAGTTACCCCTTTTGATACTTCACCTATGACGAGGTCCTTGGGATGATGAGGATTGAATCTCCAATCCTTAGGTAGTGGTTGAGTAGGCTCCACCTCATTTGTTTGATGTTCATTTCCTTGGGCCTCTTCCACTTTAGCATTGCTTCCTTCATCATCCTTTGGTTTGTCTCCCATAGTAGAAGCATCCTCCAAGGTCACTTTCTCCATGCCTTCATCCAATGCATCTATCTCTACAACATTCTTAACAAACTTATTAGATTCCTCAAACTTAACATGAATAGACTCTTCAATAGTCAATGATGATCTAATGAAAACTCTATAAGCCTTACTAGTATTTGAGTAACCTACAAAAATAGCCTCATAAGACTTAGGATCAAATTTTCCCAAATTATCTTTTGTATTTAAAACAAAACATTTGCATCCAAAAACTTTGAAATAAGAAACATTTGGTTTTCTAGAAAAGTACATTTCAAAAGAAGTTTTAGTAGTGTTTTTACACAAGAAAACACGATTTGATATGTAGCATGATGTATTAACGGCCTCGGCCCACAAATAATGTGGTAGACCGTATTCACTTAGCATTGTCCTAGCCATCTCTTGTAATGTTCTATTTTTCCGTTCAACTACTCCATTTTGTTGTGGAGTTCTAGGACAAGAAAGTTCATGCTTTATTCCATGTTCATCACAAAAAGTGGTAAAGGGTGGTTAATGAATTCACCTCCTCTATCACTTCTTATTCTCAAAATCAAAGAATCCTTTTCTTTTTCAACTCTTTTCTTAAAAGTTTGGAAATACGAAAATGCTTGGTTTTGTGTTCAAGAAAGAAAACCCATGTAAATCTTGAAAAATCATCAACCAAAACATAAGCAAATCTATTCCCACTTAGACTTTTGGTTTGTGTTGGGCCAAATAGATCCATATGGATTAATTCCAAAGGACGTGATGTCATGATATCCTTAATTGACTTGAAAGAAGACTTAGTTTGTTTCCCAAATTGACATGCGTCACAAACTCGGTCCTTTTCAAAATTCAAGCAAGGAATACCTTTCACCATTTTCTTTGAATTTAATCTAGAAATATGATCAAAAGAAATATGCCCTAATCTCCTATGCCACAACCAGAGTCATCATCGAGGGCTTTCAAACAAGTAATATTACAAGACATATTCAACATATCAATCATATAAACATTACTTTCACGAAAACCGGAAAATACACAAACATTAGAAATTCTATCAATAACTTTACAAGCAACATTATCAAAACTACATCAAAACCTTTATCACAAAGTTGACTAACACTCAAGAGATTATGCTTGAGGCCATCAACTAAAACTACATTTTCAATTAAAGGAGAGGTGCCAAGTTTTACATTACCAATACCGATGATTTTACCCTTGGCGTCATCTCCGAAGGTGACGGTGCCACCTTCATGATATCTTGATAGGGTTGCAAAGTTGTTGATGTCCCAAGTCATGTGCCTTGAGCAACCGCTATCAAGATACCACAAACCTCTACGTCGTTGGGCTTTGGAAAGTACCTACATCATTTAAAACAATAGTTGACTTTGGTACCCAAACTTTCTTGGGTCCTTGAAAGTTAGTGTTACGAGCCCAAACATTATGATGTGATGCACTTAGTCTATCATAACAAAAATTAGCTAAGTGTCCTTTCCGCCCACAATGTGAACATGAGTACACTTTTCTATACATGAAAGCATGATGTGTAGTGTGAGCATGTTTTGGGGTTTTGCCATGTTGTTTAGGTTGTGTAGCATGAACATGAACATGAGCATTTTTCTTTGGGGCTTGCTTCTTAGGAAACATAGCCTCAATTTTCTTCTTGTTAAATTCACAATTTTTCAAAACAACACTTAATGAATCTAATCTTTCCTTAAGCATAGAAACTTCATTAGAATCAATTAGTGGGGCCTTACCTTTGCAAGAAATCTTATATTTTTCAAAATCATTTTTAGTAGTGGTCAAGGTGGAAACCAAATCATCCTTTTCTTTTGTAAGAGTAAAAACTTGATGACTTAAAGATTCATTTTCCTTTTCATTTTTAAATACTTTTTCTTCAAGAAATCATAATTTTGTGATAACTCAACAAAAGCTTCTCCTAGTTCATCCATGGAGAGTTCATCATCAAAAGGGGTGGAAAAAGAGTTTTGATTCATCTTCTATATCTTGGTTTCAGTTTTTCCCAAGGATTTTCTTTGTGATTTTGATTTCCATTCCATTGGTTTTCTCCACACTTAAGCAACATCTACTTTCTTATTCTATCGGATCTTTGTGTGGGAGAAAGAAATTGTTTGTGGTTGTTGTTTAGACCACCAAGTTAAAAACCCAATCTTTGTTTGGCTTTGTGCCTTGGGTTGTATCCCTTAAGTTGTGAGGTGATCCTTGTGTTTGCTTTGTGCTAATCCCTCAGGTTGTGAGGTGATTGTTTGATGGATTGGAGCTTGCCTCAAGGAGGAGGTTGTTGTTGTAAAGAGAGGAGTTGGGTACTCCTTGTGAGAGTTCTTTGTGGACTAGCTAGTGGATTAGAATCCTTCGTGTGTCGAAGGCGGGGATGTAGAGCTGGGTGCGCGAACCTCGTAACATATCTTGTTGTTTGCGCTTGATCCATTGACTCTCTCTCTCTATCTCTCTCTTTACTTTGTGCCTTGTAACTATTCATATTGTGCATTCATAATTGCTTGGCTTGGTTGTGTGTGCATCATTTGTTGATTACACTTGGTGTATTGCATTCAGTTTTTAAATTCCTCATTGAGTTCATTAGATTAGCATAATCACCTATTCACCCCCTCTAGGTGATCTTTCAATTGGTATCAGAGCTAGTGCTCCTGATATTTAGGTTTAACCACATAGGAGTGAGATCTTGGTTTGCTAATCTTCATTTGCATTGTTCATTTGCACTCATTTAAGTTTGCTCTCATGGATAGCCCTCCTATATTTGACCATATTAGACTTGATGCTTGGAAGGCCAATATGAGTAGCCATTTGAAAGACTAGGACATCTAGTTTATCAAGCCTCCACTATGGAATCATTCCCCAATAGTAGCAAGCATAAGAAGCAACTGCATTAGCACTTAGAACACTTAGAGCATCTATTAGTGAACATCTTTTACCGGTGTTTAATTATTATGACTCGGCTTTTGCAGTTTGGAGCTTATTGACGTCTCCCGAGCTTCCAAGGATTATCAACAAGATGAGGAGATCTAAGAGAGAAAAGTCCGAAGAGCATTGCTTCATGGTCCAAGGGAAAAACTCCCTTGAGGTACCATCGGACACTCAATTAGATGATAGCTCTAGTTCCTATTGCCATAGTTGTTTTGAAGTTCAAACTTTAAATTTGGAACTTGCTCAAAAGCTTGAAAATTTATTAGAAAAACACAATCTTTTGAAAGAGGACAACCTTGTTTTGAAAAATAAATTAAAGGATTTGTGTTCTAATTTTGAATTAGTTTTGCAAGAAAAGGAAGAGATCACTAGTGAACGTGACTCACTAAGATCTCAACTAGACCTTGCCCTTAATGAGATTGAGATTTTGAAAAACAAAAATGATTGTGATGATGTTGTGAAGTACAATGAGGTTTTATCTTTTAAATTAGATTTTGTTTTAAAAGATAACCTTGTTTTGAAAAATAAAATTGATTCAATTACAAAAGAATTGGATTTGGTTTTGAAGAAAAATGAATCTTTGAAAATTGACATTGATTCTCATGTGTGCCATGCTAGTATAGCCTCTTCTTCTTCTTGCACACCTATTGCATGCTCCACTTTATCTTCCACTATTGAAAAAGATATAAATGTTTTGAAGAAAAGTGTTGAATGTTTGGGCTCCACTTTGAGCCAATGCACCTTGAATCATTCACGTTTGGAAACCTTGGTTCGCAAGAAACAAGGTCCATCTTTGCATGCACACCCTACACGGCATACACATGCTTCCCACGGTCACCACCATTACATGTATGCTCATGTGTACATATGTACACATTGTGGTCGAAAAGGCCACCTTGCTAGATTTTGTTATGATCGTGTTTATCATGAAAATTTAGCAACTAATTTGTTTGGGTGAGAAAAGAAACTAACCCCCATGGACCCAAAAGAAAATGGGTACCAAAGATCACCTCTATGCTTTTTGATGTAGGTGGGAGCTCTCGCATCACGTGAGAGTATTGGTGCCTTGAGGTGGATGCGTTCTAAGCTTAAAAGAGAACCATTTGGATGCTTCACTCTCAAGGGGATTTGGTGGGAGGACCACCGTGGTTTGGAGAACTAGAGATGCACCTTCATCGGTTTTTGGTATCATTCTCTAACTCCCATTTTATTTGCATGCTTTTCATGTTCATCTATTCATAGCATGTCTTGTTTTATTATGCTTATGTCATGTTGATTAGATTAGTGTTATACATATTTAGTTCTTGGACACCCATGTTTTATATGGATCTATATTTAGTGTTCTCACCTTGTTTAAACTAACATGTATGCCCTAGTTCTAATGCACATGCATATGCATTATGACCATTTGGATGTTTATGATGTTTATGATTTTCGTTTTGTTGAATCATGTTTTATTGTTTCATGATTAGTATGATATTTGCCATGTCTATTAGACTTATGCTTTACATGATTAGTTGTTGAGACATCCATGTTTAGTATGGAATATATTTTGTGTTCTCTTTATGTTTTACCTATCATGTTAATCATAGATTTAATGCACATGTCTTTGTCATGCTAATCATATTGTTGACTATGACTTTTTGTTTTAATGATTCATGTTTGATAAATAACTTGTGTTGTAATAGCTTAACAATGGTGATGTGTTGTATGATTTCTAATTTTGCCACATGTTTGATGTTTATAGGCTATTATGTATTTCTTGATTCTAATAGCATGTGGATGTTCTTCATGATCATTTTTATGTCTTTCATGATTGATTTGTATCCCGTTTTATGCTAATGATTTGATTACTTGTTTAGATGTTAGTTTTTCATTAAGACTGGATATTATACTTGTACATATAGTGGGACACAAATAAATCTTTATATATGATTGAGCTTGGATGCTTATTTATACCCATTAAATGTGCTAGTATAGCCTAGTTTTGATGTTTCATGCATTTTAAACTTGTATTCCTATTTTTGGATTTGTTTTATGTGAATGAGTTTTCATTTCATGTATATGTTTATTTTGCTAAACCTTAAGATATACATGTATACTTTGAGTCATTTGCCTTTCATGCAAATCTATATATATGGACTCAATTATGTTTAGGATATGTATGTATACTTATTGTGTTGTCAATTCATACATATATCTTGAAATGAAATTAGTTTTGGTGAAAATTTAGTTTTTCTTGATTTCGTGTTTATTGTTTAACTTCATGTATATGTCTATCTTATCCAAACTATTGATTATACATGTACATCTTGAGCCACATGCCTTCATGCATATACTTTTGTGGACTCATTATGTTTAGGATATGTATGTATACTTTAGTTTGTACATGACATACATATGCCTTGAAGTTCATATCGTTTGGATGAATTTCATGTTTGCTAAGTGATTTCACATTTATAATGAATTTCATGTTTTAAGATGATTTCAATTGGTGATTTCACATCTTAGATGAATTTCAGGTTTTCAAGGAATCTCATATGAGCTAAATTGAATATTTTCATGTTGATGTGTGTCACATACCGCTTGTTCACTCACTTTGTTAGTTTACTCATGATTTATTTTCATGAGACTATGATATGAGCTTTATGGATTTTGAGTGTTTGGTGATAATGTGTTTCATGAAAAACAATTTGTTTTATTCCTTTCTTGAAGGATTTCGTACTAGTTTTAAAAGTTTTTCCTATAACTAATTCGTATTCTTCACTATGGTAGAGATTTTCAAACATACTACATTTTCAAATCTATTTTAAAAAACCCCTACCTTCAATGGGAGGATGGATGGGAGATCATGTTCATGTATGCCTTTAAAATGAAAATCATTTAAAACTTGAATCATGATTGGGAGGTGTAGTTATATGAGATATACATTGATATTATTGTTATTTCAATTGGTATCATTGAATTCTTTCATTTGGTATCAATCTTGACATTTCTTGTATACTCATATATGTTTGTATGTATGTATGTTTCATTTCTAAGAATATCAATTTCTATTGGTATCTATTTTTCATATATGTATATTTTTGTTTCAATTTTTTTTAAAACAATGCTTAGGCTTGTTAAAATAAAAGTGAACATTATTTTAGTTGGTATTTCATAAAGGGGAGAAAATTTGATTTTGTCTTTCAATGGTGATTTTTCAATTGGTATTTGATTCTCACTCCCTTACTTTATGATTGAGAATTTCAAATTTGGTATCATATGTTCAAAATGAAAATATTTACAATTGGTATCAAAATTTTTGTGTTTAGACATTCAAAATTTATTATGTTTATTTTCAATTGGCATCAAGATGTTTCATGTGTTTTTGCTTAAAATTGGTATCAATAGTTTGTTTGTTTCTCTTCAATTGGTATCAAGATGCTTCATTGACATATTTTCAATTTGTATCTTAATTGATTGTCACCACTAATTGGTTTTGTTTTGTTTTAGACAAAAAGGGGAAAATATCATTTTATTGATTCGTTGTTTCGAACAAAAAGGGGAAGAAAAATTTATTGATTTGGTTTTGTTTTTACCCCTTATTGAAGATTGACTCTTTGTATTAAAAGAGAGAAGATTTTGTTTGTTTTGACTTTTACCCCTTTGTTGATGATTGACAAAAAGGGGAGAAGAATTTGAGTTTATATGCATGTTTATGTTTTTGCATATATTAAGTTTAATTTAGTTTAATTTTAATTGATATCTAGATCATGTTTTGTAATTGGTATCTAGAGATCATGTTTTGTAATTGGATGTTTTGTAATTGGTATCTAGAGCATGTTTTGTTTTAAACATTTCATTGGTATCTAGAACCTTTTATTGTTTATGCATAGATATGCATGTTTCATGTTTCATGTTTGATATTCATTGCATATTTATTGTTTATTGTTTATGCATGAGTTAAGGGGGAGCTTCTTTGAAGCTTAACTTTAATCCATGCATATATAACTCCATGAGTTTTGTCATCATCAAAAAGGGGGAGATTGTTGGCCCAGAGGCCTTCCACTCTAGTTTTGATGATGATTAACTCATGTAGTTATGTGTACTAATAATCTTGTGATTTTAGTTTCAGATCATTAATTAAGTTATTAGTAAGTGATTAGCTTCAACAAGATGATTTGGAAGCTTTCACATGTTGATTCAAGAGCCGAGCGTCAAAGATCATATATAGCACTTGCTCGGTGGATCAAGGAGTTTTGGATCGAGTCGGCTTGGAGATTGCGCTCTACAAGAAGACATCGGTACCATAGTTTAGTTTTGTGTTTAGATCCAAATTGTAAAGATTACAATAGTATGATATGCTCAAGTTCACAACACACACGTTTCATGTTTTGAATATTGGTTTTCAGTTTTTCGGTTTTAGGTTTAACCGATCTTGGTTTTCATGAATAGATAGATCAAAACAAGTTTACATGGTTTAATGTATATATGATTTGTTCTATATACATGCATGTTTTAATTTCCTAGACAAACTTAGTTTTGACTTACTTATTCATGTGTTTTATGTTTTGGTATTTTGACAAAACATATTTTGGAATTAATGACAAAAACAAGGATATATATTTGTTTCATGTATATTGGATTTCTATCCATATGCATCATGCGTCAAAGTGTTTAAATATCATGTTTTTGTATTTGGAAGAGTTTTGGACAAAACGTATTTTCTATTCAAAATCCAAGTTTTAGAAAATACAGTTTTTGGTTTTTGGTAAAAATGATAAGACACAAAAATAGTTCATATTGATTGATATTTGAGCTAAACTTTTTACCACATGTTTATATATCAATGCAAAATGATAAAACTATTTTTGGTAATTTTTAGAAAAGATAAAAGAATTTTTAAACATGTTTCTAACTTAGTTTTCTGCTCCAGGCTTCACCAGTCGACTAGTCTTCTGACCAAGTCGACTTGGCACAAGTCGGTCGACCGGGGTCGGTCGACCGACGTGCACAGATCTGTGCACGTTTGGCAGACTTGGGACGGTCGACCGTCCGGGTCGACCGGGTCAGAGAGCAGAGCTCTCTGTTTGTTTGGTCGACCGGGGCGGTCGACCGGTAGCTGGCAACGGGCAAAATTTGACCGTTGGACGATCGACCGGCCGGTCGACCTGCAGTGTATTTCTGGCATTTTCTGCTGCCAACGGCTATATTTTTCTGGGGTCTATAAATACCCCATTTGTGAGAGTTTTTCTCTAAGAATTTTTGTGCGAATTTTTCCTTACTCTCTGGTGTTTTCACAGCAATCAAAAGAAGTTTTTGGATTCAAATTGAACAATCTATTTGGTGTTTTTGCTAGGGTTGGAAAATCAAATAAAAGGGTTTTTGGGTAAAAGAGTTTTGATTCATCTTCTATATCTTGGTTTCAGTTTTTCCCAAGGATTTTCTTTGTGATTTGATTTCCATTCCATTGGTTTTCTCCACACTTGAGCAACATCTACTTTCTTATTCTATAGGATCTTTGTGTGGGAGAAAGAAATTGTTTGTGGTTGTTGTTTAGACCACCAAGTTAAAAACCCAATCTTTGTTTGGCTTTGTGCCTTAGGTTGTATCCCTCAAGTTGTGAGGTGATCCTTGTGTTTGCTTTGTGCTAATCCCTCGGGTTGTGAGGTGATTGTTTGTTGGATTGGAGCTTGCCTCAAGGAGGAGGTTGTTGTTGTAAAGAGAGGAGTTGGGTACTCCTTGTGAGAGTTATTTGTGGACTAGCTAGTGGATTAGAAATCCTTCGTGTGTCGAAGGCGGGGATGTAGAGCTGGGTGCTCGAACCTCGTAACATTTCTTGTTGTTTGCGCTTGATCCATTGACTCTCTCTCTATCTCTCTCTTTACTTTGTGCCTTGCAACTATTCATATTGTGCATTCATAATTGCTTGGCTTGGTTGTGTGTGCATCATTTGTTGATTGCACTTGAGTGTATTGCATTCAGTTTTTAAATTTCGCATTGAGTTCATTAGATTAGCATAATCACCTATTCACCCCCTGTGATCTTTCAGAAGTTTGAGGAGTTTTTCTTTAGTTTTAGTGTAGTTTAGAGTTGTTTCTCCTTCTTAGGGTAGTTTAGGTTAGTTGTTCTTCTTCTTCCTCTTTGTATCTTTCATTTCTTGTAGATCTTGTAATAGAAAAGAGAGTGGTACGTGAGAGAAAGTAAGAGTGCTTGTAATGGAAGGTGACAATCTATGAAAGGTTCTCTCTTTATCTCTCCTAGTTTTCTTCTCTCTAATTCCTTTTACATGTTTAGCTAATTTTCTCTCATGGCAACTAACTACTAACTACTAACTTGCTAACTTCTTACTTGATAATCCATATGAATCTAATAGCCTCTACTTGGCCTTGCTCTTGCAAGAACCATTGATGGCTCATAATGATGGATTCTAAAACTCTAACATCCTAACTCTCTAACAAGCTTACAATACTTTATTCCATGCTTGCTCTTGTTTAGTTTTTCTGATTTATGTGTATCTTGCACTTGCTTGTTGAGTTTGAATTTGATGAATTATCTTATGGGTCATGCTTTGAAACACTCTTGAACCAAGGACTAGTGATGGCCAAGGATATATGTGAGGCAACTATCACTAAGAGGTTAGCATGGTTGTTGGAGCCATTAGTAGTTAGTAGCCATGAGTTTTTCTTTCTTTTTACTTTATTTTAGAAATATATCAAAAATCATAAAAACCATTTTTCTATGTTTTCCACTTCTTCGTGTTTTACCGTACTCTTCTTTTTTCATTCTTTGTTTTCTTTTCTTTTCATTCTTTAAACATTGAAGAAACTTTAACACACACGTGAATATTCCGGTAAAGCTTCTTCTCTTCCTGTCCTTGTGAATTCGACCCGTTTAGCCTCTATGCTATAACGGAAGTATCGAGGAAGCCAAAGCTCATACTTTTAACTCGTGATTTCAAAACATACACTTTTCATGCACGGTTTTCTCCCTATCAAAAGGATGTAGACTTCAGGACGCAGCCTTTGAGTTTATGAAAGGACACGGACTTCATGACGCAGCTTTCAAAGCATCATATGCAATCCGAAGATTTTGTTGGATCTTTCAATGCTAAGTTAGCGTTGATGGTTGGGGACTTGTGTCTTTGGGGTTTCCCGAAGCAAAAATCCATGTGTCTCATCCATACTGAATTTGATATTCGTGTAGGAATTAAGGCTGTTAGTTTTGACCTTTAAGAATGGCTTTAATTTTTATGCCATTAATAATAGGCCATTTAGCGAGCCTATAATAGGTCATTGCCTCTTAACAGTCATTCATCTTGACTGTAGTCCTTCAAGAGTAGATGCTTTAAAGAACTCCGTCTTGATTGTCCTCCTTCTCTTCAAGGGCATGTGTTTAGAGGAATAAAAAGAACCCAAAGCTCTAATGCTTTTTTCAATCTTCTTCGAAGGTTACCATTGTTAAGTAATTTCAAAAAGCCTTGCTTTAAGTGCTCTCATGACCGTGCGTTGGCGAACGAAGTCCAACTTTTAGAGAACTTTTCTTCAGGTAGGAAATGACTATTGCCATGATAAAGCTTAGTTTCTTGGATTTCTGCCATCACCAGCCATGAAGAGATTTCGTCTCTTGATCTCTTCTTGAAATCTCTTTCTTTGAGATTCATGCGTCCATGCTCTGCAAATGTGCCTTTTGCGTTATTTGATGAAACACGAGCCTATTGACTTCAAAGTTTAACTCTCAAGACTTCAGACCCGAATGTGGTAAACTCTGCATTTGGAGACTTGAAACGCGAGTTTTGTGTATGAAGCTCGCGTTTGGGGTTCTTGATAAAAAATTTAAGTCTGCTCTTTTGAGATCTCTGGATGCGAATGTGGCAAACTCTGCATCTCAGACGCGAGTGTGGCGAGCTCTGCGTCTTGAAGTCCCTTCAGGCAGTTTTAAGACTCGCGTCAGCGTCTTTGATATATGCCTCGCGTCTCATGTATCAGACGCAAGTCTAACATCCGACTGCGTTTGGACCCATATTTCTATCCCTGCGTCCATGAGATCCTCATCTGGGATTCATGACTTCAGCCCCGCGTTTGTGCTCCTGGCTTCCTATTTTCTGTCTTTGTAGAATTTTAACCTTTGATTTTTGTTTCTTGCAGGTCTTGGCCATATCGATGGTGCTGCATCCAGCGTCTTTGCCGGGTTCATGGGAGAATATTTGGATCGGCCAGCTTATTCGATTGGCGAGCACTTGGGAAGTTAAAGCTTCTGTCTAAGGGCAAGGAAGATCCGTGCAGTTGTTGACACACATCAAGGCCTATTGGAGTTTATGCACCAGTAATGTCCTGGATCCTTCTTGGTCACAGTGAGTATGGCATATTTGCAGGTCATGGGAAAGAGGATATCACCAGTACGGTCTCAGATCCTCCCTTCACCAATCTTACCCAAGAAGTGACAGCGACAAAAAACCCATGCTCATTAAATAACTCTTTGGTGGTGGAGCTTCCCATTAAGTGATGGATTACGGCCTTACGAGGACCTTCGCACCAGTTGGTCATGTGGAATAGAATGTTCCCTTTCATTTCGACCTCTAGAAACACCATTGTTCTCAAGAGGAGAGAAAGTTGATCCGCTATTCCTAGCTACAGTCCAGAGGACGAGCTTTGTGTTTCTTCAATATTTCGAGAAGAGAGTGCAGCCTTTTGTTGGGCAAGAGGGACTTCTTTGTACTCTTTTGTTGTAACACTCAATTTATTGTATAAGAGAGCGTTTTGTATCACTTTCATATTTTTGAATATTAATAAAAATGACACTTTTTCTGGTCTTCTTACATGTCTTGACTTCCTTTTTTATTGAAAATTACACAAGAAGAAGTGATCTCCTTTGATTTGCTAGAAATTTAATATTTTAACTTAACAAGTCAAAGTTAGAGAAATTTCATTTAAGGAATTTTAAGATTTAGTATCAGAGGTATGATATTAACTTGACAAGAGTGGAATAGTGGATTTGTGGACTTGCCAATCTATGCATGAGATTGACAAGTGAAGTTGTCACCCTACAGAGGATTATGCTTGAGTCTTTATCAGAGGTTTAGTATTAACGTAATTAAGACTCAGTTGGAGATTGATAGAAACACTGTTAAAGGAATGATATTAACCTAACAGTGATTTTAAGTGGACCTGCCATTCTGTTGACGAGAATAACAAGTAAGACTAGACCCAATGGGGCTCTAGGAATGTTTTTTACCGTTAGAGGTGTAATATTAACTTAACGGGTTAGATTAATTCTTGTCAGAGGTGTGATATTAACTTGACAAGGATGTGAGTTAGAGGAGTAATGTTAATTTAGCTTTGCAAGAATTTCAGTCTCATTTGAGAAAACTAAAAATACCACTGTCATAGGTGTAGTGTTGAACTTGACAGTGGAGGTAATGCTAGAGGTGTGATTTTGAACTTAGCACTAGCCATCTCGACTTCGATACAGAAGTTCGAGGAAAAGTCATTGTCATAGGTGTATTGTTGAACTTAACAATGACCTAGATGCTAGAGGTGTGATGTTAAACTTATCATCGCTCATCTCAGCTTCGATATGGAAGCCTGAGGAAAAGTCATTGGCATAGGTGTATTGTTGAACTTAACAATGAACTAGATGCTAGAGGTGTGATGTTAAACTTACCATCACTCATCTCAGCTTCGATATGGAAGCCTGAGGAATAGTGATTGTCATAGGTTAATATTAAACTTGGTATCAACTTAATCACTGTTAAAGGTATAGTGCTTAACTTAATAGTAATTTATTAGAGGAGTGATGTTAACATGACAAGAGTTGATTTGCGATATGAGTAATTTTGAGGACTTGTCATTCTATTGATGAGAATTGACAAGTGAAATTTGGAGTGTCAAAAGTGTAGTGCTAAACTTAACAAGAGTTGATTTGCAATATAAGCAGTTTTGAGGGCTTGTCATTCTGTGGACGAGAATTGACAAGTGAAAGTTCGTACTCGCTGGGGAGTATTGTAGCTTTTCACTAGTAGAGGTGTGATATTAACTTAGCAGTGATTGAGCTTGTGGACCTACAATTTCATAGGAGGGATTGGTAGGGACTTTGGTGAATAACAGAATGACTTGTCATACGTGTAACATTTATTGTGACAATCATTGATTTTCCAAGGGCATGAGAGGTTTGCGTTAGAGGTGTAATATTAACATAACAGTAGAGATTTTGAGTGGGTTTTATTGTCAGAGGTTTAATGTTAACTTGACTGACACCACTGGGGATCGAAACAGAAATGGCTTGCCAGAAGTTTATTGTTAACGTGACAAGTCTTTGCTCATTTCATCGGAAAAATGGACACAGGTATTTTTTTATGGTCATACTATTCTGTGGGCAAGAATTGGTAAGAGATATTGGAGGAGAGGATGAGACCAAGTCCTTTAAATTTTTTAGCAAATCCTCAGCTATCAACGGATTTTGTATACCTTTATCAACTACCATTTGAGTTGAGCTAGACATGCTATTCCCCTCAGCATGATAAGTTGTCGAGGACTGATGTTGGCATTAAAAGCCAACATTTTTCTCTATCCTTAGCTGTTAGAGATGTCGGATGTTCATAGATAAACTAGAGAAGAGTAACAAGGCTAAAACCAAATTTTCACACTTTTTTCTTCAATGTTTACATCATGCATCATGATGTAACCAACGTTCGATCGGCTCGACACTGATCGACCGTGATGTGATCCATTAAAGGAAGAAAGAAGTTTTTCTTTGGCGCTCTTCCAAACATCTTGGATTTGAAAGTTTTGATCAGAGGTGTAATGTTAACCTGATCATAGGGAGAATCCTGTCGGGTTCATAGGCGAACTAGGGAAGAGTAACAAGGCTAAAACTAAAGTTTCATACTTTATTTTTTCTCGATGTTTGTGTCATGCATCATCATGTAACCAATGCTCGATCAGCTCGACACTGATCGATCATGATTTAATCTAGTGAAGGAAGAAAGAAGCTTTTCTTTGGCGCTCTTCCAAATATCTTGGATCTGGTAGTTATGATCAGAGGTGTAATGTTAACCTGATCATGGAGAATCCTATCAAGGATAGTACTTCTTCAAGAATCTGTCGTTGATCGACATCATGAGCGTATTACATCTGAGTTTATAAGGCGGTATGCTCCATTTGAGTAGATCGACTCCACTACAAATAGTCCTTCCAATTTAGGCTGGAATTTTCTTTGATCTTATACGTCATCACCATGTGTCTTCTGGTAGCTAAGACAAGGTAACCTTTCTTGAAAGTCCGCTCCTTGACTTTCTTGTTGAAGGCTTTGGTAATTCGAGCTTGATAGAGCTCAATTTGCTATTGAGCTTGCAGGCGTTTATCACCTAAAGCCTCTAGCTCCTGGAGTCGCAGTTGATGCTTCTCCTCATTTGTCATCTCCGTTGTCAAGGCGACGCGTAGAGATGGGATCTGAATCTCTAATGAAAGTAAAGCTTCATACCTGTATACCAAAGAGAATGGTGTAGCTTTCGTTGGGGTTCTCACTGTCGTGCAATAAGCCCATAAGCATTCACCTAGCTTATCATCCCAGTCACGTTGGCTCTTCAAATCGAATTTCTTGAGAAGTTTTTCAATAGTCTTGTTGAAATCTTCTGCAAGGCCATTAGTAGCTGGATAGTATGCCGTCGAAGACATACTCTGTATCCTGAACTTATCGCAGAATCTCTGAAAGGCTTGGCTGACGAACTTAGGTCCATTATCATGGATAATCCATCATGGCACGTCAAAGCGATAGACCACGTGATATTTAATGAACGATCACGTCAGATGTTTTTACCTCCCTCAAAGGGATAGCTTCAGCCCATTTAGAAAAGTAGTCAGTTATGGCTAAGATAAACCGATGTCCTTTGGATGAAGGTGGGCTGATAGGACCAACCACATCCATTCCCCACATTTCAAATGGCCAGGTAGAAGTTGTAGGGCGAAGATGTCCCGGTGCTTGGTGAATGAAGTCACCTGGATCTGACAAGTGTCGCATCACTTAGCATAAGCGATGGCGTCAGGGATCATCTTTGGCCAATAATAACTGAGTCTTCGGAGTCGATTCCTAAGTTTGAACCAGGTTGGTGAGCTCCACACATGTCATCATGAGCCTCTTTGAGTATTTCCTGTGCATCTTTATATGACAGGTAGCAGAGGAGGATTCCATCATGCGATCAGCGATATAGTGTTCTTGTGATCGCATTGTAGTAGAATTTAAGGGCTTTCCTTCTAATGGCAGCCGCCTCATTAGGGTCATCAGGAAAAATGCCATACAATATGTAGTCGATGTACGGGAATCACCAATCCCTAAGCTCTAGACTTGTTGAAGTTCTACAGCTTCTTTGATTTGAAGATCTCTTGTCGGCTTTTGGTAGTCTTCAAAAGCGAATCTTGGACAATACAAGTCATGCCTGTAGACAAGTATTTTCTCTGCTGTTCTGGCTGGAAGAGCTAAGGAAGCAGCGAGAGATACCAGTGCATCTACATGCGCATTTCAGTACATGGTCAATGTAGAAGTTTCTGAACCTCTCTGTCATGTAAACAGTTATGTTATGATAGGGTACTAAGTCTTCATGTCTGACCTCGTATTCCCCACGAACTTGATTAATGATGAGCTTTGAGTCACTGTATGCTTCAAGATTTTTAACGCCAATCTCATCGGTGGTTTGCATCCGGATCAAGAGAGTATTGTATTTTGCTACATTGTTAGAACATGGCTCAGTTAATGAGAATGCACGAGGGATTATGTAGTTCTTTAGGGAGACAAGTACTACCCCCACCCTGCAATGATATTTCCTCCCGGGCCCGTTATCGATGCGTCGTTGAAGAAAAGTTGCCACATCTGTCTTTCGAAAGATGTCTGGGTCAAGCAAACTTCAATGACTTCATCTGCGAGATCCTCATAAAGTTTGATCACCCTTGGATCTAGATGCTCAGCCAAAAAAATCCGCCACCACCTGTCCCTTCATAGCTTTTTGTGGCAGGAATTGCATCTCATATTGGGGGAGCAACATGGCCCATTTTGTCAATCGACCATTTAGTGATGATGGCTTTGTCATAAGCAATCTCAAAGGATTGACTTTGATATGACGTGTATGGTTTAGCCCACCAAGTAGTGTCGCATCTTTTGGATGGCGAAAACCAATGTCAAGCATTCTTTTTGATCGGACTGTATCGATGTTCGGCTCCAATCATAGTTCTACTCAGGTAATAGATTGCCTGCTCGTGTCCCTAATCATTTTTTAGGCTAGTAAGGCTCATAAGAATTATCCATCGCTCGAATGTATATCAGAAAGTTCTTCCTGATACCAGAGCTATAAGGACAGGTGGGTATGTGAGTTAACACTTGATTTCCTCGAACGCTTCTTGGAAAGCATCATCCCAAATGAATGAAATACCCTTCTTCATCAATTTGGTGAAGGGTTAGCATCATCCTGAGAGATTTGAGATAAACCTCCGTATATATGCCAGCCGCCCTTGCAACCTCTAAGCTCTCTAAGACTTACTGGAGGTTGCATTCCTGGACAGCACGGACTTTCTCTGGGTCAAGGTGGATTCCTTTGGATATAAAAACAAACCCTAGGAATTTACTGCTGGCTACCCCGGAAGGATTTGGTGGGGTTCATCTTCAATTGATTCACCCGCATAACATCGAATATTGTCTTCAGATCTGCTATGTGATCGCCTTTAGCATGGCTTTTTACTGCAATGTTGTCATTGTAGCATTCTACTTTTTTGCGTATATGCTCGTAGAGAAAATTGCATTTATAGCTCTCTGATATGTTTTCCCCCCGCTTTTTAATCCGAAAGGCATGACAGTATAATAATATACCCCAATGGCGTCCTGAAAGATGTATGCTTCTCATCGTCAGGGTACATTGTAATTTGATTATATCCTGAGAATCCGTCTATAAAAGACATCCGTTCGAACCCATACATGTTGTCGATCATGACATCTGTGATTAGAAGGGGGAACTCATTTTTAGGACACTCCTTATTTAGATCACGGAAGTCAATACAAACCCAGATCTTCCCATTCTTCTTGGTAACAGGAACGATATTGGCTACCAAGAAGAATATTTTTTCTCCCTAATAAAGCTGGAGTCTATAAGCTTCTTGACTTCTAACTATTTTGCTTCCATTATCTCCGGACAGAATCATCGCTGTTGTTGTTTGATGGGCTTCGCATTTGGATTGATGTTGAGACGATGCATAGCCTTGAAGATCAAGCCCAAACATATCCTCATAATTCCAAATAGAATCATCTATATAATTTCATACAAGAGATATTAGATCTTTCTTCTCAAAGGGTGATAAGCTTTCGCTTATAAAGATGGGCTTAGGATTAGCCTCATCCCTTAAATTGATCTAGGTAACCTTATCCTCCGTGGGTGGTTCGCGTTATTCGAAGCGAATATCCCAGAGAGCATTTAGGCGTTTGATCCAAGGATCTGTATCCGACTGGATTATATCTTCATCTCTATCTTTCGGGTGGCTTATTGAAACTATGTTTACCGAAAGTTTTTTGAAAATGCTGGCCACACTAACGTCTGACTCCCACGATGTGTGACTGATGAGTAATTATGGTATAATGACTATTTAGACTCAGAAGCTGACGAGATTGGAGTTGACATATAACCTAATCCCCTGTGAGTTTGATGATAATAATCAGGATCTTTCCCTTTGAAATGAAGGATCGAAGCAATGTCCTTCTTCCTTCGCCAAAGTTCAAGCCAGGACCACTTGTTAGGTCATACCCCATGTTCTCCATCATTCTAAGTACATTTGGATCATAATGGGAGAATTAAGGGGGGTTATTCTCCCTTTCTGAGTCTTCGCGAGTTATTGACTCAGACTTGACTCTTCTGAAAAAGATTGGTCTTTGGTCTTTGCGTATTGCTGGAACTTTGAATAAAGATCCTTGTGCTAACTGACGCCTTGATATTCCATGAGGGATGACCTTATCAGTACATGCAATGATGTCAGGGTATCTTTTGCTGACAAGGGGTCATCACCTACATCACTACTAGTATCTGACGGCATCGAATCAGAAGCAAACAAAGAAAGGTAAGCCAAATCTAATTCTTCATTAATATACCACTTACCTACATCAATGGCAGTGTTATTAATATCGAGCTTATTAATGCTCATTACAAGTGGATTCAGCTCCCAAAGACATTCTTCCTTTATCTCTAGTTTAACATCAGCTTCATTACCAGAGTCTGGTTCCTTTGCCTGGGGTTCTCATTCATCACCGGAGAATCTTGGGTATAGGAGGGAGTCCGTGAAGTAATTCTCTACCCCCTTGACCGAATGCCTTTCGGCTATCAATGTTCGGACTTTTCCATCTCCGTTAATGTACTTCATGATTTAATGGAGAGTAGAAGGGACGATGGAGTTGCGATGAAGCCACGGTCTTCCTAGCAGCAAATTGTACGAATTGTTGGCATTAATCACATAGCATGTCACTTCAGATCTTAGGTCCCCAATCTAAAATTTGAGTTTAATCTCCCCATTGGATGCATACCATTGGCATTGAAACCATAAATGGTGGTTTGGGTGGTGCTCAATCGGAGAGTAGGGATTCCCAAGTGCTGCATGACTCGGCGGGGCATAATGCACAATGTTGATCTTGGATCTACCTGAATGCAGCTCACTTCAGACAATCCAATATACCCTGTGAAGTACAGAGGCTTATCATGTTTTGTATTAACCTGCATGTCATCTGGCGTGAAGGTGATGCAGGGGGCATGTTGAGAGGCGTGAAGGCAGTCTTCTTCATCTTCCTCCTGTGCTTCAGCCAAAATCGGGCCATGAAGACCTTAGTATCAGCTAAAGCTTCTCTCAAAGCTTCTTTGGTTGACTTTGACAGTCTCAGGAGCTTGTAAAGGGTGATCCTGGCTCAACTAAGGGTGATCCTGGCTCAGTTGAGCCAGGACATCGAAGCGGTAAGGTGCTAAAGTTTCTTCTGCTTTGTCCTTCGGGAGGGCCTTGGCTTACCGAATCTCCTTTTGTTTCTCCACGGGTTGCTTCGTGGATTGCTTGGTCGGTTCAGTGGTGGGTTCAGGTGGATTTGCCACCATCTCGTCATCGTTCTTCAAAGACAACTGACCCGAACGAGTTTTAGCCACAAGCGATGCATTCAGCTCTGCGGCAAGGATGATTGTCTCCTCCTCTGAATCATTAGTGAGGGGACATCAATTTCTGCTTCTCAGGAGGAAGCGACACCACATTGCGAGGTGAAGTTTTTGCCTTGCTTTTGGACTTTCTGTTGGTAACAGTAGTCCATTGTTGGCTTTCCACAAGGTCGGGATGAACCCACATGATTTCTTCCTGAGGAGTAGGAATAGGTATGAGACCTTTATCCTGTTGCTAATGTGGATCTATATTGAGTACCTTTAGTTTCCCTTTCGAGATGGGAACTACTCGGCTGGCGTTGGAGGCTGTACCCTAAACTGAAGAAATGACGTCATGTTAGCTATCACTTTCTTCTGCTCACCTTGAGCACTTCTGAATCAATCAGACTTTGAAGGATGTCTTTGAAGATATAACAGCTCTTAGTAGGGTGCCCCAGTATCCTATGATACAAGCAGTAGTAGTTAGGATTGTCTGTCTTACCGACCTCCTCAAGACATCTACCTTCAGAAAGCTTTAATGTTGCTCTTGTTTAGTAACTTAAACAATGAATCGACATGCTTATCCTTGAAGGAGTACTGCCTGTTAGCGTGCAACTGACTTGAAGAACTACCCTCTCGGGTTGGCTGAGGTTTAACGAGAGATTTTGTCTATGTTGCCAATGTATCCTTCCTTTTTTATTAGAAAGATACATCCGGCGTATGCCTTGTTAACTTTTCGGGTCTGGGCTTGTTTTCTTCTACCTTAACCCTGACGATAATCTCTTCTGCTAGTTCGCCCTGCTGGACTAACTATTTCCAGGTACAGCTTTTAGCGTCTCCTATTTGAGCTAGGAGTAAGGTTTACAAATTGTGACGACATGTTTCCATCAGGGTGGCCTGGGTCATATCGCTAGTACATCAGAGTGTCATATTCTGAAATCTCTCCACAAATACTTTGACCGACTCTCCTTTTCGTTGCCTTGTTGCCAGGTGGGTTGGCATGGTAACCTCCGAACCATCTTCAAAGAAACGTATAAGGAAAAGCTTCTCTAAATCACCCCAGTTTTTTAGTGCTGATGAACAAACATGCCAAGATGGCATCATTTGCTACTACGTTCCCTATTTGAGACTTGAAGTAGAAGATGTGTTGGCTCAGTGACCTTGCCGTCGAAGGCCTGCAGGGTCAGAGCTTTGAACTTAGGAGGGTACGGGATAACATCCCACTCAGTCGGGTATGGCCGGACTACTCCTATTTCTTGGAGGCTTTTTCGATTGGCGAGGGCTTCTAGATGTTGTTCCAATTTATTCATTCTTTTAGAACGAGTGTTCCCATTCTTGAATGCCTCCCTCTTCGAACGGAGACTTGCACGACTCAGAGTTGGAGTGTTCCTCCGCTTTTGTATGCACAGAAGATGAGCTTTTCTCCTTCCTTCTATTTACCTTAGCCTTCTTAGAAGGAGTCTTGGTTTCGGCTTTCTCCCGTCCTCAAGCAATCGTGAAAGCATTTGCTTGAGGGTGTCGATAGATTTACTGGGCGCGAATCATATCGAGTTGTTCCCTCTGAGCTTGTGCTTGCTGTTCAAAGCGCCTGGCTATCTCCTCAGAAGTGTTGCCATATTCGCGAAGGCTTCCTTCTCTACAGAAGAGTTCGAGGCCTGTGATTCCACAATGACAGAGTGTGTTTCACTTACTTTAATGTCCCGGGCTAGGACATTGTAATTGACTGGGGCTACCACGCCAGTTCGAGTATGAGTATACCGGTACACTCCTTCTGGTTCAGCGTCAGACTCGTCAGAGCTGACTATTTGCTGTTTTCTCTTACGATGCTTAGCGTAGTGCTTGGACCCGCCATGTTCACAGTGACTTCAGGGTACTCCGTATAAAGAAGGTTCTCTTCGTGCGGGAACGTCTTTTTGCTGATCAACATAATCGTCTGAATACTGACTACTTGCTTACATATGAGCTGTAGTAGTGACATTCAGAGAGTATTACTGTGATGAGCCGTTCACAGCAATTTGATGAGCGATTTGATGAGGACTCCTCTTCTTTGTCAGATAATCCCTTAGATCTGTCGGATAGAATCAAAGAGACTAGCCTTGATTTTTCGAGGGCTTTTTAGCTTCTGAAAGCTAACCTTGCATCGCAGATCTGAAGCGCAGGGTTCAGAGACACGGAGCTCACGTTCTGCAGAAAGGACGCGTCTATCACGTTTTGGCTTTGAAACGCAGGTCTTGTACCTTTGCTGAGAAAAGACGCGGATCTCGCGTTGCTGATTGTTCACGTTCGGCCCGTAACATTTGGAAAACACAAAATTTTTGAGTCCATGTTCTGTCATAGAGACATGGGTCTCGTGTTTCTGAGAAGAGACAGGACCTCACGTTGTTGAACGCCGCATTTAAGAGATGAGGCATAAAAACGCAAGTTTTTTTAGCTTCGCGTTTTGGTCTCTAAACGCAGACTTCGGACGCGCATATGTGCAGCTCAGAAGGGACGTATGCATGAGCTTTGTGTTTTGTATCTGTTAAACAGATAGTTATTTTAGATTCCTGAGTCTGTTGTCAACGTGCGCGTCGCTTTTGTCGACGTTCGACATTCTGGTTATGCTATATGGGTTGTTGGGAACCCCTGGTAACCTGAAACTGAGGAAGAGGAAGGGCGTGGCGGGGTTGACCTTCAACAACATTAGCCTCGCGGGTCTCGTGAGAGACGTTGACGCGGGCTTTACATGTGATGCGGCCAACAATAATGCTCTTTGTGCAGGCCATCTTCGAAAAAGTCTCTGAAGAGACTTGAGAACAGATCTCTGAGGAGGCTTGCAGTATTGCCTCGCCCTAGGGCTTTGGAGCCAGAAGAGAGGAAACCCTTCATTTTTTCCTGGTCGAATTTCACGACAAGCGATTCAACCGTTCTTTCCATGAAGGTGATGTCACCTTGTGCCACGACTTGCTCATCAGTAGAAAATAGTCCCCAGCAGAGACGCCATATCTTGCTTGCTTGGAAAATAATTGAGAATATGAGTCGTAAAATTTTCTTGAATCAAATGAAAGGTTACAACAATCTCAAAACAATTCCTAATTACAAGAGTGAGAAGATATTCAAGCTCAAATCTTCTCTTTGTTTAATGCTGAGTTCTTGATGTAGCGGTGGAAAGTAAATCGTTGTTTTTGTTGACCGGGTGAACATCAGTGTCTTCTAGAAATCTTCTCTTCAGTCTATGGACGGAATAGCACAGCTCCTATCAATGAAATCTTAAAGAGACTAAGGCAAAAACTTGTATCAGCAAGTTGTTTAGAAGAGTTGAACTCTTTAGTATTCCTCAGCTGCAAATTCTGATCCGAAATGCCTTGACCAAAAGTTCAACAACAACTTCCAATCGATTTAAATTTTTTGACCACTCTTTAGTCGCAAACTAGGCTATTTATAGGGATTTCAGGGGTAGAATGTCCCCTGATACCCATGAAATCCTCCATAATGGGGTAAACTCTACTCATTACATGGGCAGTAATTGACCTAGTAATGAGGGTTAGTTATAACCGAGACGCAAAGCTTTCTCGCAGTTGAAATGCAAGCTTTGAGCCTCGCATTTTGGCATTATATTATAGTGTTGTTAGATGCCGACTTGCTAGATGTGGACTTTGAACTCTGCTAAACGCGAGCTATGAGCTCTGCGTCTTAGTATTGCATATATGGCTGTGACACGGGCTTCCAAGCTCTACGTCTGGCCATTGCAGTGATGTTAAGATGCGGGATACGACCCTTGCGTCTTGGTACTGCAGTGATGCTGAGGTGCGACCTTCAAGCTCTGCATCTGACCAATTGCAGTGATGTTGAGACGCGGGCTTTGACCTTTGCATCTTGATACTGTTTGAGTGGCTTATGATTAGCCTTGCGTCTAGAGTATAGACTCTGCTTTCTGATGACTTGTCCTCAGTAATTTTAGATAGTCTACAATATCAAAATGCAGAGTTCAAAAGTTTGTGTTTCTCGAGTTTTATCTCATAGAGGTGATGTTCAACAACGTAAGGTCCGCGTCTTTTCTCAAAGACATGAGACCTTATCTCTCTAACAAAAATGCGGAGCTCATGAATGTATGTTTCTGAAGCGCACCTCACAGATGCGAGGTCCGCGTCTTTTCTCAAGACACTAAGACTGCATTTTTGTGACAAAATGCGAGGTCCGTGTCTCTCTCAAAGACATAGATAGATATGCATTCTAAAGCGCGAGGGTCGCGTCTCTTCTGCAGAGAATGAGCCTCGCGTCTTAACTCAAAAAGTGAGCTTCGCATCTCTGAGACTTGCATTTCAAAGTTACGGTGCAAGACTGCGTTTACTCCCCGACCGCTGAGGTCAGGGCTAACCCAGGAGGTCTTCATCCTCAGAGACTAGAGGTTGGTCTCTTTGACTCCCTCCGGACGGATCTAAGAGACTACTTGATAAAGAAGAGAAGTGTTCATCAAATTACTCCACAATGCTGCTGTGGATGGCTCATTACAGTGGTGCTCCCTGAATGCCACTGCAGCTCACATGTAAGCAAACGTCAGTGTTCAACCGGTTATCAGCAGCGCCGATCTCCCACTCGGCCAAAAGGCATCGCTATCGCATGAGGAGAATCTTCTCGATGCGGAATACCCTGAAGTCACTGTAAACATGGTGGTCCAATCACTATGCCACAAGACTAAGGGGAGTAGCCGGTAGTCAGCTTTGATGAGTCGACACTAAGCCCGAAGCAGTATACCAGACATACCCATACTCAGACTGGTACGCTAGCCCTAGTGGACTATAGTGCCCTAGCCGGGGGCATTGAAATAAGCGAAGCACACCTCTACCATCGCGGAATCACAGGCCTCAAGCTCTTCCGTAGGAAAGAAGCACGTACATGGAGGAGACTCCTAAAGAAATGGCCAGGCTCTTTGAACAGCAAGCCCAGGTTCAGAGGAGGTAACTTGATATGATTCGTACCCGAAATCTAGCGACACCCTTAAGTAGATGCTTTCACAATTGCTGAGGACCAAAAAGAAGAAGCTGATGACCAAGTCTCCTTCCAAGAAGTCCAAGAGCAAATAGAAGAAGGGGAGAGCTCATCTTCTGTGAATACCGAGGATGAAGCGTATTCCAACTCTGAGCCATCCAAGCCTTCATCTGAAGAGGAGGCTAATTCAGAGAATGGAAGAACTCATTCTAAAAGTATGAGCAAACTGGAGCAACGTTTTAAGGCCCTCGCCCACTGGAAAGACCTCCAAGAAGCAGGAGTGGTCCAGTCGTACCCGGGTGAGTGGGATCTTGTCCCTTACTCTCTTAAGTTCAAAGCTCCGATCCTACAGGCCTTCGACGACAAGGGTCATCGAACTAGCACATATACTACTTCAAGTCTCAGGCCGGGAATGTAGTATGAAATGATGCCATCCTGACCCGCTTGTTCATCGGCACCCTAAAAGGGATTGTTTTTGAATGATTCATGAAGCTCTCAGCAGGCTCTATCAATAACTGGGGTGATCTAGAGAAGCTTTTCCTCGCTGTTTCTTCGAAGATGATTCAAAGATTACCATGCCAACTCTCCTAATGATGAGGCAACGGAAGGAGAGCCTGTCAAAGCTTTTATGGAGAGATTTTAGAATATGACACTTCGATGTCCCAGCAATATGACCCAAGCCACCTTGGTAGAAATATGTCACCACAATTTACAAACCCGCTCTTATCTCAGATGGGAGTAGTTGAAAGTCGTACCTAAAAGCAGTTGGTCCAGAAGGGCGAGCAAGCAGAGGAGATTGTCATCAGGGTTAGAAGAAAGCAAGCCCAGACCTAAGAAGTTGACATGGCGCGCTCCAAAAGCATCTTTTCAAGTTAAAAGAAGGACACACTGGCATAGAACAAAGGCTCCCTCTAAGGCCAATCGAATAGAGGAGGTAGTTCTCAAACCAGCCACGCGCCAACAAATAGTACTCCTTCAAGGACGAGCATGTTGATTCATTGTTTAAGTTACTTAACAAGAGCAAAGGCTAAAACTTTCTGAAGCTAGAGTCTTGAGGAGGTGGGTAAGACCGACAATCTCAATACTGCTTGTACTATAGGATGTTGGACACCCTACCAAGAGTTACTACATCTTCAATACATCCTCTAAACTTTGATTGATGCAGAGGTACTCAAGCTCCACCCGGAGCAGAAGAAGGTGACAGCTAACCTGACGTCATTATTCAGTTTGGGGTACAACCTCTAATGCCAGTCAGAGTAGTTCCCATCCCGAAAGGGGAACTAAGGATAATCAATACAACCCACACCACAAGCAGAGAAAGGTCTCGTACCTATTCATATCCTCAAGAAGAGACCATATGGGTTCATCTTGATCTCATAAAAGGCCAGCAGTAGACTATTATTACTAACAGGAAGTCTAGAGGCAAAACAAAAGCCTCGCCTTGCAATGTGGTATTTTCTTCCTCCAAGGAAAGTAGAAACCTGTCCCCTCACTGACTGATTCTGAGGAGACAATAGTCCTTGCTGCAGAACCGAATGCACTGCTCATAGTAAGGACTCATTCGGGTCATTCATACTTGAAGAAGTATGATGAAGTGGGGGCAGGCCCGTCTAAACTGACCCAAGAGCCGATTAATATTCCATGAAGCAACCCGTGGAGAAGTAAAAGGAGCTTCGATATGCCAATACCCTCCCAAAAAACAAGGCAAAGGGATCTTCAGCACCTTACTACTTGATGTCTTGGCTCATCTGGTTAACATCATAGCTAAGATCACCTCTATGAACTCCTGAGACTGTTCAAGTTAACAAGAGAAGCTCTTAGAGAAGCTTTAGCCGATGTTGAGACCTTCATTGGCTCGAATTCTGGCTAAACCAGAGGAGGAAGAAGAAGAAAATACCTCCACGTCACTCAATATGTCCCCTGCATAACCTTCACTCTAGATGACATGCAGGTCAAGGGGAACATGATAGCCCTTGTACTTCACTGGGTACGCTGGATCATCTGAGGTGAGTCACATTTAGGTGGATCCAGGATTGTGTTAAGCATCATGCCCTGCCAGGTCATACAGCACTTGGGAAATCCCACTCACCAATGGGCGCCCACTCAAACTACCTTATAAATTCAATGCTAATGGTACGCGCCTGATGGGAATGATTAAACTCTAATGTCAGATCGGGAGTTGAATCTGAGGTGACGTTCTATGTATTGACGCTGACATTTCATATAATTTGTTACTGGGATGACCACGGAGTCATCGCAATTCCATTGTCCCCTCTACTCTCCATCAATTTATGAAGTATGTTGACAGAAATGGAAGAGTCTGAACATTGATCGCTGAAAGGTATCCATTCAAGAGGATAGAGAATTACTTCACAGATTTTCTC